>CAJPEV010000088.1:92923-170729 GCA_905338385.1 Darwinula stevensoni
GGAGTCAGCATTCTTGGGACCCATCGAGAACTGACTTTGGACATGTGTAATTTTTCATGAATAATGTGAATCACTGTGCCCTCTGAAATCCCCAGTTCATGAGCTAAAACAGAGACTTTGGTGCGACGATCCTCCAGTATCGCACTCTCCAATTTGTCACACATTTCCTGATCAGAAGCCTCCACAGGGCGCCCCGACCTTGGGTCATCTTCGATCGACTCTCTTCCCCACTTGAACTGCTTGCTCCAAAATTTAACTTGGTAATAAGAAGGGGAAGACACACCATAAACGTTAGACATACGTTCATGAATCTCCTTAGGTGCTTTCCCTTCTTTGGTGAGGAATTTCATCACTGAATGATGTTCAATTTTCGTCAAATCCATGACACAGACTCGGGAAATCTAATGCGCTACCACTTTGAACGGCCACTGAGTTGTGGTGGGGCACTCACGAGACCTGTCGAGACATGTCACAGCAGGCACAGACCTGTTGCTCATCCCTTTCATATTCAGGTAGATAACTTATTGAGTGGCCCTCGTATGTCATACTTTGGCAAGAAAATGTCGCTTCAACATTTCCCGCCGTCCGATCCCCTGTCATGAATATCAGGTACTCCTACCAGCATCAAAGGATTGCTCGCGCTTTCAGTTTTCTAGTTGAAGTAGGTTTTCACTGTAAAGTTGGTTACTTCCCGAACATCAGACGGTGAAATGGAAAAATGTTGGATTTTATCAGAATTAAAGAGAAGTGGGGAGAAAAAAAAACCGCAGTTGCAAGTCTGAGGTTTAAAGAAAACCAAAGTTTTGCTGTTTCTGTAATGTATGTAAGATGATGGATGGTGAAGTTAGTTGTAGGACCCCTAGGCTTTTGGAAGGGAAGTTGCAAGCTGAAAAAATAACAAAGTTTTCATATGATGAATGTGTGTTGGGAACTCGTTTTAAAAAAGAAAGGCGTAAAGAATGTTTCCCAGCTTGAAGGGAGACAAGATTTTGTCCACATAAGAGGACCTTGCGGTGAAGATATACCGGATGAAGCCGGTTTGTCAGACAGTCTGCTCTAGTCATACAGAATTTTTTTCATAAGAGTTTCAAGTTTTAAGAGGAAGCTAGGTGGAGATTAGATACATGCAAGGGTATGTCAGATTAACTGGTTAATTATCACAACACGTCCACGATAGGACATCCTGGGGAAACGTGGAGTCCATTTTGCTGCTAATGAATTGATTTTGTGCTCGGCTTCCTCCCAATTCTTTCTTTGTTCAAGTTCTCAAGAGTCAAGAGTCAAGATAGTGACATCAAGAGTCGATTTTGCCCATTTCGATATCACGTGTCGAGGTCGAGACAGGAATTCTTTACTTGCAGAGTGGTAAACGCGTGGAATGCGTTAGGTGACGAAGTAGTGGCTGCCCCTTCTGTGACTATCTTTATGAAGAAACTGGATGCTTTCATGGACAGGCAAAAAGGTGGGGGACAATGTTGACGTTAGGTACTAGACAGTAAGTAACTAGGATAGTCAAAAAATAAAAATAAATAAATAAATCAAACAAACAAAAATACAAAAATATTTAGCTTTAAGAGGTTTAGGCCTACCCTAAAATTAAGGAACGCTCGACTTCGAGACGTGATATCGAAATGGGCGAAATCGCCTCTTGATGTCACTAACTATCTTGAAACTTGAATCTTGAAAAGGGTTCAGACTAGGGCTGTCACGATAGCAGTTTTCAAAACATCAATGCATCAACCTTAACTATCGATAGTGTATCGATGCATTGGGGGGGTCGGAGGATTCCATATTTTCTCGCTGCGATCGGAGCGCGGACCTCTATCCGGCTTCCATAATCTCACGCTTATGATCGGGGGTGCAAGGGGAATGTGTGACCTTCGCAAAGAGTAATGAAACCTACCATGACTCCAACTATTGAAGATGACATCCATTTACCGATGAATGCATCAGGACAGCCCTAATTTTCTTCGTTCTTTGGACATCGGCACCAACAGATAGGAAACCTGCTGATGGTGCCATACCGGCGGTTGCCGAAACATCGGTACAGGCCTAGAATAAGCAACGTCCATGTAAAAAATTCACTTTGATTTCACCTTAAGTAGAGATAAAACGCCCAAGGCAAAAGTTAAAAAATAAGAAAGTTAAGCCTGCATACTAAAGTGATATACAGGAATATAGAGAGGGGATTAACCAATGTACGTTTCGAAATCAAGGGAGTATAAGAACAGTCCACTTCCGGAGCATGCACCTGATGAGATCGAGCCGGAGACTGAAACTGACGATTAAAAAAAAATATTTTCTTGGGCTTCCTCCCTTCTCCTTTCCCACTTCCTGTCTCCGATCCGACTTTTTTTTTCCCCTTCCCGTCTTTCATATAGTCAGTCCCAGCATTTCCAGAATTTGATTGTTATAAGAAATTCCAAGCCCATGCGGGTCACGCCGCTTCTTCCTTTCCCCGCTCGGACGGACTGTATTGTACAGCACTTGTCTCAATCCAATGGGACATTTCCCCTTTAAAATATTTTGCCAATGCATCGGAATGGTCGAAAAAAATATCGATATCTCCAACTATCGATAGTGGTATCGATGCATCGATCTATCGTGACAGCCCTATCAAAATGTCAAAAATAGTAGATTAGACAGCCCTGTCACAGGGCTGTCAAAGAGGTGACGCTTGCCAAGAGGAAATGCCCAGAGTTTTGAAGACCAACGCCCTTCACGTGCAATTATGTTCCACTTGTACCGGCTCTTCGATTGCGAACTTTAAAGACAAACCCTGATCTGGGACGCCATCCAACCGGAGGGACACATGCAATGCAAACATCCCAGGAAGCACATCTCCTTAGGCCCGCATTGGCTTAGTGGGGAAGCATGGGTCAACATCGTGGTGAGCTGCTCATGTAGGTCCCACACCGGCGCTAGTGCAACAGTCAGCATTTGTCCTATCTGGGAGAAGACCGTCCATCACACTTATTCGAACTAGGAAGGTTTACCCAAATGAAGCGAGATGGCACCAAAATAGCTGGTATTTCATGGGTACCGGAGAAGGACTTGCGTCCCCCAGTACTACTCAAATGGTACCTGATCTTTTCCACGCAGACAACGTAAAGGAAGTCACTTGAACACCTCAATACATTTGTTGAAACAGGTTAAACAGTCCAATAAGATTTCTCGAATTTGCGGAGAAAGAATGGTTCAACTGGGGCCCTGACTGGATGAGGTGAGGATTAGTTGAAAGTCGACAATTCGATTGCGGAGATTGTATCTGCTTCCTCTTCGGAGGATGTAGGTCCGATTGTGATCAGAGAGATCACTCAAGGGGTCTTGCATGACAAGTAGTCCTACTTCCGGGGAGGGAAGGAAATCAGGTGAATGATGGATGAAATTGCAAGGAGCATCTAATTCTGTATGGAAAACGAATGTCTCAAGAGGAGACAATCGAGGGAGGTAATTCTCGCCCGAGTACCAGGACCAAGAGACCAATTATCCATCATCAACCATGAGGCAAAATATGTCGCTCTGCTCTTCGAGATTCTTTGAAGTGCCCGAAATGGCAGATAGCGCGGCAAAATATTTTCTGCAATGATTTTATATACCCTTTGGATGTCTTTAAAATTTTGTTCATTTTTCTCCAGCCGTTTTATCACATGACGTTAGGTACTAGACAGTAAGCAACTAGGATAGTCAAAAAACAAAAAACAAAAATAAATAAAACAAAAATACAAAAATATTTAGCTTTAAGAGGGTTAGGCCTACCNTGATTTTGAAACAAACCCGAAAAGACGCATTCTACTGCATTATCCAACCGATTGTGGAGTGATATTCCTCCCATATCCTCCGTGCCCACCGGACCTCGCCTCTTGATATCACTATCTTGAATCTTGAATGAGCGGTAACGCGAATTTAGCTTTTGCATGAGTATTCGTATACGCAGGAGGATGGGTGGTACTCATTGTGCACACCAATATCGGACCAGAACTCCTCCATCTGCCCATGAAAGTGCTGCTCCTTGCGAAAGGATGGTGTGGGGCAAGAATTTTGCAAGAATTTATTGGTATGGCATGGAAATAATGTAGCCCTATCGCTAGGAGACAGATCCACAAACTGCAGGAAACTGGGTCATCTTAGAGGTAGAGAGGGAGCAGGAGACTAAAACTAGCTGAAACTGAAGAAAGCTACGTTTATGCGGAAGAAGCCATTCTTTCTTCAGAAATCCAGGGATGCAAAAATCCCATTTGCAAATTGCCAGACGTAGGGGCGAGTAAAAGATCTGTTAAGTGGATTTTTCCATGCAGAGAGAAAAAAAATCTAGAGAAAATTGTCCTTCCTATTGAGTAAGGCAGGTCCTGCAGTCAGCGTTGAGGCACGAGAGCAAAAATAAAAATACAGTTGCTTTTGTAAAATTGTTGGTGGGGTAGAACGGCTAGAGATAAATTGGCGAAAATGTTAAGATGTTTAAAGACTGCACAGATGCACGGATGAAAGAAACTTGATCTTGTTAGATAATTTTTTTTTTAGAGGCGCCACAGAATTCCAAAGAGCGGCGGTTTTTTTTGCCTCACCCGGTAGAAGCTTACTTCAGGGCTCTTCTAACCGCCTGATAGTCAGGTCTCACGTCAGCGTTTAATGTTGACTTCATGGGGCTCCCAATGTGGTGGGTGATGTATGACTGTGGGGTCCATGCTTACAACGGTCCAATTTTGGGAACCAGCATAACATATGGCATAAGTGAGAATCCAACAAAATTCCTACGTTAGCCCAATCCGGGTGTGCTGCCTGGAATTGACATGCTGCCCTCGTTGCTGAGAATATTCTTTCTGAGGGATCTTCTTCGATCAGGACCTTTTCTTATAATTGATGATTGCAGAAAGTTTTCTAGAGTCGCTGCTGTCAGAGGACGCCCGGATCAGGGATCGTTTTGTCATTTATCCGGTTTTGTAAGAGGCGGTGCAGTTTGAACTCCATTGCACGTGATGGGGCTTAGTACCCAAAACCCTGGGCTTTTCATCTAGGCAAGCATCAACTGAGGATAGTCGCTTCCATTTGCAGAAAATGATGGCAAAATGATGATAGTATATGGGGAGAATCGATTTCATACCTCCATCCGCACAGTCACCGGATGTCAACAGAATAGGAAGTTCCTTGCATAATAAATCTTGAAGTCTATGCAACAAATGAGTGAGCTTGCACCAGTTCACCTTCATTTATAGGTAAAAAGTCTAAAGACTTTTTGAGTAACTCACGTGCACACAGATTTACCAACAGCGACTTGAATAGCCTGAGGTCGACGTTATTGCATTGAATGGGAGCCTTCAGCGGATTCTGGAAATTAGCGGATGCTGTCTGAAAATTGGATAGGGGACTCACTACCATGACGAAAATGAATGACAGGAAGGAAAAGTGGACAAGGGACCAGGAAATGGAATGTGGGAAGTATGGACTTAAATGAGTATCCCATTTTATCCTTACGTCACCATGGGCAGGCGCGAGGATTTCCTAATTCATACCTGAGTGAGGTAATCCGAAAGCTTACCGATCGTTGCATGTCTGTGTGTGTGCTAGTGCTCAAGCACCCTAACTGATGAATATACCTAGTAGAGCTCTGAAATTGTCACACTGATTGAAAAGAAATATAATTTCTTTTACTCTGGTTTGCCCAGACTTTGTCTGCATCTACTACTGTAAGACAGATAATTTTCCCTGTTTGAGAGTGAAGGTCATTCGAGACCACGTTTTGCAGGATTGAATGTGTGCTGAAAGTCTCCTTCCGCTCATATGTATACGGAAAATGATTTGAATATGAGGAGGCACAGGATGTCTTTGGGGAACAGTTGCACATGCAGGATTCACCAGCAATCTCTCAATTTCGTATCTTGTTAATTGTTTCCTGTCTTAGCATGCGGAAAATATAAACACTGCAGGAGGGACGAGAAATGCAAAAACAACATGTGCGTCAAGTGTCCAGAAGGTGAAGAGGGATGCCATTGCAAATCACATCGAACATGCAAGGGTAACCTGAAGTGTATCGAAGGAAAGTGCGTTGGTGAGTGACGTCACATGTAGGCTATCCAGAACAATTTCGCATGTTTAATCAAATAACGGGTGCTATTTCACATAGTTATAACTTTGGATATTTTGGATTTCGTAGAACATCCTCTGCAGGACCCTTCTCAAAGGCGTGTAGAAAAAAAACCGATGAATTGGAATCACAATGATCACCAACGGGGGCGTATGACTAAAAATATATATTTTTTGCTTTATTTCGCAAGATTTTTCTGCCGTTTTTTGCTGCCTATCGTGTCAAGTTCAGTGAACGTTCTCCACGTATTCATCGGCATCGTCGGCAGTACAATTATTTTGTGATATGTTTGCTGTGAAAGACTTATCAATGAATACTCTATCAGAGTTTTTATTTTATGGGTACATCCAACCTCTTATAACGCATCTCGATGATCAGTGGTCCTGACAGTCTCCAATTGCAACCTTTTCTGTGGCGGGTTATGCGGAAATAATAACGGGCGCACTAAATTTAGCCAAAACTTACTGTGACTAAAACATTTCGCCATTTCCCAGCCTAGATGACAGTAGTTTCTTTTTGATAACTTTTCCTCTCTTTTTTGCTCCGAAAGAGCAAAAAGAAGAGAAAATTGAAGTAATTTTCTCCTCTTTTATTTCTTCCTCGAGTAAAAAGGGAGGGAAACTGGAGTCAGCGCTCTACTGTTTTAAAGAGTGCTCCCTATAAACGGTTAACATTGGCATATTCAATCAAGACCTTGTCAAAAAAAAAGAACGCTTCTGTGAGCATGGGATGTCATCCCCCATGGTGACACGACAAAAGTTTATTGCTACGAGGTTGCGGGATTTCCATCACACAGAGAAAAGGGGGAGTTTTGAAAGGATCGAGAGCGAGCGTGACTGTGACCTGACTTGGGAAGACGCGCGGCACGAGTGCAGGCGATTGGATGATGATCTGATTACGTTTAGCAGTGAAGCTCAATACCGCTACGTCATGGAACTCTTGGATCCAGAAGAAAGTGAGAAGATGCAAGTGGCCCTATTAGGAAAAAAAGGTCGATAACAACCTACTTTCTGACTACCCTGCATCTTTTTCAGACTATTGGTGGGGATGCAGGTGGGGAAAGAGAAGCAGGGAGTTCATCAATGCAGACGGCAAGGCCATTAAAAAGTACCCATATTCGGCTTGGGCTGGAAAGGAACCAAAGAGCGGAAATGAACGATGTTGTTTCATTGAGGGAAAAACTGGAAAGTAAGATCTCAATTCCCCTCTCTTCATTTTCATTTGGTCTCACAATTTCCTTGTGTGTGGGCATACAATTGAATTAATGCACCAACTTAATTGATCATTATCGAGCTCGAGGAAGTCCATCTACTTTAACGAGGGCAGTAAACTTTTTGACGTTTCCTTCTATCATAGGTGGAGGACCTCTGCTTGCGACAGGAAGCTCTGCGCCATCTGTGAGAAGTCTCACAGAGAGTCACCAGGTATGCGAATGGATTTCTTTCCTATCGATAAAAGGACAGTCCTTGTAGATTCAATTAGGAGTAATATGTGCAGTAGTTATGACAAAGAAGATTATTTAAAAAATAATCATTATTAAATGATTATTTATTACAAAGACCTCCATTAAAAAATTCGCTGGCTGTTCCTCCAAAATTTGTCGAGAAACTTGCTATTTCCGCCCTCATATTAAATTATTCCATGAAATGAGTCCAGGTGAATTTTCGACATTTCGAGTAAAAACAAAAACATCCTTCTTGCAGTTTTACGATTATGAAAATATATTACCAAATAAACATTGTATTGATACAACGTTGACAACTGTTGAAGTATACTTCTCTACGAAAGTCTTTCAATGCTATCCGTATTGACTTTCTCGGCACATGATTAGCTCGGAATACAATGATTTCTCAGGTTGGGATACCATTTAGAGTGGTAATTAATTTGAGGGGGTAGACGCAAGAGTGAAAAAGCTCAAGTGTTAGAGGCCAGGGGCCTCTAACACTTGAGCTTTTTAACACTGATATTCTCCTGATCACTGATCTCTAGCACTGGTATTCTCCAACTGGTTCAAGTCTTGGGGCTTGGAAGGATACACTTTTTATGTGAATTTATAATGTAAAGCAATGTGAAGTTTTGATTGCTTTACATTATCGTTTAGTTGGAGCACCCTGTAAATCTTTATTTTGCCTGTCTATTTTCGAAGATGTGTCTTTCTTGTCTGTTACTTGTGAGTTATTATGAGTTACTCATCAAACAACCTGTAGAAGAACTCACGTTATAGCAACAGTCAATAATATATTCAATAATAATATATAGTTGGGAAGGCGGAAATTCTACGTGGAGGCGAGAGTGGAAAATACTTATGTTTCCCTGGAAAGATTTCCTCATGTTGTATCAATCGTCTTAGTAACGAATGCAACTAAAGATGAGTGATACCTCTCGATAAGTCACAGTTTCGGTAAGACGTGGGTCATCCGACTATTCCTCTGAAAATTTTAGCAGTAACGATTCTAGCGAAATAAATCAATAGGTAATTACTATAAATTTTAATAAATGAGGAATGAAATGGCCTTCGCAAGGTCGCCGCCTTCACTAAGTCACGGGATCCGGCCGCCCACGAATTAGCGGGGGACACCGTCTTGTGTTTCGCTATTCAAGAATCAACCGAAATGTTACCAATAAAGAAATATTTGCTAAAATATTTTATAAATAACATATTTTAGCAACACAAAGAATTGCACAGTGGTCATTTACAGTATATTTGAGTGATCGAATGAGAAAGGTAGAAAGTAACTCAATGAAGACAATGGAAATCAGAAAGTTTTGCGAATAAACATTGATTTTTTTTTTACACGCATACAGCATATTTTTGTTCAAAGAGTATATTCAAATACCTCACATTCAATTCAATGACATTGTTTCAGAATCTGAGGAGAGCCCGGAGAGCCCTGAGAATACCAGTAAGAGCATTTCCATTCAGTATATACTGTAAATGTCGCGTTATTTTTCTCACCTATGGATCTGCCCAGATGCCTCATATGAAAACCTCAATGTTGTTTCAGGTTTGAGGGATAGCCGTGAATATCATGGTGAGTTTCGATACTTTCCCTTAAAAAAAAAACTAATGTAAGTTTGGTAATGGATCTTTTGAAGTAAAAATTGTAGTTTTCCACAAATTATGAGGAATATGCACACAGGGATTCAAGAAGAAAGTCTCCAGCAGTGGCGGCTTGAGGACGAAAAATCTGGGGAAGCCAGCATTGCAACTTACAAGCAACAAGAATTTATTATAGCATTAATGCTAGAGTGATGCACAAAAGGAGTGCTTAGGTCAGTCTCTTTGCTTGGTGATTCGCAGTTCTTGAAATGGCAGGTATGAAACAAAGGACTGAACGAGAAAGCGTTCCAGGTTGGCATTTTAATTGGATCGAAATCGTGTAAAAGCAGAGCGGATACTTCCATCGAACATTTGAGGGAGAATAGGGGCACATCCGGTCTGAGGAGAAAAGTAACAGTCTACTTTCTCCTCTAGCTTGTTTCAGAACTTTACTAAAATAGATTCGCATCTAGCTCACTTAGCGAATATCATAATTATGTAGAATAGTCTAATGTCTGCCTAATGACTTTTCCATCCTTGGTAATTGTATCGAGTACCGTGACATGATATATGATTTTGAAACAAACCCGAAAAGACGCATTCTACTGCATTATCCAACCGATTGTGGAGTGATATTCCTCCCATATCCTCCGTGCCCACCGGACCTCGCACCTTGTGGCTTCACGCTGTTTCCCAGAATGAAGTCCCTTCTGAAAAGCAGCCAATTTGGCGACAGACGTTCTCAACAAACGCGTTGAAGGAGGTTGCCGAGAATGGGTTACAGCTTGTGTTCCAGGCTCTTCACAAACTTTGGAAAAAGTGTGTCGCAAGTCAAGGGAACTATTTCGAAGGGAGTCATACTGAAATTTGCTTTTATGCATAGTTTGTTGGTATGAAGGTCGTTCCTGGAACTTTTTCATAGGCCCACGTACATTAGTGTTAAATTCATTCAAATAGAGGCTTTAGACCATACTAAAAATACTTTTGTCAGGCTCTGGAAAAATGTACTGCATCGTTTTAATTATAAATAAGTAAGAAAATTCTTTGAATTGGCCAAGTACTGTGCAACCGTGGAATCCTGAAAACTTGGATATCAAGCATCCTCTCTTCTGCACGAGTGTTTCTATATATGCGTCTATCCAATAATAAGTTGGGGGAATGAAACTGTTTTGTTTCAGAGTCAAACGAACGCAAGTCAAGATATTCAAGTTCAGGTAAGGGAAATTATACTCGTTGGGAATTTGTGCTGCATGTATTTCCCGTAGATGAGTGTTTCTATATACTTCCCATTGAAAATAGTGCATTTTCTGCTTCTATGAGGAAAAAAATTCGAGATCATCAGGAGATTTTATATTTCACAAATTGCTATCCCGTGAATCTGGCATTAAGTTTATATGAATCTATGGTCTGAGTCATAAGTCTGATGTTACACCTCGAGCAACGTTTGACCTTCATTTATTTTATTAATTAATATGTGCATGTTTCTCTCGCACTTAAGAGCTCCTATAAAAATCTGAAAGAGTAATTATTCAAGCAAGGTTAAGATTACATTGAATGGAAACTATGCAAGATTTGTGAACGGTCCACACTCTGAACGTATACAGAGTGAATCAAAAGTAAAGCTACATTTGAGAAAACCCCAGAAATCAGACGAAGTGAAGTCACTGATGACCTTTGTTTCGTCCATTGACAGCCGCGCACAGATCAAAAAGTAAGAAAGTTTCACGTGGGATCGCAAACGCTTGCCTAGCATGGGAGCTTGAAATACTGGCATTATTTGATGCTGAAGATAGTTTTTATCTTGTGGTCGCTTTTAGCCCATACTTTCTTCATAGATTCCACCGCACTGAAATTCAATGGCCTCGTGAGTGCGCTGGTCATTCCTCAAGGAGAATATATACTAAACTATCCCAATGATTCAATGTTATATGCTACTATGGATAGAACAAAACCTTCATGACAATCGCCGCTGGAAAATATTGAAATTTCATTTCATCACGTGAGACGTGGTGTCTTAATATCAACGAGGGGCACTCTGACGTCATGATTGACATGCGTCATTCATTTGACAACATCCGTGACTTAGCAATACATATTTTGATCATTTTCCCTTATTAAACGCTACTTATCAATCATCCTGTTCGGTAAAAAGAGATCGAAATGGATGCTGTAATGAAGAAAATTAAATATAAATCTCTTCATATGACTTCTTAATTTCGCTCTAAGTTTTGTAGGGAGGGTTCAGAGTATAACATCAATAATTATTTGTCAGTGGAAGTACAAGCGTATTAGAGGAGGGAGAGTCCAGAACACTTCTGATTGTTGCCTTTAGAATTGGGACGGTTAACAGCCCCCATGGTGAATGGTGTGTCAAGGTGGGGTAAATTCCGAGCAAAAACTGAGAAATTATGTAACCCTTCATTTTCGGGAGGTAGGTATGTTGAGGAGCCACTGACGGCTTCGTATGATCGCAATCGCAATTGGAAGAATGGTTTGGAGCAGTAGTTGTCAAACCAAGGGGAGGAGGAGGAGGGCAAGGAAGCCTAGGGGTGGATTTTTGAACAGAGAACTATCCGATAATGCAGCAATATTAAAGTGAGAAATCGCTTTATTCAAGTGAAAATACATTATATTTCCTGTAAATAAAGCAGCATTATCGGGTAGTTCTCTGTTCAAAAATTCACACTCGACCTTTTAAACATTTTGCTTTTAAATTTATTTTGATAACCATCAAGCTTTTTTCTTTTTCTTCTACTTCAATGGGAACCTGCCTTCCTGCAACTTGTTCGTCGGACTGCTTTAATCTACTTCGAAGTTTTCTTAGTTCTGTTTCCAAAATTTTTGATGGCGCGTCCCTTGGTAGGGGTACGATCTTGGTTCAATTTTTTTCTTCCAATGGATCATTTTTGGAAAGACGACTGGATGACTGAAAGAGCTATGTCAATATGTTCGCAGACTCGAAAGTACAGGGTGCTGCGAAAGTTACCATAAACTAGTTGCATATAAAAGATTGCGTATTTTCTGACGTCATATTGACCATTTTCACAACAAAAACATAAATAACAGAAAAATGATCAAATCATCAAACTTGTCTCGTAATTGATAGCTAAATGGGTCGGTGGAGCATTTTCAGATTTCTCCTTCCATGCTCTTACACCTGTACATTTACTGTAATCCGGTACGTCTTCAACACAAAAATCTCACTTTGCTTAGTTTCCTCAGCATGGTTACCGGGGTTACGGGGACTCTGTATTAGAGACCAGCTTCATCCGGCAGTATTACTCTGAAACAGACTGCATGGACAAGCTTGCCCCACTCCGTATATTAGTATTAGTAATGTAGGACATTGCTCTCATGTTAATGGCACCCATAGGCTGTCCTATCCATAAAAATCCCTGCTGAACATTTGACTTAGCACCAAAAAGGAATATCAACAGCTTTCTCAGGACTATGAATATTCTTCAATTTCTAATCTTCCCAGTGTGAAACTGAGTCTTCTGCAGGTGCTTCAATGAAGGAATAATATCGATGTCGTTCTGATGTTGAAAATGAGCATAGTGTCGTTATATCCAATATCGAGCCCCGATTTAATATGATTAGCGTCAAGAGGCAGTTACACAGTTCTCATTAAAATTAATGACTGGTGACGGGCACGTACAACATATGACAGGTTCGAGAACCGTTGGCTCAGAGGGAATTGTGAGAATGTTATATCGCAAAGGTTTCGTTATTATGTCGCATCGTTATTTTTAATATGACGAAAGCAATGAAAAATGTATTGTGCATTGTGTCTTTCCTTGTCATTTTATTCCCTCAGCCTTAGGGAATAAAATGACAAATGTTTCCATCGAAGAGCACGTACCTTCTAACTCAAGCAACACAATGAACTCCATAATTATTTAATAATTTAAAATGTAACGTTAGAAATTATCCCAATAATAAAAGCGGTCAATTGTTGACAAATGAGATTCACCTTTCAAAATTTTTGCCGAAAATATTTAATTTAACTGTGCGTCCAAGTACTCCACGTCAATTCAATGGTTTTTTTTGTTGCAGATCGTGAAGACGATGATTCCAGCCATGAACATTTAGGCAGAAACATTGACGTCATGGGCATGTGTCACATCATTTCTTATGGATAAGTCAAGGGACTCACCTTGATATATTTCATAGTTGTTATTATGTCATTGCCTCATATGTAGTCTCTTTGGCTTCGTTTCAGACTCGGAGAGCAATGAACGAAGAGGTGAGATTCGAATATCTTCAAGCCAATCTACCGCAAAACTTATCATTCAACTTTGCGTTCCAACTGTCCATGTCAAAACCTTTAAGGAATATCAATGGAGGAATGTTGTAAGAAGTCATTCATTAGATGATAAGCGAAGGAGAGGCAATATTACCATGAATGGAAATTCTTGCTTGATTTCCAGGTAGAAAACTACAATTTTGTATTGCAGAAGTACTGATCAAAACTCAAATGCCCTCTCCGCTATTCGCGCGTATACTGTACGAGTTTTCAATTTCCTGCTCGTTTCTGCTGTCGTTGCGTGTACACGATCAAAACGAAACTCAAAATGAATTCTAGTCACCTATTGAGAATTTCGTGGTACTTCGTACTGCCTGCATACAAAAATTGCACAGAGGCTCAAACCACCCGTGCAAAACTCGAAACTCAAAGGGTTAAGAGTTTTTCGGGGATACATTTAATCCACTTGTAGACACCAGATTCCAGAGCGAAACGACTTGAATATCCTATGCCAAGAACCAGAAGAAGCAGAGTCTTGAGCCTAAGGATACAAGTATTGAATAGAAATCGCTGTTGGCCTTGGTCCGAGGAAGAAGGAGTATAGTATAGGTACAGGACTGGTAGCAGACATGACTAACATGCTAAGGGAGTCAATTCGTTCCATATTGACGGACCACCTTCCCATGACGGTTGTGCCAAGTTCGTAAAACAAAACAGTAAAACAAAAAAGACAGACTTGTTGCATTTTGCACAGACCTTTAGAAAAGAGTCAATGTGAAAATATTCTTGAGTTTTTGTTTTGGAACGTCCTCCCTATTCACCAGATCTCCATGAGATTGTTTTTCCTCTTCCCCAAATTGAAAGACGCTGTGAATGGTCAAAGTTTCAACGATTTGGAAGGCATTCAGTGTCACGTGACCAGAGTTCTTAAAAGGATTCACATAGATTTCCAGGAATGAGCGTATAACTTAACAAAGGGGATTACTTTGAATGAGCAAAAGCGGCTACTGGCTATTCCGGTGTAAGTATTTATTTATTTTTCAGCAACACAATCACTTAATTTTTTTGTCACACCTGGTATTGCAAATTTCCGCTCGAATGTTCCACTGACAGGCTGTGGGGATTGAAAGTAGAGATATGTGGTGCATTGTCTCTCTAATGGGAATGAAATGACAGACGTTTCTATTGAAGAGTAAATATCTACCACGAGGAGCTCATGAACATCATTTCAGTGAAGAGATAACTGAAATTGGGAAGGGATTTAGCCAGTAGGTCATTTGTTCTCCAAAGGACGACAATTCACTTAACCGAAAATTGAGCTTGGCAAAGTGTTAAGTGCCTAGATCATTCGGGAGTAATTTATGAACCAAAGTTAGGAATTAGCCCCAGAAAGAAAACTGGGTACAAATGTTTTGATTATGAGCGTCCACTTTCCAAAATTTTTCGGGCATGTTTCATCGAACTGTGTATCCAAGTACTTCATGTGCCAATAAATAAATAATACCATGGTGTTTCAGATTCTGAAGAGAACAAGTCCATCCCTGAAAGCTCAGGTAAGAACAATTACATTGAATGCTTGTTTCGCATAATTCCATATAGATATGCCATGGCATGTGCCTCAAAAATAATTTTTTTTTAAAATTATGGTTATGTCTTCACCTCGTATGTAACCTACTGGACTTTTTATTTTCCAGGCTCAAAGGAAAACCTTGAGCCTGAAGGTGAGTATGGAATATTTTCAAGTCAAAACCTCCTCCCTTCTTCTTTTTAATCGCATCGGTATTCCAAGTATGAATATTACAAGAAAAGTTATCTTGCACGTTGAGTCTCTCTTATTGGAACGAAATGACTAAGATGCATCAGTTGAAGAGTAAATTCCTTCTACCTTTAGCAAAATAATGTATCTATCCGTCCCGGCAGATTGGTGTCGGACCGGAAAAATTGCCTGCTTCCACTGTAGCCCCCCACACTTGACGAACTGCGTCAGAGCGGAAACGTGAGACAGATTCACAAAGTCTGTGCGATTCGTTTCATATATGGGTTAATAGGGCAAAAATTAACTCTGACAACGATGCCGAAGCGCAAACATGAGCTCTTTGTCGCGGAGAAGAATTTGGTAATCAACGTCTACGAGTACTTCTTGTTAGAACGTTTGCAAGGACGAGCAGGATCGTAGCGTAGGGTGCGCAGTCGCGTTGCTGACAGCCCACGCTTTGCTCGGAGCACCGTTTCGAATGTTTTGACCGAGTGGAAGCGAGGTAATAATGCTGGCTTTCAAGTCAAGTCTGGCCCTCGGAATCACCGACCACGTACTGTGGGTGAGGATACCATGGCGTTTGCGAAGGAAATCATTTGGGAACGCAACAAGAGGGTTATGTCAGTGTCAGTACCGAATATTGTTGGTCAATTGGAAGAGCGCCATCATGTCGGCGCAGGCGCAAGCGATGAAAGTGGGAGTGTTCTGAAGATGAATCGATCTTGAATAAGGTGCTCCTCAGAAAGGTCCGTGGGTGGTCACTGTCAGTTGGCCAATTCCAAGTGAATAAATGGACTAATTTTTGCCTTCACCTTCGGTAGCGAGTACGAAGTTATTCTTTAGCAAAGCTTTTCGCCCTGCTGTCCTAATGATCGTCTAATACCCAGTAAAAAATTTGTCATTAAGCCATCGATGGCTTTTTGTGGACGTGTATATAAGCCTTAGTTGGGACATCACTGGCACATGGTTGGCTTAAGCCAGCTTATGGTCGGGAATTTCCTGTTTACCCTTCATTTGGCCCCTTGGTGTACCTTACACAGATACACTCTTATCATATCCCACGCAACGTCCTTACCAGATGCTAAGGAAACCAGGAGTAGAATCGCATAGGAAGGCCTCTGTCCTCCCGCAGAAGGTCAGATACGCCTTGCGCGTGTTACATTGAACGAAAAGAAAGGTCGAGTAGCTTATCATGGAAAGTAGGATACTCCCACGGACCTCAGGGCCGAAATTTCCTGGTTTATTCCTGGGCTCGGTTACATCATCAGAGAAATATTTCAAGGAATCCAATTGTCTTCCTCTGAGGTCTATGTGAGAAACCATAGGGAACTGTGTCAAAGGGACAGGGGACTCATTTCAGTAGAATCCGGGAAGTGACTCCCTATTACGACCACTTTGGCTCCATCTCACGCCGGTTTTCTGAACCTTATCAGCCACATTCGTCATAAATGAGCCAACTTTCCCAGCTATGGCCCTATAATAAACCAACTTCCCCATTTATGGCCCGACGATAAATCAACGAAAATTTTTGACTGGGTAGGAGCCATTCTTTGCCGAGCTCCTAACTCATCATATTGACAAAGTTATCGGAGAAAATCCGTTTCCCGATTCCAATCTGCCGGGAATATATTTATTATTGTAGCTATTTAAGAACCAAAGTTAGGAAAGAAAATTCTTCAAAAAGTTTTTCTAAACGGGCATCCACTTTTTGGAGTTAGCGCTGCAGATGTTTCGCCGGACCGCGTGTCCAAATACCTGAAACGTGAATTGGGTGCTGTTGTTTCAGACCTTGAAGAGAGCGAGCCAAGCCGTGAAAGTTCTGGTAGGAACATTTACATTGTGGGTATGTTTCACATTCCTCTATGATCTGTCAAGGCATTTGTCTCGACATGTTTCATTGCCGTTGTCATGTCATTGTCTCATATGCAACCTCATGAATTTATTTCAGATTCAGATGATAGCCTTAGGCATCAAGGTGAGTTAAAACAATTTTCAAAGTCGAATTCTTTGACAAGAATGATAGTGACATGATGTTCCAGCTGCCGCATTCAACAAACTTTTAATTATCCGTATACTAGGATGTATTCAATAGATGCTCAGCAAAGGGGAAGCAAATTTACTTTGAACGGGAATCCTTGCAGGAAATTCCTTTCCGTATGTTAGATAAATGTAACATCTAAATGACTACTAATGCTGAAAGGAAGGCCTAAACACGACTGTAATTTCAGCGTATGATTGACTCGATTAGAACCTTAAGAGTATGAAGGATAGAGATGTTGGTTAAAAACCTAAATTATTGAGCATTACCGAGGCTGTGAAAGAGCTGGAATGTTCGGGAAAGAAGAGTTTAGAACATTTAGTCGAGGTAAGTACGAGTGTTGTACCTAAAATGTTAAGGTTTTCACCATTGCATCACGTATACTGGCTATATACCACGAAGTAACGTTGGTCGCCGATGCAAGCACTCGCGTTCTTTACTTGTAAGGTCTTCCAATCATATTGCCCTATTCTTCTCTGAGTTACTTGTTTTACTTTGACAATTGTGCAGCACTTCATATCCACTGGGATAAGCTAGTAATTGGTTCCAAATGTTCTATTTATCACAAAAGTACGCATGAAAACAAGAAAGTGCGCATGCCCTGCTAATAATGACGATATTTCAAGAAATAAGAGGACTACAAATTAAAATTGAATCCCAGAGATTACTATTTTGATTTTATTTCCTGTTCTATAGTTCTATTCTATAATCCGACGCACGATTTGCGTACTACATCATGCATATACACAATACAGCAAAAGTCATGAATCATAGGGAAATAGTATGGGAATCACTTCCTGCCTAGACTACTTGAAACTAACTTGCCAGCCTGTATTGATTTTGTAGTGCCAAAGTTATTTTAATCATGAAATTTGGTCCAAGGGACCCATGATGGTATTAAGTGACCCAGAGGGACAAAAGGTTACCCATTGGCAAAATTTAAAATGCTTATCCGCTTGCTAAAAGTCAACCAAAAGTAATACAAAATTGACGGATAATGTCCCAGAAACCACCAAAGAGAAGGGTATGAAATGTATTCTGTCTCTTAAATAACGTTCTCCGATGAGTCCAGGATAGCTCTCCTAAGCGACCGAATACTGACTGAGCATACGCACTGGAGAATAGTTCCACAGGTCTAGCCTTGTAAACAACGTCAAACGCCTTTAATACGTATATCATGGTCTGGGGGTCAATGTCGGTTCGTGGAACAATCATGATGCACTTCGTCAAGGGTGTGATGAACCAGGGAGATTACAAAGAGGTTCTGCGGGAGAGGATGCTACTGCAGACTCAGAACTGATTTCCGACAATTACTTCTACCAGCAGGACTTCACTCCTTGCAATATAGCCAAATCGGTCAAGGTTTAGATCTGAAGAGGCGAAGATACTGGCTTGGTCCTGAAGCTGCCCATAAAAGAACCCATTGAGATTCTCTAGGCCGAGCTCATGCCGAAACTGAAAGTCTGAACCAATCACCAAGCACAAAACTCATCGAACAGTTAATAATTGATGTCTGGTAAAGCATCCCGAGAATCAAAGGTTTCTGACTCCTTCAGGGAATGTCATACCGAGTGAAAGCCCTTTGAAACCTTCAGTATTCAGTTGGACACCTCCGTTCAACTGAATACTACAGGGTGAGTAAAAAATCATGTCTCACGGGGAACTCCCATATTTTAAAAAATTACGCAAAAGGTATTACAATAATTTTTACAAAAGGTGTTCAAATTGCATTCCCTGGAGGCGGGAACAGGTGTTCACACAATGAATGAAGTTTCCCTTCACACGCTAGATGGTGTTGGGCGTGATTGCTGTACATTCACTACGTACCTTGTGCTTGAGCTCTTCCAAGGTCCTGGGTCGTCCTTCGTATCATTCCTATGGGACATGACTTTTGACTCACCCTGTATAAATCTTCTACAACGTTTCCATCAGTCTTATACGTTGTCTGTTTGCAGTGTAGATCAGGTTTTATATGATATAATTCATCAGCACGACACATCTGAAAATCGATGATTGAGCAAAATCCATGATAATTTTTTTCGTACTATATTTCCTGTACCTGATTCCTGACTTTAGTTACAAAATATGTATATTTTCTTTTCTTCAACAGTATACACTTAGGCAAAAATAGGACGTTATATCCAAAATAAATTTGCTCTTGGAATAGTTAGGATGAGACTTTGGCTGGCATATCATGCGTTACGTGCATGCTTTAGGTATTATGACGTTTTATTAGCGCTTATTCTATCGAGTGCAATTTGTTTTATTGTGCGCGTGAATTTTGGAATATTAGGGCAGATAGGTTTTCCTTGAAGAACGAATAATTTAGTCCTTTTTAAGGGAAACATCTTTTTCTCTATTTCAATTGGAAAATAAGGGTAGGAAAAACTTCAATGGGTTTTTGGGCTCAATAGGTCACTGAACATTTCGATAATGAACGACCACATATCTTTGCATTTTTTGTTGACGCGTCTATTCAGCTGTCTAACGGTTGGAAATGCGATTGTTTGTTTTAGGTTCAAAGAGGAACAGGTCAAGATTTTCAAGTTCTGGTAAGCAAAATACACTCCTTCGGCATTTGTACATTGTATTTGTCCTAAGATATATGAATGCTTCTTATGGAAACTTAACGAAGCTTATTCTCATTACTAAGGAGGACAAAGCAATAATAAGCACCAAGAGATTTGATTTTTCCAACTATAATTAATATTAAAAAAAACTGAAAATGCATCATTCTGTTGTCTGATGCCACCTACTGGGATATTCCAAGTTCTTAATTTTTGCAGTAGGTACATGCTTAGCTAACTGTCAGGGATTCATAGAAATAGCTTTGAGTTTGCCATTTTCTATGGGAAAGACAAGTACCTTTCCCATGGGGGGGGGGAGGTCACTGAAGAACAAAGTTGTAGAGGTACCCCATGTTACTAAATAAATTTTCCGTTACATCTCGCTGTGCTAAATATAAAACGAAGATATAATATCATACTGATGAAATTGTGGTCTGACATTGCGGTCTAAGGTCATTCAATAGGGTTAGAGGAAAGCCTCTTACCATATGATTAGACGTATACTAGGGAGTTTACATTTTAATCCAGCTCGGCTTATTATTTAACCTCTTTATGAGGACTTTTAAATTAAGCTATCAAAGAGGTTAAATATGTAAGTCGCAAAGGATAAATATGGGTAGCAGTTGAAACATCCTTTAGGGGATAAAAGCTGAACCATTTTTGCTAATAGTATATGGACATCGTGGATAGTTACAGAGCAATGGCTTCGTAAATATGTCGCATCGGCATTTTTAGCGAAAGGATTGCCAGAAAAGATATCTCGTACTTTGTCACTCTTTCGGAAATGAAATGACAGACGTTCCCATTGAAGAGCAAATGTACGAGCACTTCTGGCAGCATGATGAGCTCCATAGCTCACTGGTTAAATCAGAGTATTAAGAATTAGTCCAAGAAATAAATGTGACCCCGAAAGTTCTGATAAATAGGCTCCTATATTTAAATTTTGTGGTAGATGTTCCATCGAGCTGTGCATGCTGATACGTAAAACGTGAATTTGTTTTATTTCAGATTCTGAAGACCCTTCGATCCGTGAAAATTCTGGCAATATTTACATCGTGGGCATGTTTCTCATCATTCCTCATAGATCAGTCAAGGCACTCGCTTTGGCATGGTTCATTGCCATTATCATGTCGTTTGCCTCATATGTAACCTCATGGGATTTCTTTCAGGCTCGAGAGATCTCTTGGAACAACAAGGTGAGTTTCGAAATTTTTCCAGTCAAAATCTTCTGAAAGATTGAAAAGTAAATAATCTTGAATTCCGGCTTTGAATAGAGCGAAAAGCGGCTTCAGCGATATCGAAGTAAATAGCAATCGCTTGTACACCATCGTTTTAAGATGGCAGGAAATGGAGTGGTCTTGGTGAGGGAGGCTTAGCAGCATGCTCGGATTGAAAGCGCCAACTGGGTATTGACCCGAAATTATATGCTATTTACTCCATTCTCTTTCTCCAGGATGTCGGTACAAGGGCGACTGTAACGAAGGAGAAATTTGCAAGAGCTGGAAATGCGTCTCTCAGAAGGAAAAGTGTCGAGAAGACCAGAAGCAGAAGAATTGTCCCTGCAACAGGAGCTACGAATGCGCCAAGGGACTCCGATGCATCGGCTATCGATGTGATGATCACGTGGATGACTGCGACGGTGAAGATAAAGGATCTGTAGGCTGTTCTTGCTCCTATCACGACGATTGCAAGTCTGGTCTAAAATGCATCGGGGACGTCTGCAGCCATGTCATAAGATGTCAGGAAGATGAAGATTGCGAACGAGGCGAAGAATGCAAGAGAGGATACTGTCGTACTAAACAGTGTTCGACTGCTGGATGTTCGTGCAAACATGATTCCGACTGCGAGTCTCACATGACATGTTACGACAAGAAATGCCTTTCGTTCAAATGCTCCACCCTGCCGAGGAAGGAAGGGTGTCCTTGTTCTGCCGCTGAGCCTTGCGAATGTGACCTTACTTGTGGGTCGGATCGCGTCTGTCGCGAGGAAAGAAGTAGTTGCCGGAGAAAACCCTACGGAAAGAAGTGTCCTTGTCGTCATGATGACGATTGCAGGACTGGCTTTAAATGCTCCGATGACATATGCACACTCGATTGCGATTCGAGGAAAGGAAACATTGGATGTCGATGTAACAGGGGGAAGGATTGCCTCTCCGGATCCTGCATCTCGGGGAAATGCTGTGGTAAACCGGAAGTGGAACCATCAGTTTGCACCCCCGAGTGCAAACAAGGCTATACCTGTCGACACGGCGAAGGAAAACAGAACGAATGTGTTTCAGATGGGTCATGTCCTACACCGGAACTATGTGATGATACCTTCGACCCGGTCTGCTCCAAGATCGATGGAAAAGTGTTCCTCAACACGTGCCGCATGAAAGCTTATCTCTGTCAGAAATCAGTCAAGTCTTTCCCTGGTTACAGCAGTTCGTGTCAGTCTGGTGAGTCTGTGCTGAAACCCTTCGATCAAAAAGTTAACCCTCACATCATTTTTAACGTGTTACGTTCTCTGAATACTTCCTAGTTTGTCCCTTGAAGATCGAAGGACCTAAAAGTACCACTGCAAAAATTCTGGATCTACAAGAAACTGAATTACATGATGGTAGTGTGGTCTCTCTTACATGTCAAATGGGACAAATGTTCAGCAATGGACAAATCAGCCTCAACTATACCTGCTGCGCATGTGGGATCTGGGAAAAAATCGGGGCGCAAAATGACCAAAATCTTCGTTGCGTGGGTAAGAAAATAAAAAATTCACAATACGTTCGTGTTATACGAATTGAGCGAAAGCTGTATTTCTAATCCAGCCGATCCATGCCGATATGAGGACTGCCATGACACTGGATACGAATGCGAAGTAACTGTGAGCGAGGACGAGCTTACTCCTCTGAAAGCTGCTTGCATCTGTAAGGAGCCCAAGTTCGTAGTGAGTCTTCCAGGGAAGAAACCGCGATGTGTTGGTGAGTGTCTACTGCTCTCGCTCTCCCGCAATAAACAGGTGTATATATACAGGGTGGCCTCAAAAAAGGGCACTCTTTTCAATGCGCATTTTAGGTGTGATGCTTTCAATGATATTTTTTTCCGGTTAAATGTCATGGAAAGAAGAAAGACTTAGCTACAAAATGTTTTTGTTTTTTTTCAGACTTGAAATTCGTTAAAGGGGTACTTAGAAAAAATCATTGAATTTCGGTTGCTAAAAATGGCCGTTGCGCTCGTCAACCAATATCCACTCGACGTCCAGACATTCACGAAAAGGGGAAGGAAAACGCTGACCTCAGCAGACTTCGCGTGGATGATTGGATGTGCCTGCCGCCGTATGCGGTGGGTGAGCGCAACACCGATTTTTCGTAACCGAAATGCAATCATTTTTTTTATAAGTCATCCTTTAAGATATTTAAAGTCTGACAAAAGCATTTGGTAGCTGAGTCTTTATTCTTTCCATTACATGTAACAAGAAAAAATATTCTTGAGAGCATCACACCTATTGATAAAATGCACGTTGAAAAGTGTCCCCTTGTTTTGGGCTACTCTGAATATACAGGATGAGTCAAAAGTCCTGCCCACCTTTTGAATGTTAATAACTACTTAACGCTTGATCTCATGGAGATGCGGTTTACACCATTCGAAAGGCAAGACAATTCTATACCCAAGTAGTCGTGGGTAATCCAAAACTCGTCCATGGACAGTCCAGTTGTCCAGAGATGGATATAAGTCCAGAGGCGGTCGTCCGTTGGATGTACATAGGATGCCTTCGCCATGGATCGATATGTTCTCATGCATTCTGAGCTTTATTCGAGCAAAATTTCCCTACATCGAACACTCAATTATTGCCATCTTATTAAATGAAGATTTTATGGAATGGCGTTACGAGGATTCGATAGTGGGATTTATTTTGTTCTTTTTTTTTCCTTCTAATCTCCCATCTTATGTCCCAACCCAATAGCTTCAATCAATATATAGATAGTGTGACATTATAATTGGACCAGTGCATGATTTCATTTAGATTTCGACATTACGAACGAAACGATGTGTCAGTCTTTCGTTGGGCATCCATTGGACGCCCAGCAATAGAACCTCCAAGGACAAGTTCTTATGGTCTTCCATTGAATATCCTTGGATGGAATCCCCGTCCCGTTGAGGCCTTCCATCTGGCCTGACATCTAACAGTTCATTCAATAAATATAAAGTTCCAATAATATAAGTGAGGTCCAGCTCATCTCGGTGCTTTATGTCTCCCTATTCCCAAAATGCTAAAATATTGTTCTGCGGAAGCTTTCATCCTCTACTCGATAATTTCCCACGTACAAACCTAAGAAATGAAGTCATTCTAATTAATTCATTTGGTGAGAGACGTAACATAGCTCAAGGAGACTCCTGGCAATTCTTGCACATTGCATGGTGAGAGTGTGGTTCCTCTTGTGAAGTAACTCTGTTCCATCACGTTATGGGTCATGCCGCTCGTGGCGACGGGGAAAGTAATATCTTGCTAGAAAGATAATGATGGGAAGTGGAGAGATTCGGCTCAATATTACTTCGCTCTCCATCCAATCACTCCTCTCCATGTTCCCCCAAGGAACGTGAGAGAGCGAGATTGTCAATAGGCAGGAAATGCTCCTTTCCTAAACTATGAATATTCATGAGCATAAAAATTTACGCTCCATAGCTACTTGGGGATTACTATCACTGCACCCCTCAATGGTCATCCAAAAGCTTTCCCAAAGGGAATCTCCAATGGATCCAAAGAGACGGACATCCAATAATCCATCCAATGGATATGTCCAAGGATTTTCCTTGGACGAGACATTTAGTCATCCTGGGGATCTCCGAGGAGAATATACATTGAATGTCCAAGTGTCCATGAGGGTATGTCCAATGGATTTATTTTGGATCAAAATTGCTACTTGGGTATGTGAGGAAGGATTTTCGCATTATTTTTCCAATGGAAATGAAATTCCTATACATATACATATACGGGTCATATACAGTAAATGCATTGGCACCCAAACAAATGCGTGCAGCACTGTGTCGAATTTTCTGTTCGACTGTCAGAGAATGTCCAGATCGGTGAAGGTCTGCTGCGTTTCCCGTCCTGTCGACATTTGAGTCGATAAGGGCGAACAACTTGCGGCTGACTGTTTCTCCGATGAATTTCTTCTTGAATTGTCGAGCGGTTTCCGTCGCATTCGGAGTAAAATCGAAATTTTGCAACTCGCTTAACATTGGTCAATCGTTTATCAGCCATTTTCCTCGATCCTCCATGAATTGATTACAGCCAAGGCACAATTACTCTCACATTCGAACAGACAATTGGATGCGGTGCCGCAAGGCGTGTTTTCACGTGCCAATGCCTTTGTATAACCCCCAGAATAGTAATTTAATTTCCGAATGATACCATTAGCAAAATAATGCGAAAATCCTTCATTCGATAATGAATTGTCTCGTCTTTCGAATGGTGAAAACAGCATCTCGATGAGATCAAGCGCAGAGAAGTTATTATATATATTGCTGTTTGATCGTAACTTTCGGTGTGAGCAATAATATTTCATCGTACAGATTGCAAGAATCATCCGGAGGAAGGCTGTCCTTGTCGAGCCGAAACTGAATGTTGTCCAAAGGTGAAGAGCCCTTCGGGAGCCTTGGTCGCACTGTGCGATCTTCAGACGACTTGCTACAAAGACAGCTGCAAGAGTTGCCCGGCCAGAAAGGCGGACGAGGGTTGCCCGTGCCATGACATCCAGGATTGCGCCAAGGGCCACACTTGCAACTTGCGCATTAATCGCTGCATGAAATGCCCTTCGTCTTCGGAACCCTCTCCTGCAGGATGCCCGTGTCAGAGAGGAAAATGTGGCCATCTAGCGTATTGCAACCACGATACCAACAATTGCGAAGGCAAGCTTTGGATTTTTAGAGGGAGTTTACCTTGAAATATCGCTCTTTAACTATACGAAGAAACTTATTCAGTGCCGTCACATAACCCTCCTAAGGTTGGGAGAGTCAGATGTGTAAAGGGATTCCTCCTTGTGAGACGTCAGTGCTGTAATTAGTGGAGATACGTCGTTTCTCTATCACCATTGGATATTTTTGGCCCAAAAAATGCTATACAGTGCGCCCGATTTTAGGATAATTGGAGTTCTCTCAACCCATGAAATATGGTTTCAATAGTATTCACTTCAAAGACAAAAGGAATTTTTATACTTGAAGAATGTTTGTACATACGTAATGCCAGATTACTTTCATCACAAGAATGCAAGAACGACCCCCCTCATTCCAACTTCCCTGCCGCTTAACTTACTTTCGTGCACAGGCATGAGTTCTGAGTGGCATACCTCATATCACCAAGGACTGTTTATCCACTAAGTTTTGTATGCATCGGTATAGTACAAGATGGTTTCAAAATCGATTGACGAATGCACATGATGATGAGCAGTCCTGAACAGGGCTCACGGATGCCATAATCTTCGTGAGATGCGAGTAAGTCATGAGGGTGACGTAATCCATGCCCTGTTGTGAAACGGCCACAGCAGCCGCACGAGCCTCGATCATCATGTAGTTTCCAATTACTTTCGTTGCCCCTCATAATAATCTTGTCCATATGGGACAAGGTGAAGGTTGCCATCGAGCTGTTTTTCTACGGTGCGACGATCCGTAGAGTTCATCCTGTCGAACAGAAGCCAAAGAGGCTGACACGGACAAATGAACCGCTGAAGTTGGACAATTATGGACACGATACAGGGGTGGACACTTCTCGATACATGGGAATACTGAAAGTACTGCTAGTAAAGGGAAACATTTCCAGTCAAGTACAAAACTAGTCTGAGCAAATGACTGGACTCGTCTATGAACAGCGGTGCTTATTTTGCGCGTCTGGTTTGAAGAATAAAAAAGGCCGTTTTCTAAGTCATTTACCTAGTACTAAGATACATCGATACATTTTACATTTATAATAACTTTGATATACTGAATGAATAGCTTTTTCCGAGCATTTCAGTCCTCTCTTTCGGCATGTTGATTGTACAAAATGATGCAAACACAGGTCTTTTTAATCTGTCTCCAGATTGCCGCACGAAACCGGCAGAGGGCTGCCCGTGTGAAGCCATTTTTGACTGCTGCAAGGAACTTGGAGCATGCGGTTGCAATGACGGCAAGTGCTACTTCTGCACAGGAAAAAGGAGAAAATTCGGGTGCAATTGCCAGCAAGATTCGGATTGCGATAATGGTCTAAGATGCAAGCTTGGTACGTGCACGAGCGATTGCGAAGGGAAAAATAAAGATATCGGTTGCAAATGCGAGAAGAGTACAGACTGCAGGTTCTCATTGACGTGCGAAGACCGTATTTGCAAAGCCCCAGCTGGGGAATGTCACAGATTGTACAAACCACCTGGATGCCCATGTAAAAGAGACGATTACTGCGCTGTCGGAAACGAGTGTGAGAAAGGATACTGCAGGAAGATATCGAATCCATGCGATAAAATACCGAAACTAGACGGATGCGATTGCACTGAGGACAATGAATGCAAAACAAATGAATGTAGGAATGCCAAATGTCAAGCTCCATCAGAGGTAGAACCATGTAGGAGGAGTAAATATAGGCCAGATGGTTGCCATTGCAGCAGGGATTCACAATGCGAAAGCCTTGAATGCGATTATAAACAGTGCAAAGGCAAGAAAAATAGATGCAAGGAAGAAGTAGACAGATCAGATGGATGTTCTTGCAACCGAAGTTCACAATGCAAGAGTGGGACCTGTAAGGGTGGCAAGTGTCAAAGAACGGAAGACTCTTGCAGCAGAGAGTTTGGGAGACCTGATGGATGTGAGTGCTATGATGACAATGAATGCAAGAGCGACCACTGCTCCTACGGAAAATGCAAAAGAATGGACGACCCGTGCCAAAGAGAACTAAACAAAATTGAAGGATGCAAGTGCCGCGATTCCAGAGAATGCCAAAGTGGCAACTGCGAAAAGGGACATTGTCGAGCAGAGACAGACGAATGCAATGGAGACTATGACAAACCCAGTGGTTGCGATTGTGAGTACAACCATCAGTGCCAAGGCAAGAATTGTCACAAAGGAAAATGCAGCAACGCGTTTAATCCTTGCAGTGGGAAGTATGATAAACCCAAGGGCTGCTACTGTGAGAAAGGCAGTGAATGCAAAAGTGGAAAATGCGAAGCGAATTCATGCAAGGGCGAAGATGGCAAATGTAACGATTCATCAACCTGTCCAAGTGATTCCACTTGCGTGAAAGGCGAATGTAAAGCATGCGATTACTTTGGGAAGAGATATGACGGTTGTATGTGCTTCAAGGATAAGGATTGTCAAAGTGGAAAATGCGAGGATTATGTATGCGTTACAGAAAATGGTCGCTGAAATCCTCAAGAAATAAAGCTGAGACTGCAGGCATAATTAGTTATTTAATTTATTTAGAGCTTCTTGCTCTTAAATAAATTTAGTACAGTAGAACCTCGCTTATCCGGGCCTCGATTAACCGGTGATCGGATTATCCGTGCGTCTTTGTCGTCGACGTTTTTTTTTCGATACGGCCCTCTTTCGAGACGCGGTACGTGTACTGTATGCAATCATGTGGGAGGGAAAGCAAGAGACTACCAGAAACTCAGAAGACAAGAAATTTACATTTCATTGGGATTTCAGCCGAAAAACCTGCTTTTAACCCTCTCTTCTTGCTAAGTGGTGGGCCGTAAATCATTTTTTCAACAAAACAGACTATTAAAGCAATACCAGCAAAGGTAGGATTAGTATTTTATGAATAAATCGCATTTTAGTTAATATACCATAGCATTACATCGTTTTTTTTTCGAATTCTGGATTATCCGTGGTTTTCGATTATCCGGCGAAGGTCTCCCGGTCATTAGCCCGGATAATCGAGGTTTTACTGTATTGAAATTCATCTTGAAGCTTTAACATGCTCAGATAGAATACTTTGGCTGGTTGGTTGGTGTCACTTTGGTGAAATGAAGAATAGGAATGGACATAAACTATGCTTCTCCTTTAGTATGCCTAGTTCATTCCCTTCCTTTTTCTGCTAAAATTGTTTGTTGCCATCAATCATATATTGGATACCTTCCTATCGTGGCAACCTGATCTGCAGCTAAACCCTTTATGTACTATGGCCAGGAATGCATGGTGCCTTCTTTTTCTGCATTGATACTTGCTTTGTAATTACCACACCCCTAAGTACAACTAAGGTAGGTGCAACTTTTAACAACTCTTACCTGCAGGTACTACATATTTCAAACTCAAACTAGACATTTAGCACAGACACCCCAAAAAAACCTGGCTGGGAGGCATGCCATGTGCCACAAGTACCAAAAGGTTAAACAAGATTCAACTCTTCTCAACTTCTGCTTTCCTCCAAGCCAGAAACATGAATCTTGCCAGGATGAGTAAAACTGGTCTTAGGTTTTCTTTCTGAAGAAAGGTGGATTTAATCAGACCCATGAGATAGAGGAAAATTCTCCCTTGTGACACATGTATGTTGCTCAAACTAAAAAGACTATGACATTGCTACACACTTAATTTGGTTACTTGGCAAGTTCCATAGAAATGCTCCTATTTCCTGATAAATGAGCATCATCTATTTCTAATAATTTATTATTTAAAAAAAAAGGCCATACCCAGGATTTTAGGGAAGTCCCCAAAGACCCCTAAGTTTTCAATTGGAACTTATAACCTGGGTCTTGACTCAAGTTAAGCAAACAAAGCAAAAATACATTTTACTGAGTCTGACTCTGGGCTTCATTTTGTGGATTTCATCATCAGAAACTGAGTGTTATACACGAAGACACAGTATCACAGCACAGGATTAGCTGTGGATAAAAAAAAAAGCTTTATAAATAGCCTATGATAGCAAGAATAATTGTGGGTACAAATTAGGGTTAAACAGCATCAAGGCATATTAACAATTTGCATATTTAATAGCACATAGTAATACCTTGGTAAATGAGATCAGCAGCTCATTGGCAGCTACACAAACATTTCTTGACAAAGAATGCATCTTGTACAAGTTCCGATTGCTTGGATAACAGCTAGTGTAGGGTAGGGCACAAAAATGTTTCACATTTCATTGACCTGTATTTTCATTATTAAATACAATAGAAAATTGAATAACGTGTACTCTGACAGGCAAACTCAAAGAGTCTTTTCATTGTTGAAAGACACACTCAAAGTATTCACTGTTCCTATGGATAATATGTCTATAACATACAGCAGTGTTTTAAATAGCCTTGTTCAGGAGTTTCTTGCGTTATGCCTCTGAGTGCTATAACCACAGTTTGAGCTCATCAATGATGTGTGGATTTGTGGAGAGCACCTTATCTTAACCCATTGAGCAGTATGGCCATGCTGGTACAGCCATGTGCTCCTGGTCTGACAGGAGTGTGGCTGTACTGGTACATCCTGCATCTTCAAATTCAAATTGTAACATTTGTATAGATGCTGTCAGTTTGAACTTAAATTTGGAGGTTCCTGAATATGTCCCACCTTATTCAGTACTGCCATCTTCAAGCTAGTACAGAAAGCAACAGAGAAAAAATTAAATACTAACTTTGGGGTGGTTCGTGAGAGAGAGTTTTCAGTGTTACTCTCTCACTGACAGATGCCCATTCTATTTAAAAAATTAAGCAGACAGAGGTGTGCTTGCGATTTTCAGTGACAAATCTGGAAAGCTCTGGAAGTGGCAATGAACTGATGACAAAACATCTCACATGCAAGGTGTTGGTGGACAAGAAGCGGTTTGTACCAAGAGGCATTACGTGACAAACTCCCTCACAGGAAATGAGAAAGAAAAGGGGATTAAATCAATTACTTCTTCCATATTTCACCTCTAATATACAAGGGTGTATCGGAAAGTAAGTTTCCCATTTCTCTCAAGAAAGAAATATATTGTCAACGTTCATTCAACATTCGATCATAAGAAACCCTGTTCCCATTCAACTTTTCTACATAATCACAACCGACATTTATGCATTTATCCCAACGGTAAATTACTTTTTCCAAACCTTTTTGAAGGAAGTTGGCACTGAGACGTGAGAACCACTCTTGGGTTGCTGACACGGCGCCATGCCCAAAGCCTGGGTCGTATGCGCATGCGCACTGTGGTCCAGAACCTGAAGGGCTCACTCATGCCTTCCCCTCTGTGACTAAATTTCAAATCCAAAATTTGCAATAAAAATGCAAATTTTGGTGCAAATTCGTCACAAAACAAACTCAGCCTGTATCTTATTCATATCTATCTGCTGGCCATTTTTTTAATTGATCAGGCCAATATTTTTTTAGTTGTCAGACAACCAAAGTGTGAAATACGGACAGACAGGACGGGACCATAAGTGGTCTCTTTCCTTTCAGAAAAGGAGACCCACTAAAAAACTGGGTCTTAGATCAGGAGATGTTGCTGGCCATGATATGTCCCCTTTCATACTCATAATGCTTTCTCTTTGAACTTATCAATGATCTTAATCATTGGATTTGATGGAGGTGTTTTATCCGGAAAAAAACGGAGCCAAGGGTGTTGATCATGCATAAATTAATTGAAATGCTTTCACCTGCTACTATGAAGAGAGAATGTAGATAGCTTTCTGATAAAACATCAAATCATATGATTAAGAATATCGTCAATAAATTTGAAGAAAAAGTATTATCAATACAGGAGGAGACATCCCATGGCTAGCATCATCTCCAGACTGCCAGATTTTTTTAAAATGGGGGTTCTTTCAAGATAAGGTGTTCTCCACAAATGCACAGACCATTAATGAACTCAAACATTCTTTGGTTACAGGGTACAGAGGCATAACACAAAAGACACTCAACAAGATTATTGAAAACACTGCTGTACATTGAAGAGAGAGATTATCCAAAGGGAAGGTGAGCATTTCAAATGACTCTTTCAACATAAACTTTTTAAGTTTGTCCATCAGATGACATGTCATTTAATTTTCTACCTTAATAAATAATGAAAATGCAGGTTAATGAAATGTGAAACATTTTTGTGCACCACCCTGTATATGAGCCACATCTGAAGAATGACTGTTTTTCAGTATTTCACAAATATTCTCTGAGTGATCTAGGGCCTCAAACTAGTCTGACTCAAAAATAGTCACTCTGATCCTAAGTTATGATCTGACTGATCATTAGGTTGCAATGTAGCTGAGTGCATGTGATTTACAAAATGTTTTCCTGAGAAGATAAATGCATATGGTAGTCCTCTAAACACACTTTTGATCAAGGATGAAACCTTCAATCTTGTGGACATCTCGTGAGAACCACCCAGATGGTTTAAAAGTGATTTGCGCCTTGTAACCTGTAAGGAAAAGAACCAATTCATGATAATCAAGGTGATTCAAAGCAACTGAATAGTCTAGCACAGAGTCATGCACAGAGTCCTTTTTTTTTTTTATACCTCTTCTGAAATGGCCCATGTATCATGTAAAGTACCAAACCTTCTATTGCCTGCCCTCTTTGAGGAGTCAAGTTTAGGTAAAGTCATTTTGTCCTGGAACTTGATGCATTAACAGATTTAAATATATGTGGAATCTGTAAGCAGACAGAGCAATCTGATATCCCATGTTTTAGGTGGTGAGAGCAGTCATTTTAAGATAGATGTCCTCCTGACTTGTGCCCTTAATTGTTCATTTTACATGCTGAATCTGACATTTGAAGAGCTTAAGGTCAATAGCAACTTACATTAGGCCTAGTACTACTATTTGTTCAGAAGCATGGACATTTCAGAACCTCTTTGAATTTGCACTCCTGTGCTTTGTTCAAGTTCTGTTTTCATATCCTGGAATGTTCAAATTGTAATTTCTTTCAGCATGTTTACTTTTATGATTAGTCACTATCATTTCTTTCCTTAATCCCAGAACTGCCAACCATAGATAAATTTGATGGTTGGCAGTTCTAGGGTTAACCCCTTGATGGTCATGCCCAAGAATACTAAGGTTTGGTATACCATAGCTGCCATGGTGGGCTGGAGGGGGAAATTTATAACATGAAAAGAGACTGCAAATGATTATGACTACAACTCATATGAATAGAAATATAATTTGTCAGTGTTTACAAGCCCTGGATTTATTTTTTTTACAGCTGTACCTTAACAAGTTCAACATTTCAGAACTTCCCCCTGGGGCTTTAAATTCCACACAAAATCTTGACAGTCAAGAGGTTAATGCTAGTATTTTGGGTTGAGACAAGAAGTTTATTTTCTGTAAAGGTCAATGAAATGTGAGCAGACTTTATTCTGTCTCCAAGTGTTTAATTTTCAATTGAATATTTTTTATGCAAGGGCCAATGAAATGCTGAGAATGCCTAATTTTTCTGTCTATTTTCCCCCTTGCTATGTAATCATTTTAACAGAGATCACATTTGACCATTTTATTAGGGTAAGACATGACTCTACAGGGTGAGCCATAAGTCCCAGGACACTGTACAAAACACACCGCTCCTGCTACATATTACTTAAAATTATTATTACTGCTACATATTACAGCAATACAACAATTACAATACATCCTTAGACATCAAGTGCATCAGTATGACGTCTGCCGTTGTCACGGCACAAGATAATTCTTCTCCACATGCAGTGTGATAACTGACACAGCATACCATGTGTTATGGTGGCAAATGCTTCCTGAATGCATTGTTTCAGTTCATCAACAGATGCCATGCAATGTTCTGCAACCTTAGCTTTGACGTACCCCCACAGAGCATTGTCACAAGTGGCCAGGTCAGGACTGTGCGGTGGCCACATGAGTGTTGGCGAAGACCTGCCAATCCAATGGTTGGGAAAAATTTGATTGAGGTAATTTCGTACCGCACATGCTACTAGCATGTGTAGTATGAAATGCTACTACTAGCCTTTCTTCCACTGTGAATGGGACTGGTATCTGCCATTTTGGTTTAATGTATTATTTGTCTTATCTGAAACAAGCAAACAGTATAAATAGATGGGATAAACAAATCTTGCATAGACAGCTAAAACAGTGTCCTGGGACTTATGGCTCACTCTGTAGAACAAGTTATATATACAAATGTAGCCTCACATTAGCAATATACTTGCCCAGCACAATGAGGCCTAGTCAATAAGCATGGCTATGAGAGTATCAAATATGGTGACTATTCCTGTGGTTGTCAAATCTGTCTATGCAGGGCTCTGGTCTATCAGACATGAGGGAGTTTTCTTACCGGTCCTATGGCAAGTAATTTCCATGGTGCCATACTGCTCAATCCATAATTTCCCCACAATGACATTATGAACACAGCATGGAACATTGGACCACGTGTAGGCTTCCCCGTGCCTGTAACAGTCACATCAATATTATTTTCATTAGCATAACCATTCCTTACCTTAAAGTCAGAGGCCAGTAAGGTCCACCTATCCTGTCCACTTTAAATAGTACTTCTAAAACATGCATCAATAGTGACCTTCCTATCCAGCAAAAGCTACTTTTCCTTCTCTTCTAGAAGTGGCCCATTATTTGAAAACATGAATACATACCTGGAGAGCACAACAGTCATGACGCCCTTGGGTATGATTTCCACAGACTTCCCATAGAATTTCATCTTGGGAAGCATGGAACCCGAGAAGATATAGTTCTTATGTTCTGCATGAAAGGCTGAGATTGGTGGGTGATGGGACACCTGTTCTGCCACCAATCTGTGAATATGAATGTAGTTTCGTATGAACCCCTGAACCTGCCTTTTCTCTGGATATTTACCTTCAAAACTCCAATACTAGACCTCCATGATATTTGTGGCATTCCTTGTCTCTAAGAAGATCTGTGATGCTGAAATTCACAGTCATAAAGATTTTGTTTAATCAATCATTTCTGTCAAGTGCAACCCCTTCAAGCATAGTGGTTGTTGAGTGAAGACTAAATAATTCATTCTGTCCTCTAAAGCATGTATAGGGTGAACTATCACTGAATATTCATTTTCCAATATCATAACAACCACTTAGGAAGAGATGAACACTCCCAGTGAATTTCAGCTTGTAGGCCTCCTAAAGAGCAGAATAAACACAGGAGTGTCATGGGGGTTAAAACTACTAAGAAGAGTATTAAGGTATGGAGGCAGGTATGAAGTATGAGGATGGGAAAGGTCAGAGACCCATGATATGCATAAAAAAATATGAAGAAAAATAAACCAATGTACTTTGACCAAGTAGTTCTTCAAGGCCTCTAATGCACTTTGTACACAAGCCTCGAATACTGATATTTAAGTGCATACCTTTGACAGCATCACCATGGCTCAGTGGATAGACTCTGGTTGGCACACAGGAGGATCAAATCTGACTGGTGGCAGGTAGTATTCTCCTAGATCAACTGTTCACCAGGTTGCTTTTGGGTACTACCTGGTACTTCCCTTGGGCTCAAGCACAGGCCACTCTGTGTTCCAATGTGTGAGAAGTAGTGGGTTGGTGCACCTCAATATTGCTCACCTCATCAGCCCTGCTGGCCTGGTGTGCAGTGATGGAAGGCCTCAGGCCTCAGCAACATCATAGTTAGATACATAGTGATATAGTGGATGGGAAGGTGTGGCAATTCCATCAGGGATGTCTGAACTGGAACCCCTTTCCTCCCTATGTGTTCAGCCACTTGTGACATCTATCTGTGTGTGTCTGTCCCAGTCTTACTTTAAGTTTACTTTAATAATAAAAAAGTGCATATCTCTCATTTGTATTAACAGAAAACTCCAAATTGGCAGAAACTTCAGTCTTGGTAGGGTACAGTAATGTGACCATGGAAAACCATTCCAAAAATTTTTAGGCATGGATTTTGAAAGATACCATTTGAACTGGGGAAGTTTTGCATTGTCCTCATTTTCTCCAGTAGTTCTACTCTCATTGGACTACAATAGGAAGTTTCTTCTTTTTTTTAAATTCAGATTTACTGAAAGAATAAATATATGCAACTGGAAAACAAGGTATTCTCATTGAAAATATCAACATAATTCTTTGAGAACAGAAAAATCAAAACCTCTTTTGTATAAATCTAGAAAATATGACCCAATATTTCTTGAGGTTAGCCAAAAAGTTATCTATCAAAGCAAAAAAGTGAATTAAAAGAAAAACACTTCTTCAAGCAAAAATGTAACAGAGAATGGTTAATTATGTTAAGCAGTAGGCTACATATAATAATAGTTTCTCCAAAGCAGAATAAATGAAAAATATATGAGTAGTAGAGGGGGGAATGCAAACATCTGTATTGCCTCAAGGTCATTGGTAGACTCATAAGAACAGATTCTTTACATTCTACTGATAGCTGTATTTGTGAGAAATATATCCATCAAATGAGAATCAAAATGTGTTTGCATGGATACGAGACAATAAGAGCTTTTTTTATCATATCAATTTAGATCTCATCTATAGCTTCCAAAACTTAAAAAAAAGAAAAGCTTAATGTGTCAATTTGATGTTTGAAAAATTTGTCTCAAAGCATACCACCCCTGATAACTCTCATTACTAGCAGTCATTTTGCATGACAAGACCTGCCTAATCCAATACAGGCATAGCTACTTCATGCAAGATGATGGAAGGAGAAAGATATAGGTGGTCCCATCCAAATTCAGACTTGTGATGCTGACATAACTGCCTTCACTAAGGACCTTTGAATTTAACAAAATTGGGACACTTGGAAAAATATTTCAAGCATACTTATGTATGTGGCTATGCTGCAAATACCCATTGTCACCTTAAGCCTAGGTGCCAACCAATACTATTAGAGTGTGGCCCACTGCTTTTGACTTACAGTAGGATGACCAGATTTTTTCAGGAAAAACCAGGATATTTTCTGCCTAAATGTTAGTCCTTGCAATATTAATCATTGCTTCTCATGTAAGCAATCCATTTGTACCAGTACTGCTATCATTCTGAAATCATCACAAGGCAATTAATTCCTTCATAAACTGCTTCTGGCAGAATGGAACCACTCAAGTTTTTAATTCTGCCTTGATTACTGTCTCCACTGTGTTGAGTTCCTTTGGCAGACATTGCAACAGTAAAGGAAATCTCTCTTTTGCACTGCAAACGTTTCTGGTCATTTCCTCTTCCATTTTGTCCAATGATGTCTGCATACTTACTTCATTGCACCAAACACATACACAAACATTCAATGATTGGGTGATATGCATGGAGATGGAAGGTGGTAGATAAATGTAGGCTGCTGTGCAACACGAGATGACAATAGCATTTTAAACATTTTGCTTGATTGCTACCAAAGTGCATTTTTCTACTTGGGAGTTTTTCAGCATAAAACAGGAACAGGTGACAGAATCAAGAGGAAGGAAGTCAAAGTCTCAATTCATCTAAGGCTTGTTCTGTTCTACCAAGAACCCCTTCAATACCCTTAACCAGATGCCCCACAGATGTTATGCCAAGGAGATGCTGCTTAATTGGAGCATATATCTCTGTTGGCCAAGGCAAAAAAAGAAAAGGATAAAGGAGATTAATGTGGACAATATAATTCCCAAGGGGATTTAGCACCCCTCTTGAAAAGCAGCTTCTACTTTCTTGGGTCATCTTGCAAAACAGTTTCATCATAGCTAGAAACATTTCTATTCAGCCTTTCCTTTCCTTTAGCTGAACGAAAAAATTCCGAATAAACTCTCTAGATACATTAGCAGCATGGAAATCTTGTACAGCGTCTTGCCCAATATGCACTCGTTAGTCTTCAGGAACTGTAATAATCAGTCTTCTTAAGAGAGATTGTTTGGTCATATTTCAACATGCCCTCTGATCAATCAAATTAGGGCTTGGTAGTAAATTGTAGGTCAGATCCACCAAAAGGTAATCCTGATTCTGATTCCAAGTGTGAACATCTGGAAAATGTGCTCCTCCTTCTTCAAACTTGGCATTGTTTTTTCCCTATTTTTAGTTGAGTTATAGCTTTGGGTTCCCAGAAGGAATTTCACAATTTTTTATTTCCCCCATGAATAATCTTGACTTGATTTTTACTGAGCATCCTTTGCTTAAAAGATACAAGGGTGCTACATAATTTTATGAGTGTCACTGTAGGTGTGCATGCATGAGCTAACATATGTATGCAGGAGCCTTTCAGTGCAGATTTTCATCAACATCATTCTCCTTGGTTGAAATTACATTAGGAACATTCTTCCAGAAGGGCTCCAAATCTTATTTGATAGGATATCAATAATTATAAAAATTCTTTATTGCATTTTTTTTTCCAGTCTCCAAATTAAGCCTTGAAACTAGAACATATCCAGTGCCATCACCTGTTCCAACTTCACAAAACTCAAAAAGTTATGCACCCTTGTCACCCCACACAGTCATCATACTATGACAGCAGCTAGGGTTCATGCATTAAAATGCCTTAAATTGCAAAATAAATTGCATTCAGATATTACGAACATATGAATATTTTGGACATTTCAAGCATATAGTATCATTTATGATTAATCAATTAACTCCCTGATGACTAATATCAATCAGAAATGAATTAAACAAAATCACTGCAGAGACTTACTTGAATCCATCCCTTTGAAGTTCATATGTTTCCCCCAACAGAGGATTAAAGGGCTTCATCATTCGATCCCAGTTATATGCTCCAGCACTGATGGCAAATGCTGCCACATTCTGAAGAAAATGAAAGAGGTTCATGTGATGCATCATCAACTTGAACTAGATGGCATGTGGAAAATGCCAATTTCAGAAATGTATGATGCTGAGGAATGAACTTGGTAGAACATCACATACAAAAGCAGAAATGCCAGCAGGTAAAATCCACAAAATAGAAGAAAGAACAATCAATATTGGCCCAACAGAGACCTTTCCGAATCACCTGTAACAGCACTCTTGAAAGGGTAAAGAGGAAGTTTGACAATGGAAAAAAAACCTGCTAAATTACCTCCATTCGAGCAATTGGGTCATCTTCTTCATCAGCGTCAGCCAGGAGGTAGGAATACTCTAGGGATTCAGCCATCCGTTGAAGAAAACTTAAAGGCTCGTTGAACTGGATTGGCATGGTGATTTTTGTCAGATCCTTCCCTATGCATGACTTTAAGATGGCCCATATGTTCACATCTTCCTTCTTCTGTTGACATGGAAGTGTATCCCTATAACAGCATAAATGCTATAAGAAGTTTCACGAGGAGACTTTTTACTGCATTGGGAAATGACAAACTGTAATTGACTTGTGCATTTTATTGCACATTCTAATGATTATGAGTGCTGGGTAAAAACTATAATCTGATACTTTTTAAAGCAATACATTATAGAGCTAATTACTCTTCACATCATATCACCCCAGCCAGTAATTAATTACATTAATCCTTAAAACATTTTTAAAAACTTTGTAATTCTTCTTATATTTTACTTTTCCACTATAAATTTTTCCATTCTATTCCACAACCAGTAATGAATAAGAACTAACATCTCCCTTTTTCATCTAACTTATGCTTCAAGTTTCTGAGACTATGCAGTGGAAAAGCAAACATGAGTGCAATCTGATTATAAGGGAATACTTTTGTGTCAATTTAATCAATAATTGGTAGCTGATTACTTTTAAAAAATTAAATGGCACAAAAGTAACAAATGAAATATTAGAACTTTCTCTGTACCAATTAATTCTTTTATTATTATTCTTTTTTTTCAACAATAATGGTAGAGGGACCTGACATCCAGAATACTCAGAAACTGATTGGAAGTAATTTCAAGAAGCAAACAAAGCTATTCATTCCTCTAAGTAGAGAGCTATGAAGATTGAAGAATAAGACAAAACCATGCATTGCATCATGCTCTGGTGATAAGGTAAAAGAATGATGAGTCCTGTCAATGTGAAGTTTCCTAACAGGGTATAGAATATAAGAAAAAGACCAAATGCATATTTAAAAAAAATCATAAAGAGGGACACATACATAAAGTATTTTGTAGGACTCAATATATCTCACTGAATTGATCCCATACAACAGTAAAAATGTGAGGGGCCAAAAGGATGAAATAACTCCAAATTGAAATCTGCAAAGACATGGTGCACTATAACTACAAACCAACATCAATTATATTTTCAACATCAATCAACATCAACATCAATGACCCTTTCATTCTTTGGGACCATCATATTTTTACGCTGCTCTATGCAGCACGTCATGTGACTTTTTCTGTATGCAAGAACTACCATACTTCTGCCAAACTCAAACTCAGCAGGATGCTTCAGGATTACATGAAGAAAAGAATGCATTTTGTAAGCTGAATAAGCAAGAAAAAAAAAGCAGCTTTGATTGAAGAGGAGTCCTCTGAAGCATACATTTAGAAAATAGGGTATTCCACACTTTATATTCCTCACCTAGTGCCTTCAACATGATGAAATAAAGATATTCTTTGTAACTAATTCCATTTGTCATCTGTCTGTAACTAATAGGAATTGCAAGTGCAAGAACCAAACGAACTAGTAGGCATAATAACAAAGGAATTCACAAACTATCATATGTGAAGATTAAACTTGATTGGATAAGTCCCTTGACCTGTATAACCCCAATGTGGGGGGGGGGGGGTGCGCAAAACGAGTAATGATATATTTTTCTAATTTCTATCAATTTTTGGTTTTAATGTGACTAATAAGAGGAAGGTGATAGTTAAGAAATGAATTACTGAATACCTCTCTAGTTCAATTGGAAGTGACCTTTTTTCACATGTTGTAAAGAAAAACCCCAGGTGTACAGTTGGTGCCAAACCTACTAAGTGCTACATCTCTACTCATCGTTATTCTCTTTCAACTAAATCTCAGGTCTTTTCTTGCAACCTTACGACCTAAAACTTTCGAGAAAATAAAAAAGGTCAAGCACAAGAAGTGTAAAATGAAGCTAAATTGACGAGGAATAACCTTGTATTAAGAAACAACGGTGCCAGAAAGTAAAAATAAATAAATAAAAATTACACCAGCCCTCCATTTACAGGTGTCTTCTGAAGTTTAAGGAGTTTCTGATAATGGTGCTGGGCTGGATTAGCAAAAAAGTTCACAGAACCTAGTCCCTGAGTCAGGCTGAACCTCATTCCCCTACCACCATGGAAAGAAACATGGAAAGAAACAAAGAGCATAACTCTTCGCGAAGAGACTGACAACCTGAGGCAGGCAGCAGAAAGAGAATCAAGTGAACGGGAATGAAGAGTGGGAGCACACGCGTTGGCAACGAACGGAGACCTGGCCCAAGATCCCGACATCACGGAGCATGAAGCTTCACAAAATGGATATGAACCCACCTACACAAGAACACGACCCCTAGTCATACCTTGCTCGAGGCACGGCATCACATCATCAGTTGATGTGATGCCGTGCCTCGATCTCCGTTATTCCCCGATCTCCATTATTCCCAAGGTCCCATCATACGATCGTCATTCATTCATCTATAAACAGGACAAGTGCCAACCGGTGAACGGAAGCATTACCCATGGAAGGCCTACAAAAGAAGTCAAGGTCAACGCGTCGCATACGCCTGGTATCGAGAAGGGAACCACTTCCAGCGAATGAAGTGAGGGCATAAACAAAAGCGGAATGCGTCAACGGAGTTTAACATCCCATTGGGCGAGATACGACTATCTGAAGCCCATCTACGCTTCGCTGCACCACTGACCGACGTCTTTCCCTTTGAGGTCTGACAGGATGCCGGCTTTGAGACGCGAGCAAAGTACATCATATCCATATGCTGAGATGAAGAGGAGGAAAAAGGCATGCCCCTGAAAGACAAGGATGTGAGAGAGAGAGGCTGCAGCCACCAACTCTAAGTCCTAAAAATCGATACAGGAGTCCCCCCTTTCTCTTTTCCGAGCAGCTTACACGATACAGCTGGCTCTTTAAGAAATTGCACTCTAAATGCAGTTCGAGCAGTGAAGTGTGAAGTGAGCAGTGAAACTTAAAAAAATGTCAAATTTAGTCCAGTATCATAATTATGAACGAGCGCAACCAAGTTTCCCGTTTCTTTTCCTACGTTCTTCGTTCTCCCTCTCTCTCTCTCTCTCTCTCTCTCCGCTTTGCCGCACCCCTGAATTACAGGAACCCAGATCGATGGAACCATTTCGTGCAAGCTGGACATACGAGCATAGTTCTGGCGTATCCAGAAAACGAATCTCCATGGTGTGCGATCCACGAAACATTTGCCTTACTGGTCATTGACATTCCTAGGGATCGAAGACAACATATCGGAAACTCGAACCTCTGCGATAATCGGTAGCAAGGAATGTTGCCACATAGATTGCACTTAAGAGATTTCATGACGACGAGGCGGCATTCATGTGACTGAATAGGCCTCCTATAGAGGCATCTGCAAGACCTCTATATCCCTTAAATCCTGAAACCCTTGAGGGGGAGATCCTCAAAAACTGATTTGAAGTGAGCTTTCCTGAGCTTGTAGAGAATCCATGGCACAGCAGAACGCTGAGCAGAGACGGAGAATGGAGATGGCATAGAGGAATGAGAATCTTTCCAATTCCATTCCCATCTCGGCATTCCCCTATTTGGATTCGGATTGGTCCAAAGAGCACATCGTTGCAAGAGCTTCGATTAAAGATTCCAGACAAGCGCTCAGACCTCCTTCAGCCAGTAGTGTTCCGTTCATCTCTCTTTAAAGGCCTGAAGTGCGGTAAGGTCTAAAAACCCACATCCGGGCTTCTGTGTTATATGTGGTCAAAGGCAATGGAGTCACGGATAATAATAAAAAGAAGAAAAGAAACTGGATGATGCAGGAAAACTTGCGAGGCATGCTCTTCACTTAGTTCTTCTCTGGTGAACCAAGAACATAAACCTCGCACATGCAGAACGGAGACAACTGGCTACAGTATGAAGGAGTGGGGGTGGGGGGAAACGAAAGGAGGGAAGAGAGGCGATTTCAAGACGAAGACTCACCGTTCCTCTGGCAATTGGAGTTCAGACAAGGTCCTTATTCGGACTCCGTGCTTGCGATTCGGCATCTCAGGACCTCGCTTCGACTTCACTTACATAGTGGGAGGAACCAGGATATACCGAGCTTTTCCTCCACGTCTTAGCTGAGTGTGTCCAGTCTGGGATCCAACCGATTCCTAAACTAACCCCAAACTTCAGGAATCCTGTTCTTGGATATCTGTATCACGGAGGGGAGGACAACAGAACGAATGCAGATCGATCCGAGGGTGCTCTTCGTCACTATTCCAAGGCTCAAAGGATCTAGTTGACCTTGCATTTTCCTGTAGCCCCTAACGCAATCACCTAATGCCTAGTCCTGGTCAGAGTACATGTAGATAGCAAGGCCCACCGATTTCAAGTTGTTTCGAAGCAAATACATCCGTGGTATGTTACATATCGGCTATAGCTATTTCCCCCTTATGGATGTGCTATCCCATTTTCGTCGTATCGACTCGCAATCGAGTTCCCCGAGGAACCCCTCTACTAACATAATTAGATTCCCCTCCCATTTCCCGTCCTGACGTTGGCGTACACCAGTTTCGTTCCATAACTCACTTCCATGGAATGATTGTCATTACACGGGGTGCGACTCACTTTAATCGTAATACTCTTGGCAAACAACGGCCTCGGGTCCCTCCGACGGGTCTTCCCGAAACGACCACAATGCAAACGACCACCGTGCAAACAGACCTCTAGAGAAGCCTTCCGATGATAATCATCGGAAGGCTTCTCTAGAGCCCGACTACTGACGAATGCCAAGGCCACAATAACTAACCTGTGCCTCATATTAACAGCCTCGTAGAGATTCCCTTTCATAGCGACGGAATCAATGCAAGATTGGGGAGCACATCGCAGGATTCGCGAACCTAAGTTTAAAAAGTGACGACGACGCACATGAGAGGGGAGAAGAGGACGACACGGAGAACACGCGGAAGATGGAATGAATGGATCTGAAGAAGGGGCACGAAAGACGCTTCGACCATCCCCCTGTAGAGGCCTTCACGGCAACCTCTCATCCAGTGCCGCACCCCACATTTATTACTTCATCTATGCGTCCCTTTCTACCTTATAGTCGACCCTAGGAATTCATATAATGGCAGAAAGGAAAGTTCACACAAATCGCATACCTAAACACTCTCATGCATTACGTTGACCCCAGCTCAACACCAAAGAGATTTCTCTACTCTAAGCTAGACAGTTCGCATGAACGAAGCTTCCTTCAAAGAACAGATGATGCGCGGGACTGCGGTTCGACTGCAGCTACCGTTTATAGCGTTGACATAGGCCTCTAACATGGCGAAATACAGTGAAGCGCATGGCAAAGGCCTCAAGGATCGGTAAAAAAAAAAAAAAAGAGGGGAGGAGACGCCAACGTGCGTCCTCGGTCAATCTCTCGTTCCTCCGTTTCTTTCCCTGCACCTTCCTCCTCTTTCATCCATCCCATGACCGGATTTCATCATCTGCTCCTCTGTCAACGCAACGAAGACGTACAATGAACCCCGGCGGAAATAATGGCCATATCGCATTTCCGCTTCCCTTTGAGATCCTGTTCTCACCCATCACGAGGTAATGGAACACATCCCTGGAACCCATCTCAATCACCACGGGATTCTTCATCCCCTGCTTTCATTATCCGGAGGTATTCCCTTTGTCGCGCTCATGCACGTCATTCTCGACGCTTTCCCTTTCATTGCGGCTGTTTTCTCTAGAGGGATTCATTAACATCTTTCTAGCACTGGAATCGGATCACGACTCAAAAAAAGTTATTATTTGTCCTCCCTACAATGCAGGAGCAACAAGAGAGATATTCCTGATACCACTTTGTAATGAAAGGCCAGCCGACGGGCTGGCTTTCTCGTCAGGGATTGCCTCCATACCTGGGATGGCAAGGGAAAAGCCACAGCTGAAGGCACACATTGATGCATCATTTCACGACATGGGAAATCATAAGAAAAGGACACTGACGATAGCTAGAGAGAGAGAGGGGGGGAAAAAAACCTTAAAACGTTGGGGTGGGGAGAAAAGAGATAGAAACTTGAAGTCGTCTGACTCTGAAGGGACTCGCGACTCATAGAATGGCACTGAAGTGTCGGGTTTCTCGGTTCTAACTCGCAATTAAAATAATAATAATAACAAAAAAAAAACCTGAGCAGTCGAGAGGCTGAGGGCGGGCGGACTCTTCATCGACCCGTCGAACTCCCGAGAGTCTCGTGTCTTGCTAACTGAATCAAGGGAGAGCTCTCGAACAAAGTGGAATTTGCTGGAAATTCGGAATTCCTTTCAATGCGGGAAAAGGAAGGGCTAGGGTAAAAACTCCAACAGCCAAAGGTTGAGTCGGACACATTAAGGTCGAGTCGACCGCACGAGCGAGCATTTTCGCATTTTACCGATTTACCCTAAATCTCAAAATAAAAACCCTAAATAAAGAAGCTCGGGGGAACCACTGGGTTTTATGCATGTATTTATTTATTTTTGGCTAGAGATTTTTTTATCCATCTCCCAAATTCATTCATCTAAGGCCAATGCCGTAAGCCCCGTGGACTACGTCCATGCTGTTCCCCTTCTCGTCCTAGGGCAAACTCCCTAAACTTGACCAGAATAAATCCGGAGAGGGGCACGACTAAGATTCACCCAGCAATGGAGTCGAAGCAAGTACCGCGCATAAGGAATCGAGGCAAGGAGAATTAGTAGGCAATATTCACTCAATAATGGTCTCAGGATGGCAGCTTCACCGACGCCCTCCTCTGCCGTCACACCCTGTACCACGTTTAGTCGCTCATCTTGTCCGAAAGGCGTCATCATTCCATAGGACCAAAAGCACCCTAACACAAGAATACGGGCCAGAACATGCCAGGGACACCTTGTCTGTCAACAAGGGAATAAAAACAAAAACATCTTGAACACAATGCTGACTCGTGTCCTATATCTTGGTCGTTAATCTGGAGGAGTCTGTCCTTGCCACCTCTTCCTGCTGAGAATTTCAAACAGGTTATGCCATGAGCTTTTTTAAATTTAGTTATTGGGCATTCTTTAAAAATTAAATCCACTCTTCTATTATTCAGTGTATCGTATTTTTGCCCGCAGAGGGTTAGTTATGACACTATGGAGAAAGGAATAATGTGGATGTGTTTGCATAAGTGACAGATCGATTGGAGTAAGCTTTATCATCTGACATGCAACGTTATGAGTTCAGACGAAGAGGGCTTCGTCAATCCAGATATGTGCAGGGTGCATTTTGAAGTCGTTCGTGGAAAATGGAGAGGAGGCAGGTGAATCAAGACCGTGAAACAAAGGGGGGGAAGGAAAACGAAGCCGGTCCTTGAAGCACAATCGGTCACCCTGGTCAATGGGACAGGAGCGGAAAGTAGACAAGACAGGAAGAGAAAAACCGGAAGCTAGTTTCGTGTTTAGAAAAGGCAATGACGGCCGGCTTTCAGCCCTCCCGTCTGACGCATCTCCCATCACTTTCTACTCCATTCCTATCCTGCTATTCGAAGGATAATCGAATCACCACAACGCCATATGGAGTATCTAGCGTTGTCTTTTTGAAAGAATGGGAAAATCATTTGCAAAAAACAGCTGAGGAACCCAAGCCCAAATAAGCTGATGGGGACTATCTCCTTCTCAAACTGACATGGACATCTTGATGAATGTATTAGAAGAGTAGGAATTACACTTCCCGGAACATTTCTCTTTGGAAAATACGAGAAGCTTTGAAGAATTATATACAAGCTGAGACAAAAAAGTTCCCCTTTTTCCAGCGTGTAACTCGCTGTGGTAAACATTCTTCTGCTAGTGGTTTGAGGAGATCGGGTAGTGCCGAGCTAGGCTGACACCCATTGTCGAAGCTAAAGAGGCACATGGGACATCGCTTCGATGATGAAGGGTATTGATTTTCAATCTTAACTGCGGTGGCGGCTCGTGATATTTAGCGCTAGTGGTTCATCTACAGTATGGAGAGGGGGTAGGCAGCGCCCTCCCCTGCCTACCCCCCCTCCAGACGAAATACTAGTGCTAAATATCACGAGCCGTCACTGCTTAACTGTACTTATGATTGCTGCTATCTACGCTTTTGAAGAATACTTAATTGGAAAAAGAAAATGGATGTTTTTCGACGTTATTATGGACCCGCGCCTGCAACTTATTACATCATGCTGCAAAAAAAAGAACCTATTGTGTAAAATTATTGGTCGTATTACCTCGAAATAAGTTGCACTCGATCAGGGAAGAGTCTCTTTTATCCCCGAAATTACTTGAGCGCGCCTCAACAAGTATTGGTGTCGCCGAATGGGCGAACTTCTTTTGTCCCAACCTGAATTTATACACTGACCCTGACGTTATGCATGAGGATTCTAGCAGCCATCCTCCATGTAAGTTAACGAGAGGCAAGGAGAAGCCACTTCATGGGGATTTCCCTTTTTTAGGTGAAAACCCAGATACTTAACCACGGCATTTAGGTCACAGACGTGAGATCGCGAGGGACTTTTCCCCACGGGCACATCAAGGTGCGCTGGATGATCAAATTATTTTGCACGCGTGTCTCGAATCGATGAGGCACGTCGAATGCAAATGGCAAAGCCTACTCATCCACGGAGTCATGCTTTCTCATACGATACGACGCATGAATTTTACAATAAGAGAAAGGTCAGAGACGTCTCCAGGCAGCAGACTTGAAGAGAAGCAGCCATCAATCTGCGCTTGCCGAAATAAATAATTCGGTGAACATTAAGCACACGTAGAGACTCCCTCTTGCTTTATGAAGATAAAGGAGAACGCAATGGAGCCTTATGCTATTTAGCTCCTTCATGCCCACTAGTCCAAATTGGCACCACCAACTTTCGTAGGTGCCGAGGCACCTACGAAATTTTTTCCAATAACAGCCATGTCAGCTTTTTCATAGTAATCAAATTTAATTTCCTTAAAATTTCGTTAAAATGTTCGTCGCGTACCTCTCAGCATCTAAAGCTGATCAAAGAAAGGGAATCAGGAAGTTTTAGAAAATCTGTATTAAGTAACTTCCAGAAATATACATACATACATTTCCGACATTGCTTATCCCAACTTAAGGTAGCAATACCCCTTTAAAACCAATATGGCGAGTTCCAGTGGTGTAGATCAACTCAGGTCAATCAATATCAGGTTGGAGGCTTCTAGAATCTATTTAGATTTCATGCATAATTTGCATAAATTATGCTAATTGTGTGTCAATATGGCCGCCGTGAGTGAAAAAAGTAGCGACATTGCAAACACGATCTTTGAATATAAAGGGATGAAATTCACATACATAATAAAATACATTAAAGCTTGGAATGACGGAGCAATTTGATGAAATTCTCTCAGAAGAAAAATATTCAGCAAAAATAATAATTTTTCTCCATATTACGTATTAATATGCTAATTATTCGAATTGCGTCCTTATTAGCTGGAAATGTTCTCGTTATTCCACGACCACCAATTTGTCCAACCAAAGGTTGCATATACTTCAACAGCTGAAGAACCTCGTCAACAAGGTATACTATCATTTTCACGTCAATTCGTCGAAGAATTTATTTGCAAAAAAAAAGTTCAAGTTACTTAATTTTTTCCAGTCAACCTTCTAATTCAACCTGACTTGCTACACATTTCCATTCGTTTGTAAAGAGCTTAAAACAGACTGTAACCCATTACTGGCACATTTGTCCAACGCGTTGGTCGCAAGTTGATTGGTAAGCGCCTGGGTCGTCGAAGTGGCAGCCATACATCGAAGGTACCTCATTTTTGGAATCAGCCTGAATTCGCAAAGTTCGAGGTCCAAGGAATACGATGAATGTGGGAGCAATGGCACTCCAAGATTGGCTAGAAATTCAAAGGTACGACATAGGTACCGTTTGATTGCCGGCAGTCATTGCGGACGAGCTCAAAGTTTCCTCATTACGGCTTGTCGATTGCCGTCCCATGTGTTCATCATCTCCAGTGGATCCCCACCTTTCGCGGAATCGCTTGTGTCATGCACACCAGAATTAAGAGGATTATTTTGGCCTCAGGAAAACGACCTCCAAAAAATGGCTTGGCAGCGAAAGTGTTAAACATGGTATCCAAGAGCTAAAGTCGGCGCTAAGGAGATGTAACTAAGACAATACTACACTAATTGGTTTAAATTACACATAATTAATTAATTTCCATTATTTTTTCCAACGGAAAAGCAATCTTCAGTGTCTGAAGTACAGTTTGAGCCAATTTTTGCGAAAATGATTGTTTTTCGAAAAAATATTTTAAATGGGGTATAGGTACCTTAAGGGGGCCGCGGTTCGAGCATGCTCAAGAGCGTATTCTCGGCACGATGCTCAAAGGGCAGACCAGGAGCAGAATCGAACGGTAAACGCTGAAGAAATATTCATCTCAGCTTTTTATTTCGAAATTTTTGCACGTTGGATTTTGTCAAGCAGCATATAAATGTCGAGAAGCATTCGACAGAAAGTCAAGGTTTGCTTGCTAGCAGAACTAATGAAGCGGCATGATGTTTTTAAATGTGACTACATTTTCAATAAATTAAATTTAAATCTAACTTAACTCCAAAGTGTTTTTTTTTTAAAGCATAAGCAGTATGTACTCATGGCCGTGCTATCTGCTGCACGATAGGATGGACAGTCTTGCATCAAATATTTAGCTGTGTGCATACTGGATTGCGGCAGGTACGCCACCTGGCACAGAATCGAGGAGAATTTAAGTGGAAAGCGTGGATTTACGTGGAGCACGCTTGCGTAATGGTGTTGGAGGATGGCGGCTTGCAAGGGTGGCGCTATAATGGGGGATTGCCTACTATAGGATTACTGAGAAATCTGTTCTCATTGAGGATTTCGCGATGAGCGAGGGCGGAGGTATATCGAAGGTTCACTGTACTGGGTTCCCAGGACTTGAATCCACAAAACTAAATGGAATGTCTAAAACATAATTCGGATATGAAAGGGTTCAAGGTCACTCTGTAACACAGCAGTCTTAGAACCCTTTCAGCGATTATGACTCAGCGTTGCTTCCTCATTCTTTGAGTACCTAAGCACGAACTTGCAACCCTGTTTTGACGGAGCCTACCTCCAGGAAATATTTTCGCCATGAAATTAAATACAAAATCAAAGAAAATGGATCGCAGCAGTTCAATGCAGCTTGCAATTAATTAAACGATTAGGAATCAAATTTAGTCCGAAAAATATAATTGCTTCTGAGCGCAGAAATAATAACATTTGGGCTGGATGAAAAAAAAAGAAGAAATTATATAGAAATTGTATCATCATTAAGAAACAAGGACGCAAAGTTCATTTTTATCATCCAGCCGGCATTGACATTTCGTCTTCATCGCAGCTTCTGCAGAAAACTGTTTCGCACAAGACATATGTTGCATATAGCAGAATTTTCATAACCCTGATGGAGAAATCTAATAATCCTCTTCGATGATAAAAGTTCGGCAGGGATCTTACTGGAAAGGAATGAGATCTTGATATCTTGATCCTGATTAGATCTATTTTGGGGACATTTTCCTTCGTCTGGAGGATCAACAATTTCTATTCTTCCTCTTGTCTCTTCCAATATTTCATCACAGAAGATCGATCCATCAACATTGCAATAAGCAATCAAGTTGGAGCGCAGAGACTCACAATCAAAACTCGGATGGAGGCCGTAAAAAGCTTCGAAACTAGGCTGAAGCAGACCTAGTCGGGTCAACTAAATGCAAGAGCTGGTCGCGAAAAATCAATGAAATAAACTGATCTTCCGGATTTCTAATTAAAAAAAGATGAAAAAAGGATTTATATGCTTGGTCTAACTATCAATAGATTGTCCATTCAATTCCGTCTTGGGCTCTTGGAGAAAGAAAGTCAGAAAGATTTGTTATTTATTCCAGGGAAAATCAGTGGAATATCCTCCCTCACTGCATACTCTGCTTAAAATTGCCTTGACTCAGCTGAGAATGAATGTTTAAAAGAAATTCCTGTAAAAAATTAATTATACATACAAAACAACTTTTAAAAGATCATGATAAAATGAAATAAAAAAATGCAAAAAAGTCCAGGCGACGTCGTGCCCCGAGCTTGAGAACTACTGCTGCAACACTACAAGAGCCAATTGCTGATTTGTTTAACAACATGATCACTGCGTGCAAACGGAACACAAAAATATTTGGATTGGATCGATTTAGGTTCAGTAACCAGAGAAAGCCTTCACTATTTCTCAAATTTAGTCCAATATTATTATTATTTATTTATAAAGGAAAGAAGGGAAGGGAAGTACTTCTAACAAGTTTGATTCGCTTAAGAATAGGGATTTCCCCCCCATTCATATCTACTTTCAACAAAAGCTTGACATAAGACTAGCTTTCAATTCTGGAAGACAACCTAAATTTTACCAGCATGCCAACTTAACCCACATCAAACCAGCAGTTTCATATGATAAAAAAAAGGCAAGAGTGCGCCGGGGAACGAATTAATTCAAGAGTTTTGGATCAGCAGAACTTTTGTTTTCGTAGGAGCAAGTTGTGAATTCCAAAAGAAATGAATGAAACACACAGCTACGACATTGCTGATGTCGGTGTGGCGTATATTACGAGTGATACTTCACTCATTCAATCTGAGACATTTTGGAGACTAAATGCCATCAAACAAGCCTATGCTGTCACTGCAGATGCATTCCGCTTTGGTTGTAGGCCCCCCCCCCCCCCCTGTCACATTAAAACTGGAAATAGGGCGAAAGCAAAGTAGATACCATAGAAAAACTGAACTCTACTAATATCCCAGTGATGAAGATCTTTTAATTTGCATAGGGTTGCTGAGCCCAATAAAATATGGATGAAAGCATTTGGAACCCCATGCTACATTGGATAAAATTGAATGCACATTGCAGAAAGTTACGCCCATTGTGGAAGAGTAAGAGTGGAAGAATCATTCAATAATTGGAATTTAGCCAAACTTCATTTGCATTTTCATCCAAACTTCATTCTCCCATGAAGGCACTCCGATAGGAATGTATTTACAGGCTAAATCTGCATCATGTCTTTATGGAAAGCATCTTCAAGAGAGTGAACCTAAACCAACCTGAATTTGAAGTAGGCTGGTGAATGTGCAGGGACAATGGTACCATCTGGAAGCACATTAACTCGCCTGCTAGTTCCTTCAACAATTGAAGACTTCCGATGAGGATGGACTTCCACGACTTTTTCTGTATCCAACAATAGCTCATTATCAAGGTTGTAGAATACAGGAAAGAGAATCTATCAATTAATTAACAACTAAAACAGATAAAACATGATTAAGATATAAAAAAAACTACAAATGGTTACTTATTCCCAGACTTCTCGATCATTACATGTAGCTTTCCTCTTCCTTACAGGATGAAAATGACAATAAATGCATCTTAAACTCTTTCTGAAAAATAGTCAATGGCTACACTGATATTTAACACTTCAAGTATGAACACATTTTGCATGAGGCCAATTCATTCCATGAACTAAGTACTGACTGTGAAAGGAAAGCTGGGATCTTCTCCAGGGGAAAGCTCTTGGAAATTGATTTCTTATGTAGATCTTTAAAGGGAACTCCTTTAGAGCAATGGAGTACAACTGGGAAGAGTAGAGGGGAAAAACCTGACATTGGTTTCCTTTATTTTTATTTTTTTCCTTACCTACCAGCCTCCACCAACTTTCAGCTCCTCTGTACATGAGATAGCTGATACTTCCCAGCATGAGCCTGGTAATTGTGCTAGAGTCAAAAAGAGGCCTAAATTTCTCATCCCAGCACATTCTGTTCTGTCTCCCATTAGCCACCATTTACCAGAGATATTTCATTTTGCAAATGCATTGCTGTATCATCGATGGTCCAAGAAATGTATCAATTTAAAAACTGCCATTGCAATGGCTTTATTTTCTAATCAGTCTAATGAATTAATAATGTAAACTAGGGGTATCAAGTTTGATTAGGCTGGGAGTCATATGGAAGCTTTCAGGGATGATTAGGGGCCATAATAAAAACCTAATACCTAATCTTTAATGTAAACAGGTGGAAATTTGCAGCACCTTTCCATAACCCACTGTTTAAGAGGACTTCATGAGCTGGACAAAATAGACTGGCAGGCAGGATCCAGTCCATGGGTCACCAGTTTGACACCCCTGATGTAAACTGATAGCGACCTCCAGTCATAAACTTAAGCTTCAAAGAATTGATGACCATCAAGGAGAAAAATATATAGTCGATGCTCCATATAACAAACTTCAAGGGACAGGCTAAAAAAATTAGTTACAGGAAATTTCTCTCATTTTCCTGAAAAAAAGAGAGAAATCTGTTAAACTTATGTCGATATCACTTCAAAATGACAGTGTTGAAAAGCAAGTCTTTGTCCATTCATAAAATGAGTGCGAAGGTCTAAGCGCATGAAATATGGCAGAGATTCAGCTCTCAGGGGTTATACCTAAATGGGTACCTAAATTACATGTAATAAAAATCAGACGAGTCAGCAATGCTCTCTATTCAAAGCAAACAAAATTCCAATTGATCGTCAACCACACGCTTTCCTGGAGGATTCTTTGAGCCATGGTCTGCAGAGCACTCAATGTTTAAACGTTCAAGCTCAACGTTTGGTCTGGCCAAAAAATAGCCAGAAATAGTCAAAGGCTTTGATTGCTTGACTAAGCATAAATCTAGACTAGACCTGATTCTGAGAAGATTAAGGTTGATTGATGTCATTCCCTTACCACGGCCACACCACCAAGTATATAGGACATACTAAACTTAGATACCAGATGAGATTTTCGAGGAATGCGTGGAAGAAAGTATATCTGACATGTGCAGCAGATTTTAACTTCATAATATGGAACAGTTTTGTTCCTTTGGATGAAAAAACGACTTTGTAAAACAGAACAATTCGTCATACAGAAACATGCATGTGAATCAGAAAACAGTCAGGAACTTTTAAAAAATTCATTGTAAATAAAATTTGTTATATAGAGGTTTGTGATATGGAGTATCGACTGTATGTTAACTTTGTCAAATGTTCCACCACCTCTTAATGACCGAGATTTGCAGTGGTCATGGGGGAGTATTAAACAAAAAAAATTTTCTACCTTTGATTGTCCTGAATGATCCAGGTGGTAGCATCTGAACTGGTGATGAGTGAAATGTGGCAGGAGGAAAATTTTGTGGCACTGGAGACCTGGATGGAGAAACAGAAGTAGAAGCTGTCATTGGAGTTGGAACTGGGCTTGATGGCTTCAGTTCCTGGTCTTCAGGCTGAGGAGGGGTCTGAGGCTTCATCTGAGCAGTAGCAAGAGGTGGATTTGTAGGAAGTTTTGGAAGACTGCCAGCACTAGGTGCAGCTTCACCTTCACTGGGAGACCTGTAACACAACAACTGTCAGTTAAGAAGTTGTCACTCAAACATGCAACATTGCTTGTGTTCCCCAAAATGATTATTCCATATCTTCTTCAGAATATTTTCTTCAGAACTGTGCAAGTAGTTGTACTTTAAATGGGTGCTTCCACGACCCCTTTATAAATGTCAGGTTAGCAAGGCTCCTGCTATGCTTGAAAAAGATTAGGACTATTTCAGAACTCTTTTCCAATTATTTTCACTAAGGCACAGAAACTCACAAAGGCCTCAATTCAGGTGCAGATATACAACAGTTTTTTGAAGTTTTGCTGGAACAGGGAGGAGGTGGTGCTTCAGCTTCATGCCTCAAAGACCCTGGTGATGTAGTTCTATGTTGACTGGATGCTGCACCACTGCTTGATGTCCTTTTGGAAGAAGAATTCTTCAGCAACAAGGAAATTGATGAGGCAGGTGTTGAGGGTAAATATTTCAGTGCTGACTTTTGATGCTCCATTACTGATGGGTTCTCCAACTTGGTTTTCTCAGTGATCTGATCTTTGTCTGAACCTGAAGTAAGCAAACAAGAGAATAATGAGAAACATTCAAAAAGGATTACAAGTATCCCCCTTCTCATGACACTTTCTGACATGATTTTACACAATATCTTACAAAGATACCTGGAATATCAATATTAAAGATTCACACTCATATATTCATCTGCTATTCATTGGTAATAAGCTCATGAAAACTATTTGCAAGAGACAACTAGGCCAAAAATGAATTTAAATGGAAGAGGAGTTTGATGTGGTCTTGAAGACCAGGAAGGACAGTGCTCAAGTGTTTCTTCCACTCCACTACCAGCAGGAGCTCTTGTTCATTCTCAATATTAAATTTCTTTTCAATAATTGCTGATAGTATTACTTCTGTCCAACAAATTTGGATGAAACTTTGAGAATCTGTTGGAAGCATACTCATGTACACAGAGTAATAGCTTTGAGAGGATATTCTACAGTGTGAGCATTATTAGGTATTAGGTCATTAGATGTTGGAGCTATCAGCTGCAGGTAGAAATCCCAGGGTTTATATACAAGAAAATCTGCATTTATCTCATGTTAGTTTGCATTCTTGTTCCTAAGATCTCAAACATCAGTTGACCGAGGGTTATATATACAAGGGTTGGCTGAAAAGTTCTCAGCCTAACTGAGAATGGGGCTTTCATTATAGCCCAAAACATTTTTGAGGGTGTAACTATTCAATGTCATGTCAATTACCAGGTTTTACTGGACTACTAAAATTTTTTTTATTTTCCAAAACATTTTGTTTCAAGGAAGATCACGTATTTTGAGGAAAAGGCCCCTGCACACATTACACATTGCTTTGAGTGCCATCAAAGACAGTGGCTTTGAACTGCTTGGCCACACACCTTACTCACCAGATTTAGTCCCTTTGGACCTTCACCTCATCCCTCAGATGAAGAGGCATCTTCATGACAAATTATTTAATGATGATAGGTTGTGGATGCTGTGAGGGACTGGTGCAACAAGCATGAAGTATCATTCTACAAGAATGGGATAATGGGTAGTTAATGCCAGTGGAATAAGTACATACAAGTCCAAGGGGGACTATGTTGAAAAATGTTGAAGTAAGATTGCTCTATGCTTACTCCTTCCTACTTAGGCTGAGAACTTTTCGGCTGGCCCTCATACACGATGTCCCAGAATTCCTGTCCCATTTTTACTTTTCTTCATTTTCTTAGCAAAAGCTAAGGTATAGGGTGAAGGGCATCCTCATTACAAAAATAGCAGACAACATTCAGATTACCCATTGAAAGGAAAAACACATCCATGAAATAAACTAATTAGGAAACACTTTCACTAAAAGAAAAAAATTTTTTTACTGTGACAGGAATTCTGGGACACCCTGTAGAAGGTATTCAGAATGCAGGTTCATATCCAAGACCCTAAAATTAGATAAATTCCAAGTTTATTATATTCCATTTTTGGCATAGGGCCCCAACCAAATTTACTATTTAAAAAAATTTAAGGTGATAATGTAGGAGATTTTCAAAATGTAAGTCGATACCCACCACCCATACATGTGGTCAAACCAATTTACAGCTCTGTACATCAAATCATTTTGGCACAAGGGGATGATGCATATATTTTCAAAAGGAAATGCAGTATTCAAAGTGATAACAGGAAGAATTCAAAAGATAGCCCAATACCTTTTAACCAACCATGTAATTGTGCCAATTTACAGCTCTCTACATTCAACCATTTAGACAAAGGGCAATGTAACTGCATTAGCAGAAAAAAATTACAATAGGTAGGAGGGGTTCTACTAACAGGTTCATTTTCATGACCTAAAAGATATTCAGACCAAGTTACTGCTCCATTCCCAACCATTTTGACAGATTGATGAAGCATAAACATATAAATACAAATATATTGTACATTAATGACACCAGCTTAACAACTCCTGGTACACATGGATAAAATCAGCCTTTTGTCAGGAGACTCATATTCTTATTACCTTCCGGGAATAAAGTTGACTCCACCAAATGGAATACTCCTGGGACTGATGCACTTTATTCTATAATAAAGAGTATTCTAATAACCAAAACTATTGACCTATACTTCTTCATACTTCTGGCCATTTTTGAAATGGTATAGTACAATACCCATTTTTTCATCTTTTTTTAAATGCTTTATGCATGATTTTTTCACACAGTATTTTCTATCCAATTTTTTCTTATTTTTCCCTGTATTTGTGCATTCATATTTTTCAATTTTCTTTTGAACACACTGTATTTTTTGTGCATTTTCCACTATATTTTACATTTACATCTGCTCTTGTGCACTACTTATACATTTTAGACTTTTTGTAATTCCTTTATTATTTTTCCATTAGTTTCCACATAGCACTTTGAAAAAGTCAAGTGACAGCTGATCAAGGGTGTAGCTGTAGGGACAGGCCAATGGGGACTTTCTCTGCTCTCCTTGTGCTTATTTTGTTCACTTTTTTGTTTTATTTTTCAACAGATAAAAAAATGCCCCAAAGATTAATGATATAAAAATAATCTCCCCTCACTTTGCATAGTGCTCTTTCGTTAACACACACAACACTCTAGATCCAGTGCACTTCACAAATGCCAAGTAAGATCACCCAAATAGTTGGATTGCAACAGTCCACAAAGAAAAAACTGCATCACAACTCAGTCTAGACTTTTTGCTTTTATTTACTCATACTCTGTATGAGTAGTTCAAATTCAGGGCTGAAATTCTAATAGGACAGAGAGGGAAACAGAGACAGATAGAAGCAATGACATACCAGCACCATCTCTCATCTTTTGCTTCTCTTCACCTCCTGAGTTTTTCCCCCTAGTGCACCCATGGCTCTCAGCAGAATCAAGGTCTTCCAAGCTAGGATTACCATGAGGGCTACCTATAAGACTGGAATCTTCAACACCAATTGATGCTGAAGTTAGATTTCCTCCTCCAAGGACACTTGTTTTCAAGGTGGAGCAGCAGGGTTCTGAAACATTCTGCTTCACCAGCAAGTTCAAATTTGCATGACTCCCTTCAGAAATATGTGATAGTCTTCTGTACATGAGGCCAGGATCAGAGACAGCTGCATAGAGGTCTGACATTGAAGCATATGGAGTGATATATTGGGAGGAGCAGACCGACATGGACTCTTCTGGTACGAGAAAAGAAAACATATGTCTTGTACAACAACTGAAAAAGCATCTGTCCAAAACTGCAATCTCAGGATGAAAGCATTTCCAATCATGGAAATGCTTGCATTATCTCCAGCCACCATGGTTTACTCATCCACCTTAGTTGGTTCAGCTATAAATACTTGATGAATTTTCTCATATAATGTCATTTCTCCACAAGATGGCATCAGATCAAGTCAATAGGAGAGACTCTGATCCCACTATGGAAACAAATTCCCATGCTGAAAATCAGCTAGTTTAAAACTCTTCATAGCATGAGAGACTACCCAAGACAGGCAAACCTGTAAGCAATTTGAGTATTATAGTATCCCTGCCTTTTGTTACATTGAAATGGAGTGGTTCAAAGTGGAAAAGATTGGATAGGCTGGAGAGACAGTCACTTCCACTATATAGAGGTAAAAAAGATAGAATGCTATGAGGTGAAATCCATTGTCCAAAAAAATTGGTCCTCTCCTTACTAGGAGCAGACCTGATCCTAGTCTATCGCTTTCAACTTTAAAAAAAAAATGTATGCAGATTGAAATTTCATATGAGCAGTCTGAAAATAATTGCATGAACAAGATAGTGGAATTTACAGAACAAGGTTGGTATTACTGATGTTAATGATGATGTAGACATCATAGCACAGGCACAGCATTCATTGATGAATGAATGAGTGCAGGTTTTGAAATGGTATTGGAAAACAGAATGTGAGCGAAGTGCAATATTTGCATTGAAAGAGAATTTGGTACTGAACTGCCTATGAAATTATTGATTACAAGAATTCATGACAAGTTTGATGCTGAAGGAAGTGTGTTGGACAAGCACAATTGAAGGTCTGAGATATAAAAAAACAGCAACAGTGCCAAAGAATATTAGGTGCGTGAAAGCTGCCTATTTGCAGGCATCAAAGAAGTCAGTAGGGTGAGGTAAGGTGTGCTTCACAACTGGCAATGATTGAAGAATTGAAAGAGAACATCATGGACTGTTTTCAACAACTTCCAGTGGACTTGTATGCTAAAGTTTGTCAGTTGGTTCCCAAAGGTGTTGTTAATGTTCAGCAGTTGATAGTGGCCATTTTAAGCACAAGCATTAAAACAGCATACATTGTAAGTAATCCTTACACAATCATGGAAATTATGTTCTGTTAAAACATCATGTAAAGGGTTATGTATGAACATGAAAAGCGCATACATTTTTTCTGGATGTCTGTTTTACCCTCTCCTCAGACTTTTCCTGTTGTATATCCACAGTGGTTTCAGACTCCACCATTATGACAAGATCACACTGCCAGGGATTTGACTGTTACACTGCATTCCAAACAAGAGAAGAGAACTAACCATCAATGGGATCAGAGGTAGGATCATAGAAATCATCATCAATAGCATCATAGAACCGTGGCTGTCGTACAAATCCAGAGGCTAATGACACTTCCAATTCATAGTGTTCCTTGGCCAGAACCTGGAGGGCCTCTTCCAATACACGAGTTTTCTCTTGTTCCTGTCTAAGGTTCCTGTTGCGAACCTGTAAAATAAGAAAGTGTTCCCTACCTGTAGATACATTAAAATCTTACATCTTAAGACCTTAATTAAGACTTTAATGAATCAACTCTGAAAATAAGATGTCTTAATTTAGACAACTTAAGGGGGCAATATACATCAAAATGACAACCCAATTTCTCAAGTCAAAAGTATCATACATTTCCACACTAATCTGCACATATTATATAACATTGGAAAGCTTGTGATGAGTACTAACTACATTCAAAAACGGGTTTTGAAAATTGTCAAATAATGACTTAATCAGGAGGGGTCAATGGTCAAAAATGAAAAAATTGGTTATGTACACATAGGAAAATCTTGCACCAAGATTTTTCTCTTCCTATTGATGCTATCTTTTTGAAACCTTCAGGATACATTACTGTTGTAACAGTGTACAAACCTATCTTGTTAACTTTTGAATATATTCAATTATATTGTCATGGCAACCATTTCATACTTTTACAACCTCCACTTTGCTGGTAAAAAAGTTTTTTTGCTGTATCTCTGGAACTAAACCTACCATTGACATTTTATTAAAGAGGATTGTAGCTCATATACACTTCAATTAGCGAGCTAAATTTGATGTCAATAGGATGAGGCTTTATGAAGAAAAGCAAAGGGGGCATATGTGGACACTACAAAAAGCTTGAAACTGAGAAAATCAGCATTAACAATATTGACAATTTTTTTTACTTAAGTTCTCTCACAGTCTTTTTCATTTTTACCCAATATGAGGCCGATTATAAGAAAAAGGCCTTTGGATCTGATAGTTGACATACAGGAAGCTAAAAATGTAAAAATCTCTCAAATATTTTAAAAATAAATTGATGTATATCACCACCTTAGAGTGCAGAAGAGGCCCTAATTACTTCATGAATAAAAATATGTTCCATGCTGTTCAGGAAGGTATACCACAACAATGCAATAACAGGGAATGTAATAAAATTCATCATGCATTTGCATAATGGTATCAAGCCCATGCAAATGCGCATATAGTAGCTCTTGCAAGTTTCTAGAGAGGAGTTTCCTAAGTGTGCTGCTGTAGTGCCATCAAAATCAAATGCCCATATTCATCTTCCTTTTGAGAATATAGCAATCCAATGCACAGTAACAGAAAAAAAGGCAATACCATTGCCTTTTACCTGCCATTTCAGAGCTGGCAACTCAAGCATTGGCTATGTTCATAGCACAAGCTGTCAAGTTTCAACAGTACAAGCATGTCATACTTGTGCTTATACAGGGTGGTCCAAAAAAATAGGGCACACTTCTCAACATGCATTTTCAGTGTGATGCTTTCAAGGATCTTTTTTTCCACTGACATGCAATGGAAAGAGAAAGACTTGCTACAAAATGGCTTTTTCAGACTTGAAATATCTTAAAAGGAGTCTAAACAAATATTGCATTTCGGTTACAAAAATTAGTGTTGCACTCACTGACTGCATACAACAGCAGGCACATTCAATCATCCTTGTGATGTCTGCTGAGGGCAGTGTTTCCCTTCTCTTCTCATAAGTGCTGAACTGCTGAGGGGATGAGTCAAGCCAGTGAGTGCAACACCGATTTTTCATAACCGAAATTCAATAATTTTTTTCTTAGTCATCATTTAAGAAACTTCAAGTCTGAAAAAGCCATTTTCTAGCTAAGCCTTTCTTTTTTCCATTGCATGTAATGGGAAAAAATATATTTGAAAGCATCACACCTAAAATGCACATTGGAAAATGTGCCCTTTTTTTGGGCCACCATGTAATTCCAGTTAGGTAGTTAGCCATCACAAGCCAAGATAGGTATGGCTTTAGAAAGGCTGGAAAAGCTCATGTCATCAAGCCTACCAACTTGGATAGGATACACCTACTTTCTCCTCTATACACTGCCAATCAGTCAATCAATGACTGCATGTCATATTTGAAAGGAAGTCATCTATAATGAAAAAAAACTTCCAATTTTCATGGATTTCTAGTTTTGTCAAAGAATCACTACATCTCAAACTCCTATCTAAAAGGTTGTGCAAAATATTTGTCCCCTACCTCCAAGCAAAACCAGCAGTTTGAAAAAAAATGTTGTCCTCTATTTCTTATCATCAGTGTTTTTATCATACAGTTGATGCTCAATATAATGAACTCAAAGGGACAGTCTAAAAATTTTGTTATAAGGAAAATGACTTCATAGATGTTCACAAAATTAACAATTTGTTATACAGAACTTCATTATAGAGTCTAAAACAAAGTTACTTTCCTTATAACAAAATTTTTAGACTGTCCCTTTGAGTTTGGCATATTATGCGTTGACTGTATCAAGTGCAAAATTACACATTTACACCTTGTGTGTTCAACAATTTCTCAGATTCTTTAAGGGTAAGACATAAAAAAAACTTTAGAGCAAATAAAGAACATCTTACAAATTGTTCACCACCATCATAGTTGTTTTTTTCATAGGTTCAATAGAAAGTTGATTATCCCCTTCATGTATCATTTCTTCCACTCCATCCTTCACAATTGAGCCCACATGCTCATAAACATTGAGATCAAGTGAGTTCCCCACCCATTCTTCATTCCCAACTAAATTAATGCTGTTTTGCTGCTTTTCTCACAACTTCAACTTCTGTGATGATGTTTTGACTCTCTTGTGAAAGCATTAGAAGTCTGCCACCTTCAAACTGAGTGTCATCATCATTTTAGGTCTTCTAGTTCCATTGCACCCAATTTTCATCTCTGTTCAATATCCTTGTAATTCACTTTTTTGTGATAAAAAAAAGACCTTTACCTGTAGCAATATCCTAAGTCAAAGCAATAGCTCAATGCCTGAGCAAAATAGCTTGCTGTCACCTAGGATACTTGTCTTTTTTTTCATCTTTTTTTTAAGAATCTGAAAAAAAACAAACAAAAGTATTGTGTTATACTACCTTTTCTTATAGAATTGACAAAATGTATTCACATCATGCATGGCAGATTCCAGGAGGGGGAAGGGCAACTATTGTGTGACACCCTGTACTGTCTGAATCAATTCCCTCTCTCTAGGAAGACTGCTTTTTTTCCAATATTGGTATTGACATATTACTCACCTCCTCTTGCTGTTCAAACAAAGAAAGACAATGACGTAGGCTCTGGAGTGTCTCCCTGGCTGTTCCTTCCAGCTGTTCCATCCTCTGCAACCAAATATATGTACAAAATCCTTCATACCATTCTGGCACTTGCACTGTTTCCATTTTTGTATGTTAATCATAAGTATAACATTTCTGCACTGACTACTGCAACATGAAGATTTTAATTTGTCTGTAAATTTCTGTGCATATATAAATTTTTTATTTTCTCCCTAAGAAGAGGCAAAGGTGTAAATTTCCACTATTCACTAACTCCATTAGCACTGAGTCATTCAATTATAAGTGAGCTGTACAAGTACACTTGCATATACTGTACGGATGATGTGGATTTTCACCCCAGCTCTCTTGTATTCTAACAGAAGTCAATTCATGTATCACCAGCATTCAACCCAATCAAGTAGTATTTGGAGACTATTCTGTGTCCAGCAACCAGAGCCTCAGTAGGGCAAACAATTTCCTGATGGTGACATTCAATGGCAAAAGATATGGTGTGTGCCTCCAAAGCATTGCACACTCGTCACTGTTACCAATATGGTAGGCTCTGGTGAGCCCTACTGCAATTAAGCAACAGCCTCCAACAAAATTTTCAAAGTAAGCACAAGAGAGCAAAAGGGACATCCAGAGATTACTCAATCACGACCAGGTGACTTGAGCAACTCACAAGTCAATAAAAGTAAATTGAAAGATTCCCTTTGGAGGAACATCTCTCCTTTTCCCTTCATAACATAAAAGAGTGATCACCTGATTAGAATATAATTACCTGGACAAAAGGGAGACTGGCTTCAACTTGCATTGGGGAAACAAGAGATGAGAAATCAGCATGTAGTTTTGAAACACCATCTTCAAACAGATGCACATATGTCTTTGCAGACTGGAAGGAGTCCTGAAAATGACACCACAGCCCCAGCTTACAGCAGTCCTACAGATTAAACTCTGCATTCTGCATCATGTATTGGGTGGCACAAAAACAAAGTGTCCTGTTTGATGCTTTATAAAATCTGCAGCAGAGCATCTAGATTTGTGCCTTTTTTCTTATATCTCATTGAAAACACTACAAAATTTGTTTCCTGGGAGTTTAGTGTGTCTAGGTTGTCTGAATACAGTCATTCAAAGTGGAGTCATAGAATGTACCTTCTCTATACATGAGGTGGATGGAGTTTCCAAAGTGATATTAAAGAATCACAAAACTACATGCTCCACAATGGGTTTTCTAGAGTCAATTAGGATGCTTTTCTTTTTTGCACCACCCAGTATAAGGGTCTTGGTGTACTTTGATGGTTGACAAAGAGCGAAAGGGAAGCTTTGCCATCTCATCATCACTGTCATCCACAGTTGCCTCCAGAAGCTGACTCTTGCTGTAATCTGCATGCTCTCTGAGGGCCAACATCCATTTCTGCAAGAAGTTTTGAACTTGAATACAAATAACATCAATATTTTCATGAAGATAAGCCCAATTGGGTATTTCAAATGACAAACTCAGGTGATTAAATTTATATTCCCATTTGTAAATAAGGAAAAGGACAGCTTAGAGCTTATAAGCTATATTTCATAATTTCCATAGAGTGATGTCAATAGTAAAAAACAATGCAAAAAGGACTGGAAGAAAGCCAGACCTTAACTCCCTTGGTGTTTGACCTGAGCCTATCTCAGGGTGAAGAATCCTGTCCACAGGTAAAAAAAGACTAACAACTTTCAACCTAATTATTTCCACTCGTAATGGAGCTATTTTTGGGAAACTTTCACGATGCATACATGGGTGTGTTTGCAACTTATTCTTCAAATTTCATTTGTTGAGGTGAAGCAATACCATTACAAATTATCAAAAAGAAGTCTCTGAATTAGAAATAGATTCTTTATGTCTAACTTATTTTTAAAAATTGCTGATGATATTGCTTCAGCTCAACAAATTCTGAATAAATTTTTAGAATATGTTGGAAACATTCCTATTTATGCATATTGAAAGTTTCACAAAAATTGCTCCATTATGGGTGGATATATTTTGGCTAAAAGCTGCTGGTAATTTTATGCCATAGCTGGAAATATGTTGTTTATATTATATAGGGTAAGTAAATAAATCATTTTCCACTATGGTTATGTAAGCATTGTATAAATGTGTCCTAAAAGGCAACTTTGGCGAGGGAAAAATTTGCAAGGCAAGAAAGACATTGGAAAGAGAAAGAAAGAGTGATGAAGTGAAAACAATAACAAAAAAAGAATGCCAAGGGGGTTAATCACTTTTCATACTTTATGGTTCTAAATTAGGACAATACATCAACAGCTATGAATCAGGAAGAAGAATAATTCAGGTTTCTATCAAGTGAGTCTGCTTTCTTTCTGCCCTTGGCTTCTGGTACTACCAACTTTTGGTTTGTAGAAGTCTGAAGAAGTCACATGAGTACAGGACCCTTGGATTCTTTAATATTTCCTGAGCATGTTTCTGCCACCAACACCATACTCAAGTGAAACAGGAAAAATGAGCTGAATTGACAATGGTCTAAAAAAAAAATAAGAAAAAGATGAAAGGACTTACTTGCAGTTCTACACAGGGTTGCTTGCGCCGAGAGGGAGGGACTTTAAGGTGATGCCGTGTACCGTCAGAAAAGTATAGCTCCATCAAACTTGGATCCCTTCCATCCTCCACAATACGTGAATCTGCCAAGTGCTTGTAATCTCTTCTCTTTGCTCGAGCACGAGCGTCACGTTTTGTGGGATAATAGCTCAAGACCCCTCTTTCCAGAACAACCTGAGCAACACCCATGATGGAATTCCCAAATGTACATAAGGTTAGCTACTAGGCTTCATCATTGGGCTACAAACTACTGTACATTTCATGTTGATAACAGGAGAGGTTTCAGCTCACCCAAGTATGCCTCCAGCCAAATAGGCGGGCTCTCTTCAGCAAAGGTCCCTCACAGCGGAACGCTTCTTGTTGAAACTGTCTTACAGGAGTCACATTCAAAAGGCTTCGGATGGATGCAGATTGAGAGAGGTCCCATGCTGTCAGGCCTATAGATGACAATACTGTCAAGTAACATGCAGTCCAGCCACACTGTCCTTTTTTGTTAATTTGGCCCTGCCAAAGGTGGAGGTGGTTTGGGAGTTTGGCATAACATTGGAGCACAAGTTTCTTATAGATGTATTGAACACATTCATCATGACTGTTCCTATAGGTCTATTAAAACTTCTGTAAGTCAGATGTTGGTGTCTGATGCAGCAACATAAAACCAGAGGCTACATCAGGCACCCATTCCTGATTCAGGCTTTTTTTAATATGAAAAAGATGTGACAGGTCACTCCAAAATGAAGCATCCTTGTTTGTACCATGCCTTCATCTATTTGTTTGAAGGGGAGAAACTTCAAAAGAGCAGGACCAGCACAACAGCAGTAAGTAATGGGGTATTTATGATTGCCTGGAGACAGACCATGAATGCAAAAAAAAGTACTTAAACACAATTTGCTAGAAACACTTGAAAACAATTTGCAACATGTGTCCTAAGCTATCAAAAATTGATTTGAAAAATATTTTTAAATTATATCCTTTGATTATGCTAGGAATGGATTGCTTCTTTATAAGCAAGAAACAGTGGATGAGATTCTGTTTATGGAAGGACCACTGTTCAAAGGAGAATGCTCTTGCATAGACCAACATCATAGATATCTTCATATGTGTCTCAAATAGGAAAATCAAAATGTCTCTGGCCTCAACTCAATCAGAGAAAAAAAGTAAAAAATCAAAAGAACTTTTAACAGCATTGGTCAATTTTAACAAATAAGGTCCTAATAAACTCAACATGGCATCATGGAGTTCAAATACCAACACAATATACTCAATTAGGACACTATGTAAATGTTGAATGGTCTCTTGGATGATGGACCTCTGGAATATGCTAATACTGGGTAGCCCAAAAAAAACACACCCTGTTTAATGCTTTATAAAACCCACTGTGGATGATCTAGGTTCATGATGTTCTCGTATCAAATTGGAAGCACCACAATATTTGTTTTCTGAAAGTTTCATGTACCTAGATTGTCTGAATAAAAATTGACAGTAGTTAAAAGTGGAGTCATAAAATGTACATTTTCTGCACATGATGTGGATGGAATATCAGGACTGCTTGAGTGATGTCTCTCCCTGCTCACCAAAAATGATGCTTTTTATGCTAGTTCTCATTGTAGTATTCTGTTTAGTACTGATTCTGATTCTACAACATACGACAGTAGTACTATTCTATGATGCATAGAATACGACAAGGACATGGCCTAAAAACCAGTCTTCATGGTGTCAAGTGAGAGAAATCATCCAAGCAGTGCTGAAACTCCATCCATGCTGAAACTCCATCCACTTCATGCAAGGAAAAGATACATTTGTTATGACTCCACTTTGAACGACTGTCGATTTTTATTCAGACAACCTAGGTACATGAAACTTTCAGGAAAAAATATTGTGGTGTTTCCAATGTGATACATCATGAACCATCCACAGCAAGTTTTATAAAGCATCAAACAGGACACATTTTTTGGTCCACCCTGTACATGCAATTACATTTGAACTATGGTCAACATAGAATCATTTGCATCACTTTCTTGGGTTTTTTTAAATTTCTCCTTGTAAGAGATTTAATTTCCTTGCATGACTACTGTAATCACTTTTGTGCTTGACATCTTGTTAAGAGATAGGCAAGTAGATTAGATGCATGCATGTCACTCTTTTGGAGTCAGATTGACAATTTAAGCATTTGAGCAATCCCCCTGGAAGGGGGAATGGGGGTCAGCAATAAGTATCTTGCAGGTGGGCCAAAAAAAACTTCAGTTATCTTTATCACTCCAAAGCACTGGTCCCCAAAAGTTTAATAAAATTGAAATAGCACTTCTGTATAGAACATTTATTCAGCTTTCCAATGATGTCAACAGAATAAAGATTTTTGGCATGACTTTCATTTACTCAGATAAAGAGTATAAGAGGTGACCTTGGAGATGTTGGTGCCATGCCATGATGGCAGCTAGTGCATGCAGGAGAGCCTCTTCCATAAGCAAAGAAGTGGATGTCACTTGGAGCACATCTTGTAGGGTGCTGGTAAGTGGACTTTTCAAGTGCTACCTCTGTTACACTGTGTGTAACTGCATTGGAATGACAAATTGGATCTTAAATCTTTTGACATCAGTGGGAAGCCAGATAAATGTTCAATAAAGAGATATTGCAATATTTTCAAACTCTTGAGAAACTATGATGTGAATCGTTAAAGATAGCCAATTTTTTTTTTGGCCCACCGTGTAACTTTGATATGGAAAGGCACTTTGGTTTTAGTGCTAGAGGATAAATTACCAGTTATGAACTCTATAAAAAAAAATGCCTTAATTCATTGAATAAAAAAAAGAGCAATAACAGTCATTTAAAGGTGATCAATTGACTGCCCCATTCATAGCCTCAGTATATTCTTCTCTTCAGCTTATCTCTGCTGATTCAGAAGGCAATGACTTTGTCAATATATTTTTCTGAATGATCTCCTTCCCTCTTTCCCTTGTAATTTTGCAAAAACATTCCAAACAGAACTTCACTAGTTAATAACTTAATAACTGGGAGCAGATATACTAGATCAGAGCCTGGTAAAAATATGAAAGGGTCTTGGCATTCTTTAGGATTACTTAGAAGGAATTGACAGATAAATATAAAACCTTCTAAACCTTCTGAACATGCCAATAGCACCTTCCTTTCCTCTCAGAATATTGGACCCACATAACTTCACAATACTCCAATCTATGAATGTAGTACAATGTCACCTCCATTGTCAATGTCAACACCTTTTTCTGGTCTTATGATATTAATGTTGTTTTTGTGTTTTTGACCATTTACTCTTCACCTCCAGCACCAATTGGGTTGAGACCACAGAAATTCTCATTATGCTATTCTAAATCTATTCAATCACAGCTGCAAGGTTGATCAACTTAAGGGACACCTTCTCATAGGACTTTGGTCAGGGTATTCTCATTGCAGGGTTGGATCTATGTAGGTGTCAGGCCCTGGCACCTGCATAGGTACTTTATGGTGTCACTCTGGAAAATGTATGTCTCACACCAGTGCCTGCCTGGTGTGGTTGTCAATGAGTGAAAAGAGCTGAGAACAGATGTTAGACACAGTAACAAGACCAGAGATTAGTGTGCAGTATGAAGCAAAATCCAAATCTGATACAATGGGGAATGGCACACCAGCATTATTGCGAATAGAAGGATCGATGCCATGTTCCAAAAGGAAAATGGCAACTTGTTTCAGGGACCGGAAAGCAGAGCAATGCAGTGCTGTGTTCCCCAAGTCATCCTGACAATTCACATTCACTGGCTTCTTGTCATCAAGCTGAAATAAAAACAAAATCTGACTTAAAATCCATATGAACACTCACCCAATTAAGAAATCTTGATAACAAATCTTGGATTAATGGGTAGGCAACCAACAATTTGGAGTGAGACAGAGGAGAGCCAAGAGGGATTATACCCCCAAAAACCTTGAAAAGAAGACTTTAAGGTATGAAAATCACATACTAAGACATATGACTCTCAAAAGCTTACTGCACTACCCAATGGAGGAAAATTACTATGCAGAGATCAATGAGAGATCTTTTGCCCAAGCGATGGTGATAAAGTAGGTTTTCCTAAGCCATGGACATAATCAGTCAGGAATGCAACCAAAATATTGCCTTCTCTTATAATACATTACTTGCAATTATGATCAAGCAAAAGGATAACTACAAACATCAAGTAAAGAAACTCCATGATCTTGGTAAGAGCGAAATCAGAGCAATTTCATAAGAACAATGGTCTGGAAAATATGAGTCTTCAAGGGGAAATCATTTTCAAGGTGTTCAGTATCAAAGTGGACCCTCATGTCATGGACAAGGTTCTCTTCCTTGTATTTAAAAGTGCCTGCTATTTAACATTGGATTAAGTAGCTCTCAGCTCAGGTCTTATTTCTTATTCCCAAGGTATGCCATGAATGCTTATTCTTGAATAGAATCATGTTAGACAGTGACAGAATGTCAAGGTATTCAAGCACACTGTATCAAATTCAAATATCCTGATCAATTAAATATCTGGTAACTTATCCAAAATATGCTGTTGGTAAAGTGTACAGATATTCAATATTGTACTCTCCAAGGAACCCCCGCACCTTCTCCCTCATGTGATTCAACACATGCACATGTATGGGAAGCATTAAAGGATATAAGATATAAATTCATAATTGTCTATGATTTTTTAAAGCATGCACCTCGTGTAAATAAGTATGACACATGTACACTCACGAGATACTTCTTCATATCATCAATGTCTCCATCACGAGCAGCATCCAGGAAGAGGCTCTCCTTGGCTTTCACTTCCTGTTGCTCCACACTATTGAGCAATCGCCTCACATCATCTCCCTGAGCCAAATCTCGAGCTTGCTTTCCTTCACCATTCAACAAGTTCACATCTGCCCCATGTCTCAGCAAAAGCTGAACTATATCCTGAAAATTACATGAAGGTACTGCTGAAAGGACTAATGATAAGTTTAATACATGCATTCTCACAATATCTGAATACATGTTTACACATCTCCAGAAAGGTGTATACAGACCAGAGCAGTGTCTGTGTTATAGTATAGTTTATGTCTCTCACAAATGGCTGAACTTCTCAATTTTTTCCCAACATAATCAGTAAATTGGTGCACTTTGTTTCCATTTTTCTGTTGGAAATTGGTTGAAAAATAACTTCCATGGAGCATATTCTGCATGTATTAATCACAATGAATATACAGCCTAATTTCCAAATCCTTTTTCAAGCAGGCTTCCAGGTAAAGAAATGGGTGAAAGTCTCAGTATAAAAAATCAAATTAAAAGGTATTAACTAATTAAAACCATAATAAGATTTCCCTCTCCTGACTTGGATTCATTTGCTTCTCTACAGATGTAGTCAACAAAAAAACCCATCAGGTATCCAATACTGACATCTTAAATTTATTTTTTCACCTGGTCACTTTTTTCATGTATTTATTATTTATGAATCAAATTTAATAAGAAACATTCAAACTCTACCACTGTACTAATGGAATAGGTGGGCTCTTCTCATTGTTTGCTCTTTTCCTCATAAGCAATCAAACTTATTATAAGACAGTGGTAAGGAAACAGAAGTCAATGTAACAATGTAGAACTTGAGCAGAAAAACTCAATTTCTTGAAGAATAAAAAAAGGTTAGGAATATGAGATAATAAAGAGACAAGGCACACAGCAATTTGGTGATTAAAATTTAAGACTAAGATTGAGCTTTGCCTTCATGCACATTGCAAATGTGGTAGGAGTATTACATAAATTTAGATTCACCCCTTGTCAATAAAAACATTTGTGACATTTTAAACATTTTTGTAAGATTCATGGCTGAACATTTTAAAATATAGATGATTTAATGGCTACTTTTTAAAAAATGTTTTTGTACAACTCAGACAGTAGTGTATTCTGGCACTCACCAGCCTATTTATTAAAGCAGCTTTGTGCAGAGCTGTATCTCCAGTGGGAATGCATATGTTGACATCTGCTCCCTGAGTCAATAATATCTCTGCAGCATTGTAATGGCCAAAATATGATGCCAGAAGGAGTGGTGTCCACCCATGATTTCCTTTGGAGTGGCCTAAGGACAAAATCATAATCATGACAATATCATGAGCAGCTCCTAACCATCATTATCTCGTGCTATGGCTTCGACCTACCAAAGAAAGGGCTCTACCCAAGTAGCCCAGTCCTTTAGTGCATAGTCACAAACACAGCCACAGATAAACAGAAGTCTCCTCCTTTAACTTTATGGATTTTATGGTAAAGCCTTAGGAAGATGGTGATTTAACTTCAATGAAGCAACTGGTTCATCGACCATGATCATTTCAATGGTGTCAAGCATCTCTGTGTCATTCATTTATTCTCTTCCATTAAATTTCATCCTCTCTCCCATCCTTCACCTGACCAGTCATCTGAAATGCATTCCACCATCTCCTCCCCATGAACTCTGATGTATACAGCATATGACCCCAATACCAATACTGTGATTATTCTATAGGTGGCAGTTTATATATAGCTGTCTCTTCACTGATGGGGAGATGGCTTCATTATTGATTTTTCACCCTACTGTATCTTGTCAAATCAAAAAAGGACAAGAATAACAAATTCAAGCCCTAGCAAGAATGGGAATGAGACAGGATCACAAGGAATGTGTGAAAACAAACCCAAGAGTCAGTCTAGGGGCTCAGGATCTGTTTGCAAATCTCTTCTCCTTTCCTTGCCTTATTACTTTCTTTGGAATGGTATACTGCAGATGGTCAATGCTTTATAGAAAAATAGCAGCTAAATCTGAATAGAACTGGTGAACAGCTCAATCCAAATTTGTTACTTATAGCATCAAATTCATGGAGAAATCTTCATTTGCAGGTCCTGCAGATTCTGAAGTCAGTTTTCCTGCAAACCTGAAGTTTCCTGGAGTGTTCCTCAAACTGTTTCATCCATTTGGTTAAAATCAGGGATGTTCAGTGGTCACATTTTGGGTTCTAAAGTCTAGCCGGACATTTCATATTGCCAAGCTCCCTTCCTCCTTGGAGTGGAGTAAGGGAAAACTTGGAGATGAAATCAAGTGCCTGATGGCAATGCTGGTCTATTCTTGTTACAGCATAGGACTGCTGAAAATTATTCATTGTTATTTGTAAAATATAATATATCTTCATAGAAAATGATATTTTTCCCTCTGAAAATTGGTAAAATATGTGCAAATATATAGTGTCCATACATGGAAAAATGTGCATATTTTGAAAAAACAAAATTTTACAATTTATGCAACTTGTAAAATGCTTTAAGCATTTTACAAGTTGCATAAATTTCTTCCTCTACTAAAACATGATCCTATGAGGGTGCAGAAAAAAATAGGCATTTACAAAAAAACCTGCTCCCTAGACATTACACAATGGGCTACCAGCTTTCACTGATCTGGACAAAAGATGTTGGGAGTCTTGTATATACTAATGCAGCATAAATAAACTGTTTCTATAGCCTATTTAATTTACTTTTAGAAGTATCTTCCATCTAATTCTTGGGTACTTTTCACTCAGTATCTGCATTCATCAGATGAACCTTAGCATATTTATTAATACACACAATAGTCATGAGAAATCCTGTTCCAAAGATCAGCACATGGCGTAGAGTTAATTAACTCTGAATATAGGATGGCACTTACAAGTGTGACTACTGGAGACAAAGGCTTCAGCTAGAGACCTTCAGCTCAAATGGGGTACTTACATTCTTCCCAACTGAGTCATATTGTGTGCTGATGTGTGTATAAATCATTTCTATTTCTTGAGATGTAGCAGAACATGCATTACAGCATGCACAGAGCTGTCTAGTTTACAGACTGCTGCTGTACATTGCTTTCAGCATAATGGATGAGTGAGTCTGGTGTTCTGGACAGCTTTCTTTTATTTTTTAAAGAAAGCCTCCATGTCTTGGGCAGATTCTCATCATTCCAGAAACCACTTCGGACTCTACTTCTTAAAACCATTGCATATAATTTGAGTAGTGTCCCATCTACTCTGAAAACTTGTGGAAAAACCTTCCCACCATAGAAGAAAATACATATGTATGGAATATCGTCGCCACTCCTTCCTACTTACTTTTATCTGTCATATTAAACCTACCCAACTATTTCAAGTCAAACGTAGGTTTACGTATGAATCGCCGGTTGGGCCTAACTATACAGGCTTAATTTAGTCTACAATTATGGTTTAAATGCCTAATTTTATTGCAGCTCCGCACCTTTACAGTTGATATTGACGGTAATTTTTCCCTCTCCGACAGCCCCTAGAAGTTCCTTTATCATGTCTGAATCACCATGTCTAGCAGCCTTCAGAAGTACTTCTTCAGAATCTTCAGTTGGAGAAGAATCAGGTGGCAGAGAGGGGGCAGACATGTTCAAGAACTGTCGATTGATCTGAGCGAACCGCAGGAGGCAGATTAAAGACACAACCTGGCATATTTTGAAGAAAAAGCACTTAACTAGAAATAAATTTGAATTTTTATGGGGGGAAATACCTAAGGAGAGCTGATGAAATTAATTGAGCAGACACGGAAAGAATTGGACTATTCAAATAAAACAATAGCATTTTTCCTATATTTAAAAACGCTCCTGATTCTCACGCAAGAATCTCATACTCAAATAATATATCGTATTAGGTTTAGAGGGAATGTATAGCAATAGTTCAAAAGTTACCTAAATGGAAGGTAGCAATTTGTCGTATACAGGGGTGTACCTAGTTCAATGAATCTCCACTTGAACTTGGTATGCCACTGGGATCCGCTTTGGGTCCATTATTCTTTCTGATATATGCGAAGGATACCGCAAAAGTAATGGCTCCTGTGTTATGCACCACATATTACTGATGACACAAGCATGGGAATGCACATGCAGACATTTTCAATTTTCCTTCCATTCCTTGTAATTATTTGTGATTCCTATCCAGAGAGCATTGCCACATCAGCGATTCAAAACGGTGGAGTGTGATGATGTCTGCTCCAAGCAGAGATCAACGATTGAATTCCATGCGAGGTAAGGAGTACAACCGGTAAATCATCAACGTTCCATGAAGGTTTTTTTATGTACGGCGAAGCATGACTTGCTGTGAGTACCGCGCGACCCCATGTGAATCGTGTGAACAGTGCAGGAAGCGAGATTACAGCTCGGCCTCGCTGCAGTCGGTCATAATCAGCAGCGACCGGTGACGCGACGCACCCATCTCTCCTATCGCTTTCTCCACTCTTCGCATGACTCAACCGGTTACGCACAGTACGCACATCGACACGTGCATCGCCATACAAAAAAAAAATCCATGCAACGAATGAATTGTCTATTGGTGGTACTCCTGGTTAGGAATTCAATCACTGCTCTCTGCTCGTAACGATTTTAGTGGCTGGAAGTTTCAACAACGACTCCTCGACTGTGATCAAGTGTCGAGTTTCATATGTCGGAGAGACAGAAAGTGACTTCCGCTTTCAATTTAATAAGTAAAAGTTCTCGATTCGGAGGAAGTTATTAAACTTTGATGCTGCGGCACACTTCGGGAACTCCTCTAGCTCAAACAACATCATGAATGAAGCAGCAGCTGAAAACTTCAAGGAGAGAAAGTTGGAGGAGCCGAAGTCGATTGCGAGATAGAACTACCCCCCCCCCCTACTCACAACCCCCCCCNNNNCCCCCCCCCCCCCCCCCCTCCCCCCACCCCCCCCCCCCCCCCCGTCCCTTCGCGATGGAACTGGTTGAGGCTTGATATGATGAAGAAGGCATTCCTGACGAAACGTTGGGGTTAAGATATGAATACCTCTTGGTATTAATTGGTAGTAATTGGATGAAAAGGGCACTCTGCTTCTACCATTCGTACAAGGCCGATGTTATCAAAGATTCGGGAATTGTTCGCATAGAAATGCGCAAACTAGATGCATGGATGCCTCATCCACACGTACCCTTTCAACGCAGAATAAATCCCTGGGACAAAATCCTTAAGTCGTTGGCGATGGCTTTTGTCTGCACCTCGCCTGTCACCCAAAAAATGACGTGCGACCTGCCGTTTGACGTTTCCGTGCTGGAAAAAGCCGAGTCAAGGTACTTCTTGTTTTGAATTCAGAATTTCGACCCGTGCTGAAGAAAAAGAGACTCGGTCCGGTCCGGTCCGGCAAAGAGTGCTGCGAGCGCATGTGGTCCGTTTTGCTTTGGAGACTATTCACTAGTTGCGGTTCGCATTTCCATCGGGCTAAAAATCCAATGGGTGCATGCAAAGTTCTCGGAAAACCAATAGTTCATCGATGAAATTTGGTATATGTAAATCTAGTATCGTAACCAGGCCTTCGAGAGTTTCGGTGAAATGCGTCCATCGGTCAGGCCGTTCTGGCCTGACCGATGGACGCATTTGGAAGGTCAGTATTTTGGTGGAGTTTCTCGTTCCAAAAATTATCCGAAACTGCGAAAGTTTTCCGACGAAGTTTGGCATAGACATAGCTTAAACCAAGAATGGACGAACGAGATTATCGTTAACTAAAAAAAAAAAGTTGAAACCGCAAAGCCATGATACACGTGAAAGAGCGAATGAAACCCTGCAAAGAGCAGATATGATTCTTGTCGTCGACGCGCGTGGATTTTACTCCCGAGACGTTTCCATCGATTCTTTCTCTCTTTCCAGACTCGATGGACCGATGCACACTATTCTTCCCTCCCCTGTCACGTCCCCATAGACTAGCAGTCGAACGGACCATTAACGTCGTTGGTTTTCTCGATAGGCATCAGGATGACTGCGTGCCACTTTGAGAGTCAACACTGCAATGTCGGACATCGATCTGCACCACGGTTTCGGTGGAGTCACGCGTACCCGATATCGCCAAGCCTAATGCATGAATATTTGAAGTGAAAACACGTGAAGGGAAAAAGAAAACCGTGGCAGCCATATTAACGATCGTCTCGATCGGCTCTAATCTCCATAATGGGAACTCGATGGGAAAAGTGAGACGCTCCCGACCATGGAGGCATGGCAGGCTGCCGAAAGGGAAGAGGAAAAGACGAAGGAAGTCCGGCTGGAAGGCGCCGTGAAATGGCTCTGCTTCGTCTCGTCGATCACGGGGGATTTCCCGTTCGGCGGGATCTTGGGGTCGGGGGGACCGAGGTTTCGGTGGCTCTCCTTCCCCTCCGTTCGGCCTTGGATTCGTCTCGTCTTGCACGGACTCCTCTATGTTTACTTCTTCTACGTCTTACGTAAGCTCATCTTCTTCCGTCCGACTCGATGCCGTCTTCTCGTCAGCCGCGTGTTTCGACGTGTCGGCAGGCGATGCGGTGTCGTCTGCGTTTTCGAGGGAGAGCAAGACGTTCGACGACGCCCAGCTGAATGCGAGCTACGGCCTGCTCGTTCGGAGATCGCTGACGGCCTTTTTCGCTTTCGCGAGCGTGATGACCACGACTAGTCTCGCTTACGTCAGCCTCATACTTCTGACCCTCTTCAAGGGGAAGAGTCTGCAAAAAGCCCTCGGAGAAGTCCTGGAACTCGGGTCCTCGGTGCACGTCTCGTCTCGAAGGATTTTCCTCCAGTACTCGGTCCTGTTCGCCCTGAACAGCCTTTTCTCCTTGGCCTCCGGCATGATGGCATGGAAAGCTGGCTTTTCCTGGTCCATGGCCCTAGTAACGATCGTCATGGGCTCGTCCCACAACCACACGTTTCTTTTCCTGCCCCATCTTTCCCTCTACCTCTGCACTCTGGTGGCCTCGGCCTACGACCGACTGCGAGTCTCCCTCGAAGATCCCCAGAACGACGCGTGGAAGTCGGCTCATCTCTGGGATCGACGGCTCAAGGACGTCGTTCGGGGTCTCGGCTCCTCCTTGGGGCTGCAGGTCTCGGTCCTGCTCGCGGCGACGATCGTGAACACGACCGCAACCCTGTACATGGTCCTCGTCGAGCTGGACTTCCGTCAGGGCGCCTTCGACATCGCCGTCACCCTCCTCCCCTTCCTCACCTCCACCCTCATTTCGTGGACCGCTTCGGCCGTCTGTCTCCGAGCGGCTCAAGTCATCCGAGAAGAGGTCCAACCGTTTCCTTTTATTTACTTACAATTTTATATATATATATATTTTTTAAAATTTATTTTAAGGGTGGGGCATAATTTCCAAATAAAGCATATTTCCCCCTAGAGACGAAAGTATAATAGAGTGACATGCGTTATCATGAGTTACATTCCCATATGACATAGACACGTTAATCACACAAAGTAGGAAAGTGCTCATAGGAGATGCTCAAACTATAGTGCCCATCTTGATTTACATGATCAGCCTATTCCAGCCCATACGAGAGAGAAGGGGACATAAGTATCTTCTTTTTTTAAATCAGAGCCATCCAGGACGAGTACCTAATGCTCCACCCTTAAAATATTTATTTGCGCCAGTTTGCGCGACCATGAATGGGCATTGATGTCTTTCGGCATGCAGGACGAGAATTTTCGCCGCCAGATCAACTGGAGGCTGTTGTCGAAAATCGAGGATCCGTCCTGTCCCGAGAAGGAAATCCAAGCCGTGAGTTCACTCCCATCGTTTCCGACCTCGCTCGGTTCGTTTCGCACCGATACGAATCAGACGACAGGGAAGCGCAGAAGACTGTGCGACTTTTCCAAATCGGCATTTCCTTTTAATTTTGTTGCAGGAAACGTTCGCGCTAAAGAAGATCCTGCAATCCGCCAACGTCCTGATGACCGGTTCCGGATTCGTAAGGCTCGGGTATCCCGTCTATTACGATGTCAGTCTCGTCTTTTATTTATTTTTTGCCACGGTCGAGCGGCATTCGACTCAAAGTACCGTCTTTTTCTCGGTTCCTTGGCTTCCTGGTCCACAGGTCACGAGGCACGTGGTGATGTTCACCGTCATCTTTCTCCAGTTCCGATCCAGCGAATGAGGAACCCCCTGCCCCCCCCCCCCCCCCCCCCCCC
>CAJPEV010000088.1:170758-214293 GCA_905338385.1 Darwinula stevensoni
GAGGGCCCCCCCCCCCCCCCCCCCCCCCGCCCCGACGTTACGGAACCGTAACGGCACGTAACACGCTCCGCTTCGCACGCACCTCGCCGCGATCGTTTTCCGAAAAAAAATCATCCGAGCGGAAAGCTCGATGAACGCGGCCACCCCTTTCGTGGAAAAGAGACTAAAGACGGTGCCAGATTCGCATCATATGGCTACGAGTTTGGCTCTCCGGTGCGACAGCTGGCGACGTTTCGTCGGGGGCTTCTGAACCGAGAACTCATCGTCCGAAACGTGGAAAAGGTGGTCCGAAGAGCAACAGGATGTACGTCCGCACCGACTCGCGAGAACGTCCAACCTCGACATGCCAACATCTTCCACGGAATTAAAGCCATCTACTCCCAAGCGACATCCGATTCGTTTTTTTTTTCCACTTCTCCACTTTTTTTCCACTTTTTTTTCCCCTCCCAGCGAACGGTCTCGATGGAGACGGGCTCGCGTGAGCGGTGGAGACGACGGGCGGGAGCGATCCGCGCCTGCCGTGGCGACAGACGACGTCGAACGCATCGACACGGTCCGGACGAACCGGGTCGTCGCCTTCTCGATCCGAACCGACGACGTTCTCACGCCACGCGTGCGTGGACTCGCACGTCGGGGGATCGGCGTCCTCGCCTCGGCCGAGCTCCCGAGGAGTCCCGCCTTTCTTCCGGGTTCCCTCGCGCGTCCTTCCGCGTCGGGCACGGGGGAAGACGGACGCGGGGGAAGACGGACGCGGGGGAAGACGGACGCGACGGAGAGGGGGATCGATCGACATCGGGGAACCCGTTCCCGCTCGGATGCAGTTCTGCATTCCGGGAAAGAGAAATACGGTCGAGCGGCGATACTCGAACGGCGGCCCGCGAGCTGCATGTGGTCCAAGACAAAACGCACAGCAAGGAGGAATTTTTCACTGATACCACCAAGCCATTTTTTTGAGTGCGACCCGCATGAGGCTGGTCACGACCGGATGCCCCTCCCCCCCCCCTCACCTCGCCCCCCGCCCCCCCTCGATTAAAAAAGTTGAGGAAATACCGCGGTAGAAAAGCGTCACGGGGGAAGTCAGGGACAGTCTGACGCATCGAAATGAAAGCAAGGCGACTCGATCGGACGGGGGCCGATCGCGGTTTCATCGTAATCGATCACAAGTTCGATTAAACTCCGCATAGGAACGCGGTGAAGCACCGACTCCCCCAAAATCGTCGATTAAGATTTCGATTAACGCTCGAAAAACTGTGAATCGGATGACGTCATCGACCTGGCATCGAAACGACTCGAAGGAACTCGGAGGGACCCTGCCACGAACGATGGCATCGTGCTTACGATACAAAAAATCGTCTGCAGAATCCGTGCGGTTCCGAAGATGCGACTCGAAAAGAAAGCGAACGAAAAAACGCGGGAAAAGAAATTCCCCACGAAACCGTCAAGGACGAACGATCAGACCCGTAAATCTCGAGAATCTTATTTTCTGTGCGTCCGGCGAATCGCGTTCTCGGACTTTTTCCACGAACCACTTTTTTCCGATAAAAAGCGAAGATCCCACGCGATTCGGGTCGGATTTTCTCATTTGAAAATCCGATCCGCGAAGGCGATTCGATTCCGATCGGGATCGGAAATCGCCGACGCGAAGTATCGGTCGCTCGTCGCGGCGTTTCGCATCCGGCCGTTCCCGCGTCGCTTCACCGCTTCACGCGATCGAAAAATAAAAAGAAATAAAAATAGTTCACACACTTTCGGCGAACGGGAAGGAAACGCAGGGCGCCGTCGCCGGTGACGTGACGACGTCTCGAATCATCGATCGCTTCGCCCTATCACCTTTTCCTTTCGGGGTCACGCATTTTTTTTCGCTGCCATCGTTAGAAGGAAAAGGAAGGAAAGGAGACCGAAGGAATCCGAGCTGCTTTCGGATCGAGAGGGGAAAAAAAGAGGAAGAGAGAAAGCCCTTCTCTCTGAGGGCCACAAAAAAATCGAGTTTTTGGCTGTTTCTGGCCAACGCTGGCGCCGGTTCACGACTTCGCAAAACGGCTTAAAAAAAAAAAAAAAAACTTGACGGGTAATCGAGGTGACGCCATCGATGAGAAGGGATCGGTACGCATTCCGCGTGAGCCCTGCGACGGATCCCGCGCCCGGTTGCCTATCGGCGACTGGGGTCGGCCCCAGTCGCCGAGAGGCAACCGGGCGACACTTTCATCCATTTTTCCGTCCCGATTCGGATCCTGGGAGGATAAAGGCTTCATCGACGCAATACAATTCCACCGTTCCAAGGAGAAGCACTCGGCGCTCTCGAGCTCGAGTGGATATTGCCCTCTCTTTCCTCGTTCGTCGCTCGAAATTCCGCTCACCGATCGCGACGATTTCCTCTCGGCTCCCCCTCGTTCGGGACATCGTACGCGACGACTCGTGTAGGAGTTTCGATGGGGCGATCGAGGGAATAGGGAAGGGATCGTCCCATCCGCAACGGATCCGCCGCTTTTTTAAATTATTTTTTTTTCGGATGGTGTAATCGGAGCGTTGAAGGTACTTGGAGCACGAGTCGGACGGTGGAAACGACGAGAGGAGAAGGAAATCGCATTTCAGCTACCAACCAGTGCAACCCCTGCGTCGAGTAGACCTCTCACACAGCTGGCCTCGATCACGACTGACCTCTCACACGACTGACCTCTCACACGACTGACCTCTCACACGGCTGACCTCTCACACGACTGACCTCTCACACGACTGACCTCTCACACGACTGACCTCTCACACGACTGACCTCTCACACGGCTGACCTCTCACACGACTGACCTCTCACACGGGTGGCTTCGGCCACGGCCAGCCGGGGCATGCATCCTCTCATCCACGGGTGGATGCCAACGGGCGTACCATCTCCATCGAGGCACCCAAGGTACCCGTTTTTGTCTGGAACGCAGGCGTGACGCATCGCTCGAGTTCTGTATTTTTCGACGGGGCATTTAGATTTTGTGAACGCGTTACGGATCTGGGCCGAGTTGCGATCCCCCGTCCGACCAGTGGAGTAGCCAAAAACAATTTTTGAGAAGGTTTCGCTTCTTCCAAGTCCATGGACCCAAAAAAGTCAGGGGGGGGGGGGGGGAAGAGCGAATTCTAGTCGAGGCACTCGTTAGGCTCGAAGGGACACGACGCTGTCTCGCAAATGGTGACAAATACGCTCTTTTCCTTTGCGGCTTTAGAAGCCATCACGTTTATGAGGTTGAGGTAATCCTCAATTCTTCGTCGCATTAGCACTCCTCTCGCAACCGCTGCATCGAGTAGAAATTCGGAGAAGAAATAGAGAATGTTCCCTGACGAACCTTAGGAGATTTTAAAATACGTTGTAGCGAACAGACATTGTCATGACTTTTTCTCCTATTCGATATCTCCAAGGAAAAGTCGAAACAATTTTTTTTGCTATCCGACCTCACTTGACGTGTGAAAAATGAGGGCTGTCTTATGACCCCCATAAATATACACGAAAGGTCTGCATATCTGGGACGTCCGGACTCCGACCCGGGGGAAAGTCCTTCATAAAGGCATACCTAAGAATTTATCGCTTTTCCCAGAAGATAGTTTTCGTGAGGGGTGTCCCGAGCAAAAAAAAAAAAAGCTCCAGTCGTTTCTGACGGCAGAATCGGTCGCACGCGAGGCAGGGATCCTGACGTTTGCACGGGTCGATTCCATGAGAAATTCATCAATCTCATACATCGGCTTTCGCTGGGAATCTCCTCTCGATCGAGATTCCGGCAAGACTCTCTCTCTCTCTCATGGGTTCACTCGCCTTCAACGGGTCGTTTGTCGGGGTCATGGTCGGTAAAGGGCAGAATGGACGTTTAGCCTCTCCGTACTTTTCCCTTGTCGAATTTGAGTGTTTTTGTGTGCGAACCAGTGATGTTCAAGTCTCTGAGCGGGCAATTCCAGCTAAGATGTAGCTACGCGAGTATTCCCATGAATAAAAAAAAAGAAAACCTCGTTCTCGCTTCTAACGATCCAGTCCCCAGGCGTCAAAGTGAGAAAGCCCTCTCACATTTCTCAGAAACGGGGCTTGCATACAATGGACTCGGTGAAAGATCCAAATCCACTCCGTGATCCAACCCATCGGGTCGAGTTTGCACTTTCCGGCCGGCTCAACGGCGTCCAGCTAAGAATGTCGCTAAGTTCCTCGAACTCGGTCATCGAGTCCGAATGGCAGGGCCGAAAACGCCAGGGGGCGAAGGGCCCCCGATCACCTAGCAGCCCTCTGTCGGATACGATGCACACTAAAGCAGCGAAACGCCTCCCGAAGGAGTCGATTCGATCGACGGTTGCAACTGCTGTCACCCAGCGACTGGTACTTTCCCCCCCCCCCCCCGACTGCGATCACAGCTTCCGAAGCGAAGGGATTTTCCTCACTCCGCTCCCGTAAAGGATGAAAACCTTGAAATCTCTGGCGCCTAAATGGAATGACAAGGTAAAGAAGGAGTCATCCATCTTTTCGCTCCACGTGCGTGGCGAACTGTGATTCCACTCGAGGAGGAGGAAAGAATTCGCATCCTTCGTTTCGAGCAACCCATACGGGAATCCCATAAATTGTTTATTTTTTCCAGGAATGCAGGCAAGGGCCATGTATTTGTCGGCTGTGAGCCACGTGCGAATCTAAAAAACTACTTTATTTGGAGAAATCGCATGAGCCGTGAACATCCGAGGCAGTGGAGTTTGACAGACGAGGAAAAGGAAAGAATACACGTCGCATTTGAACATGGTTATCATTTCCGTCGAGCAGTGGCGGATCTAAAAATGGCTGAAGGAGGATGGGCCAAGATAGGAAGTTATCACGGGCAATAAAAGTCAAATAACACCTGAATTACACTATATATGCTACCTATGGTCCATGGGAGGAGTTGGGGGGGAGGGGGGCGGCAATAATTTAAAGGGAGAGCGCTTGGGCCCCGTCTTCTCAATATCCGATATTGGGGAGAAAATTTTGCATGTATTTTCATTTCATATGCATACAGGAGAGTCCACTAAAAATTTACGACAGCACACGTTCGAGGAAATGGACATCGGTCACGATGCACTTCTCCAGCCTCTCCTGGACGTACAACCACGATTCAGCCTCGTTTCGATCGGACCACCCTGCAATCTCCGCCGCACGTTTTAACCCATACGAGGCTGTTCGTCCGGCGAGGTAGAACAACGCCGCTTCTGCGTTCCTCCGTACTCCAGCCATCCCAGTTCGGCGACCGCGTGTGCACGTGTGTCACGGAAGAGCGATCCGTCCCACACGCGAGCTCTCGAGTCGGGAGAGACGCGCGGTCCACGACCGACCTCGAGCGAGGCACGAAACCCGAGGAGTCCTTTTCCCTTTCCAGCTTCGATCGAGGGGCGTTCCGTGTCGACGCGACCCCTTTTCTCTCTCACTCGCTTGACCTCTTTTTTCGTCTGTGACTTATGTCAATTGCAAGAAAAACACATACGAGTTTGTACATTAACAGCGGGACCATGAACTATATTTTTTAAAAGTTTCGACTCGATTGAGTTGGCGTCTTGGCCTGTGTCAACTATCTGTGGTGCTCACAGATAAAAATTTTAATGTTTAATAATTAATATATATTTGAATCTGATTGCATTAGAAGGATATAAATGAGAGATAAAAATGACATAAAACACCTCTCGAGCTCAATTAGGAGCGAACTTTTGTATGTGATATGCAGTTGCAACCCAAGAACCCACATAGGGGCCACCAAGCTTGGAGCCATCATGTCTTGCTTCCTGCGGATACGAGAAAACCGGTCGAGTCGACGTGAAATGGCTCTCGGCTGCGGCGGGCAAGCAATCACATAACTGTCTCCGCCGTTCTCGCAGCGACGAGGGGGATCCGAGGAGGGGGGGGGGGCTGCCTCTCACGCCCCCAGACGATGGATGACTCATCCTCTCACCGCGCACGCGAGAGACGGAGACTCGTTTCACGCATACACGTCGGCCTTGAGATGTTTTCGAGCGGCGGCTTTCGACAGGTCTCGACCGCTTTCGGCACCTTTCAACGGTTCACACGACGGGTCTCGACCTTTATTATGCCGTGACCGACCGGGCCCTGGTTCCCATGTTTATGCAACCCACGAGTTCAAGAGCGGCCACAAAGATGCAGTCAAATTACTCGAAAACGAAAAATCCGTGAAGGGAAGCCTTTCGATTCGTTCCTTTGAATAAATAAAGCGACCTTCGCCGCTTATCAACACCGCCGAGAAATCAGAGTGCTCCGACCGATCGACGGTGCCGAACGCGTTCAATAAATATTTTACGTAGTTCGCGCAAATTCATACGTGAAATCCCAATGCATCATTCCTCAAAATGTCAAGTAAGGACCCTGAAAGTGAACCGGCATAAAACTGGTCCTTCGGTCGGACCGTTCGATCGACTGTAAGGAATCCCAACGAGGCGGAAAAAGAACGTGCAGGAACGGACGCCACGAGTCGGATTCCGAGGCTGGGAGTGAACCTTGAAGGTACATGTCGCTGTCATTCGCGACTGGCACATGTACTGAATTCGGGACGAAGAGATGGGGCAGATGTCTGAGGCGACTGACGGAATGTTTTCCTCCTTTCCGCGATGGCATCGACGCTGTTAACGCTCCGATCTTGGGCATCGCGGTGCCACCCAAGGCGAGGACTCATCGCGATGATGCGACAACATCGCGGGGCTGACCTCGATTTCTGGCGTTCGCATTCGTTCGCGTCCAGTCATAATAAACGGGAAGCAGAAATGTTGAGATTCCGACACATGCAACAGCACATTTGAAAGCACGTCAACATATGCAACGTCAACACGTCACCAAAAATGTATTTGATTCGACGGGACCCTGCGCTAGCAAGGAACTTTTCAATATAAGCCGATTTTGCAAGTGCAAGTCGACTTCCTGTTCTAATAATCTGGCTGAAAAGCGGCCCTGAGCAATCATTCCAGTCGTGTGTACCGAAACTTAATTTCCGCACGGAGGATTGGCACAAAATTCACCCAGAAAGCTTCATCCCACGTACACGAAGCCAGTATTCACTATTCGTTATGATATAAGAGGGGAAATGCGTCGAAGAGGAATGACAAGCCATGAAAAAGCACGTCACAAAAGATTTGTGCTTCGAGAAAAGCATTGGGATTTTTTTTCCTCCTCTCGTCCTTGCCTGAGATTGCTTGGAATCCCTTTTCTGCTCTCCTTTATTGGCTTCCCATTCAGGTGGCCTCTTCCGCGAAATCTAATTTGCTCCTGCGCAGGACTTGGGTTTGACACTTCTGAATGTGGAGGCCATGTCCACTGCTTCTTGTCGATGACTTGGTCAAATACAAGGAGTATTCGAATGCGTTGCTCTTAAGCTTTTGCTCTCTGGTTATTAATAAATAAAGGCCCATTTTGGACTTTTTAGTCCGTCCAGTAAATACGGGATTTCCTGCTTCCCTTTCCGAAGCACCGAAGTAGAAGTACCGTTGTAATTATCAAGCACCTATGCCACATGAACGAATTCAACAAAATCATTCCTTCGTGGCTCAGATTTATCACTCCATCTCGTGAGATCTTCGTTAAATGCACCAGTCTTAAATTATCTTAGGCTGACCGCAGTTCAGTCTCGGTTCACTCCCAGTTAAGATATCTTTGCGATATAAGTCTACAAGCGCACAGATGAACTTCAATCAGATCAAAGGCTGAAATGAAACTAGAACCGAAGTACCGTTTTAAAGTCAGTCTTAGACGGCCTACCTTTTGGCCTTTATGAAACGCATCGCAATCCTATCCCAGTCTATCAAACGTCCTATATACTTGCACTTACCAAAGTAACTAACATTTGGTTCAACTTTATGAAGTACTAGTAGTTGGGTGATGAAACCTTTTTCCCCCTCCGAGCTAAAACTTCGCGGTAATGACACTTTCTTTTTAACCAGTACCCTCCTTTCATTGCACCACCGAAGAAGAACATGATTTTCCTTCCAAAGTCAATTCCACGGCATAACATCACAATACGCCTTAAATTTCAGGCCATTCATCGCTTCGGATGTCACTTTCCATTAGCTTTTGCTTCTGTGCGAAAGCATCGAGTAGGCGTCTTTCAAGTGCCAGAGAGCGTGAAGAAGGCTCATTGGCGAGGTTCGCTAGCATGCATGAAGGGATACGCATGACATTTGCTCTTCCAAGGGTGCTAATTCGCAGGACTCTAATTCGCATTCAATTTGGAAAGCGAAAGCCAAACCCACGCGAAATAAGCTTTACGGTAAAAAAAAAAATAAATTACGTTTTAAGAAACCACACCCAAGCAACAATTAGCAAGAGAATACAAGTACACCACCTTATGCGCAATATGCTGGGGATTAGTTATTATAATTCCTGAGGATTAACGGCGATAAACAGTTAATCCATATTGCAGGATTTTACCCTCGTACTCGTTTTCCTCCAAGTTCTACGCGGCATAACGATAAGGGTTTCCTCATTGCAAAATCGTTCGACTTCCGTTCACATGCGGTGGCATGTGAAGGGGAATGTGGAGTAAATACTTTTTCCCTGGAACCCCAAATCCTGATCGCGCAAGTGCCACAGGGAAGGAGCCGTTCCTGATCTATAAGGCATCAGGGAGACTCTGATTGAGGCCAACGGCGATAAACACCGATAAGGAAGGGAAACCATTACGATTGGGTGGGACAGCCACTGCATTGGAATAGCTTGCGGGAGCTTAGCAAAAATTGCGTCTGGCCAGCAGAGCCCAATCGGATCCCGAAGGCATTCTCTGCCTCTTCCGAAGAGCATCGCGCCGGTAAGAGTTTCGCTGCCGTGCAACCGAAAGTTCCCAGCCCACCAGCTCGACACGTGCTTCCCCCTAGTAGGAGGAATCCGGCTGACGTCATTGACTGGGGAGGGGAGTATGGATTCCCTTGCCTCGCCGCAGCCGGCCATTCCGACGCCCGACCGAGTCCCAGGCAAGCGCCCCCCAGCCACCAGGCGGAACTAGTCGAGCCGAGCCCGGCATCGATCTCTCTCGCTCGCTCTCCCCACCCCACCCCGATTCCGATTGAGGATCATGCGCCGTTGCAAGACGTAGTCATTCTCCCCCTCCCCTCCCTGCCAACCACCCAGCATGGCGAAAGCTTTCCGTGATTGTCTAACATCCTGAATCGAGTCACATGCAATGAATCATACCTGGTCGAGTACCGGTTATCTGTTACGCCTTATCGAACCAAGTCTCACCGAGTACGATCCATTTTGACTCCAATGCTTGGCAGCCATGAATAAAATGATACGACAGGTGATTCATCCAGAATTTAGTTTTATTCTCCAAGCGGAAAGAATGACAAACCGTTGAACGACATTGCAGCTGAATCGGACGAAAACAAAATCTGCCAGTAAATTAATTGCCTAGTGTCACAGTGTGCTACAACCATGCTGTTTCTTTCCTGCCTCACCGCCATTGAGTGGTTCGAGACAAGAGAGGAAAGGAAGAGAGACCGAGACAGCCGCCATCGTATACTGTACTTCCATATCGGGCAGAGAAAGAGAGTAAAACCAGACAGCCAATGAACGATACAAAATTTTTTTGTGGTTTTTCTCTTTGTACATAATAAACGACAGCCACTGATGTAGAAAAAACAATTGTCCGACAATGGAATTTTGGTCCAGCCGAGCTTGGCAGACACCGGCTCTGACAAGGAAGGAGAAGCAAAGTCCTTAAGGTGGTGAGAACGAGACGAGGGGTGAAACCGGAACAGAAAGAGCTGCTACAATCCTTCAGGAATATGATATGATTTCTTTCCCTCTCTAGTAACACTTTTTCTGTGCTGTGAGCACCGTTCGTTTTGACCAGGGGGTGAAAATTGGGACACAAATGAGCAAATAATACGGCCACACCTTTCTCTCAACTGCAATGTTCTTCAATGTTCCTTTTTATTTAAATTATTTTTTTTAGATCCAAAGAAGTTCTGATGGAAATTCAGTCGGGATAGAAATGACAAAAAACCTGTAAAAGGGGGAGCTGCGAAAGAGAACGAACCTTCCTCCCACCCCCCAAAATAAACGCTTGGGCTGGCGAAAGCTGGATTCCACGGGGTCTTCTCTTTCTCCCTTGCTTGGCTTTTCCTTTGGATCACAGGAGTCCCCGGGATGTAGATATTGACAGCATCATCGTCCACCTTAATTGCCATGCATTCTTTCATTTTCTCAAAGATGCTTGGAGGAGGAGGTGGGGGGTGGAGGGTGGGGGAAATAGAAGATGGTGGGAGGGGAAAATAGAACGGGAGGGGAATGAAGGAGGGGGCGGGGGCATGATGTCACTAGTTGTCACCTCCCTCCGGTTGCTCATCTCCCTCCCCTTGGGTATCCGATGTCCATAGTGTGAGGTTATCTCGAAGGAGCTGCATGATAAGCGTAGAATCCTTGTAACTGTCCTCGTTCAGGGTGTCCAGCTCCGCTATCGCATCGTCGAACGCCTAGAACACATCCGAATCTCTCCATACATCCACCATCTCCAACACCTTTCTCCATGCACCATCCACAATCTCAGTCCCACATCTCATATGGAAATCATCCACACTCCATCCTACTCCAAAGAACCCAAGTTTTCCAGAATTCGAAGCTGTGAACACTGAAGCCAAGACGATTCATTCCGCTTCACTATTCCAGCTTTTCATCCGCATTTTAAAAGGAAAACCTTGGTTCTACTGGGTGATGGAAAAAACTCACTTTTAAACACTTGCCTCACTGGAACCGTCAGTTCATTGTTAGGGATATATTAGCAGTAAACGCACGGAACTTTCTCTGATATACTTCCAGCAACCCAAGGAATAGTAAATGAGGCGTGCACTGAATAAAAATGAGATAACGCAACATGCTGTAATGCGGACTTGCTGTTCGTACTGACTGAAGGACCTGTTGGCTCCTTGCAGCGGGCCCGAAACGGTACAGCCTAGGGCGTTCTCTTGTTTTGACTTGATACACATCCTGCTTAATCCCTGGGTTTCAAATAGACGTCTAAGAACAGCCACATTCCAGTGAATTACACGATCAAAGCGAGTCTTTTCCATCACGTAGTAGTAGTTCATGCATAGTTTTCAAAACCATCCCAGAAGCTGTAACTCGGCTGGCATTTCACCCAGTCAAAGAGGTGAGTGATGGATAGGAAGAGAGATAGAGAGGAGAGGAGAGGAGAGAGCAGAGAGCAGAGAGAAAGAGAGAACTTTGATGGCCATAGAAGGGCAAGAGACGCCTATGGCACTAGTGAAATGTGCATCTACGGGCAGATGGCCAAGCCCAAGCAGCAAGGCGAGCAGGTATTTCTAGAAACGGATACAATCTTCCCATGTCATGAAATACTTCTCACACATCGTGGGCAGTTTCATGCAAGAGGTGATAGAAATGGAAACCAAAACTAATTATTGTACTCACGACACAGGCAGAAAGAGAAACATGGTTGGCACGCACAAACCATGGAGAAGAAAAAGGGCATGCAAAAGAGACGCGATGAGTGCCAACTTTACCCAAGGACAGAGGATGGCAATGCAATGCAGCCAAGGTCTACTCTCGATCACTCACGCACGCACACACGCTCGCGCTCTCTCTAACTCATTCAAATAAAGGGGTGATGGGAGGTATGCCGATCATAGCCAAGATTTCAGAGGTAATTTCTCTTTCTTCATCAATTTCGTCTCTACGCATGAACAAACCAACCACTGGACTAGCATGATATCTATAGGTTACATCTACTGCGTACAAGCAGGCTTTACGCTGGCCTCATGTTAGTAATATATTCATAAGACTGGGTGAGATAGTAACTGCAGCTGCCGGGGCCAAAGCAAAAACGAGACCTGTTTTGCGAGGTGACAGGCGCGATCAGGTGAGCTGAGGATCTCGTAATAGAAGACGGAGAAATTGAGCGCCAAACCCAATCGAATGGGGTGAGTGGGTTGCATTTTCGACTTGGCTATGTCGAACGCCTCTTGGTAGGACTTTTGGGATTCCTCCACCACCCCTGGACGATACAAACACATCCAGTTTCCCCACCATCATTACTTATGCCTTTAACAGGAATAATCCATTATCATGGAAAGACCCATGCTCAAGAACGGGAACAGGGCACTTCCACTTGAAGATTTTGGGGACTTCATTTTCCCGGATGTGTTCGATCCTTTTCCCTCATTCATTCCTCTTTCTCTCGGTTTTTTAGTTTTCGAATACATTTATTTTAAATCTCTCACAGACCTGTTTGGCTAGCTGGCAGGCTTTGTCAGGTGAATTGAGGATCTCATAATAGAAGACTGAGAAGTTCAGCGCCAGTCCGAGTCGGATGGGGTGAGTTGGCTGCATTCTACTCTTGGCGATGTCGAAAGCTTCCTGATACGCCTTCTGGGAATCTTCCACCACGGCTAACATACCCATCATGTTCATCACATTACTCATATTCACACTTTTTTCCAGACCCTTCCCCTATTTGCGCTTCCCTTTTTAGAGGTCTCATCTCCAAGCAGTGTACGCAAGACACGTTACGAAATGCGAAGACAGCCTTGGATATTTCCCCAAGAGGAACAAAATAAATTATTCATGGTGCTTTTCTAGTTCTTAGAAAGTGGAATGCACGAACTACGGCGAGGTGTAACACGGAGGGATATCGTGACTAAGTGTTCCGTGCACCATGTACTCATTCAATTTGACCACAACACCAGTCTCCGGATTCCTTGAGGGAAAGGCATTCCACTCTTTACGCGGACTCTCCGTTATTTGCGCTGTAGGGTGACCTTTGGATGAGACCACATCGCTCGACAACCTATCCCCTCCCCAAACATCAGATACCGCCTTTATCTGCGACTTATGATCCCGATATTTCCGAGAATATGACGAGGTGACTTATCATTCTCGAGGGCGCCAGAACGAGGCATGATCCCTCAGAGTACAGACACTTAGAGACTGCGTTGTCCCCAACATGAAAAGGCCAGGCCTTGAAATCGTGGCACCAACTTTCCATTCTACAAGGAGCTGTCCATCTAAAGTCAATTTCCCCTGATTATCTGGAATAGGATCTCTCATCACGGGGAATGCAAGGATGTCAGATCATACACTCCCTTCTTCTGTATCGATCACTCCTTCCTTCCTTCCCCAACTCACTGGGCCAGTCAATAGGAGGGGGGGATTCACGGAGCGGATCGACCTTGATAGCTTTTGTTCCTTTTCCTACCAGTTTCTACTCGACTCCACCCCCTGCACCCATTCTAACAGGCATCACGTTTCTTCTCAATTCTGACGAGAATTCAGGGGGCATTTAAGAGGCGAAGCGGACTTCATGGAATACACTCCGGCGTTTGCATTGACACTCGCTGAATGCCGGTCTTTCCTTTTCTTTGACGAAGTGATATGAACCCATGAACACTTCAGTCGCTGATGCTCGCCGAAACTTTGGTCAAGAACGAAAAGGCTTTTCGGTCGATATGCGGATAAGCCTCCACTGGTCCTGTCAGTCTCAGAATTTTCTATTTTAAATTTATATGAACAGGAATTAATATTTATCCGCTCGTGGATTACTGGAAACATTTTGAAAGCAAGCAAAATTGCAATCCAGTTCCCATGAATATACTAAAATTTCATTTAAAAAACAACTTTAAAAAATTGCTTCCGCATAATAGCTGCTTTTCCCTTTAGAAATACTTTAGTTACTTTTCAACAAGCTGTTCTACTTTTAACTACGCTTTCTTCTCTTCTGTCAATGCCATCAAGGGGCAACTAACGACGTCATGGGGGCAGGAGAGAAGACCACAGGGCGACAACGGGTGTCGCAACATGTCACCGTATCTCCATACAATGCTCTCTGGAGTGACGCAATCGTCGTGTCTATTTATACAGTGAAGAGGAGTCACCCCAGTCCCACTGGTCCAGACGGCCATATTACGATGAAACCAATACCGTATCGCGATGCCACGAATGGGAGGGCATGGCAAAAACGAAAAAGGGGGACAAAACTTGCCCTGAAATACAGCAGGCATTAATAATCGCCGGAAGTAGCGGAGTAATACTGCTTCCGTTTATCCCGCCCTCTTCCATCCGCTCCCATACGAAACCCCTCCAAACATTCCACAATTCAAATAATTAATATCCAGGTAGCTTCTAAAACAGCCAATCGCTATTTTTGATGCGGGGAGCATTCGAGGTTCCCATTACAAAAAAAAATTAATAAAACTTACCGTTTCGAGAGTCTCCGGTGGCAACTTCTGCCAAATACCTGCGAGGACCATGAAATCACATTCAACACCATGAAAAAAGCCCTCCAATCACTGAAATAAAAAAGGGATCTCACCGATAGTAGTCTCCCTTCATCTTGAGATAGAACACTTTGGATTCAGGGTTGCTGGCTTTTGGGATGAGGTACTTGTCCAGGAGACCCTGAAATAAAAGAGAGAAATGCAATTCATGAGCGAGGGAGAATGCATAGAGGCTCTAAACCCCGAACACCAGCAACATTCTACATAATGCAATGAGGAAGGGATGGTCTATCGAACAGCCCCAGTGGCATGTCCCGGGTTAATAAAACGAAAGAAGTCGGGTATGGAGTCGTCCGAGGAAGCAACGGAGTGGAACAAGAATGTTACCCACCTCAGTCTCTAGAAACAGACCTGGAGGTGAATGGCACCAATGCAAACTAAATCTAGCCGTTTTCATTTCCCATGAATACATATCAATCCTGGGAATGCAATGAATTCAGATGAAAATCGATCGTCTTGGGATGGAAGAAGCTGGCGGGGCAATTACAGACGATCTTCCCAAAGGCAAAGAGGATAGAAATCCTCCAGGTCGTAATCCTCTGCGCGAGTGGGAGAAAGCTGATCAAAAGCCCATCCCCGTGTTCATTACCCACCGACAAGCCCGAATGATATGGCATTCATTTTCCTTTGACGTTCCCGAGTGAAGACCTTTCCGATTTTCACGCAGCTCATTTTCCCCTTGACGTGAGTGGAAAGGGAAGGAGGAAAGGATGGGGGATGTGAGCTCAGCATACCGTGTACAGGAGAGCGAAATAGGAAAAATGAAAAGTAAACCCGGGGGAAGAGGAGAGGTAAAAGCAGGCGAAGACCCAACCATGTCTCTGCTGAGCTAAATCGATATGAATTCTGCTCCCCTCAAGTTTGTTCGGGTCTCTTCTTTTCCTTACATAGTCCACCAAATAGCGGTGAATTGAATGAGAATCACAGAACTCTTCATGGTGCTATGCTGATGAGTCATTTTGGCGGGCTCCCCTCGACCCCCGACATAAGATGGGGGAAAGGAAAAATAAAGGACGTGCGGCTTGGGACAATTGCGCATGTGTATTGCGCTCTTACGTCGCACGCACACCTACGTTCCACGGAATGCGCCACCCACGCTCGCACGCATCGCATTTTCATAGCCTTCTCAGCATCGACTTCCTCCCTTTCATTTATCATTAGCCCTTTCGATAAACGGAACCTAGCCAAGGCGACCCCTCTTCCGTGACCCTCGAGTAGTATCTTGTAGTTTTCTTATGGACATGGAAAATACTGGCAGGCGGTAATCCCAGCCACATTGCGTAAATTCTTTCGCCTGGACGAGGTACGGAAAAGTCGGCCAAGGCGCTGAAACACGGGTTACAACGGCCTCATGTTTGAAGAAGGGCCAAGCCCGTCTTGGCTCCCGACTTCCTTGGTAGTCTCATTTCGCACTCTATACATATCACTCTCTGCCAAGAACCTCAAGGACCTGTCATGTGATGCACAAAATTAGATGGGAAATCCATGTGTGAACTATCTGCATCAGTTCCCTAGGTACAAAAGATGACTCCAAGAAGCGTGCAGCAAGATTATCAGCCAGAAAGACAAATTAGAATCCATCAAGGAATTGTTATAACCTGAACTGGATGAGGCTACTACCTGCCAACTTTTAGGCTGAAAAAAAAAAATCCCCTCACCCGAAGGCCAATTTGCCATGGAAATAAGAGCAGAAACTCATTCATGCTGGGTGCTTCTCCAACTACCAAACTGCTCAGTTCAATAGAAACTATTTACAATGGGAATAATCCATAATGAATAAGAACTTAAATTGACCATGGTTGCTTTCACAGCTATTAGAAAAAAATGCAAGGATTAACACAATAGAACTACCAATGATCACATGATGCTGTTGGAAGTCCTCATTGAGCTAAAGTGGTTAGATCCTGCTTCCCATAATTCCAATTTGATAATGACAAAATATTTTCATTCACATCACATACCAAGGTTTCAGAATGAGATCTAGAAAATGTAGGCCCATTTTAAAGGTAAGTCCTAGACAATGTCCAAGAACTGTAATAAGTACCAAATGAAAGCAATCAGCTAGTCCTTCCTAAGGCATTTGCATCCAACTCTGAATAATGTGCTCTGATAAAGCAGCACCTAAGATCAATAATGAGCATGAGCCCAAATGTCTAGATTTAACTAAATTTACCCAGCTTTGTACAATGTACACAAGGAAACACTATTTCTTTTACCAATATAAAATAACTAATTCTTACAGCTGCCATTCATTGTGATGCTTCACACCCACCTGAATAGCGTGCCTTGTGTGTCAGGCAGATGCCATGTTTCTTTTCACTCCACAAATGTCTGCTGATATAGTGCCTGTCAGTTCCAGAAACTAAACTAAAAAAACCAGCCATAAACCCTTGTGTGGTCAGCAGTTAATGGCAAATGAACTGTTAAGAGGCAACATGTTGAGGATAAAAGGCAGCTAGCTTGATGTTCAACAATTGCAAGGTCAAATTTTCCACTCTTGTCACAGGGTTTATATGGCTCAAGAGGAGATAGTTGTGATGAAAGGCATGTCTTTGGCACATAACTGGGCTTTACCAGGTATAATACTTTAACTACCTGTAAGCTCTGATCCGATGGATTCATCCCCCTTTTTACTATCCAATGTAGTATGAAGTACTTACTTCCTTAACAACTTACCAGGACGTCGTGGCAAATGTCTCGGAGCTCGTTCTCTACCTTCTCCCTGTACTCCTTGGCCATCTGCTGCTTCTTTTCCGATCCCTCTGTCTTTTGCTCAATGGATGAGATGACCCTCCATGAGCTCCTCCTGGCACCTACCACATTCTTGTAAGCGACTGACAGAAGGTTTCTTTCCTCGTTAGACAACTCCACCCCTGTCTCCGTCACCTATGCAATAGTTTATTACTAAAAAAGTTCAACAGCCAAGTGCCACAAATTAAGCAACAACAAAAAATTTACCTTCTTCATGGCAGCAGCCATGTCATCGTACCTCTCAGCCTGCTCGGCAAGCTTTGCCCTCTGAACCAATTCCTCTTTGTCGGTCATTGTGAATGTGAATATGGCAGAGGATACAAACACACCCTTAACTTAAATATCACAATGATCACAAGTCTGAAACAAAGAGGTTCATAGAACACTGAAAAAACAAGAGAGACAAGCATGTATTTTAACTTCAGCAATAAGATTAAGCAACACTTATGTTGAGTGACAGAAATCCATAACCCCTTCATGTACTGCAGCCCCTTCACTAAAGATTGAACCATGAGGATTAGTGAAACATTCTTGACTTTTCCCAAGGTTCAAAATAGCATTATTTGAAGGAAATCCCACATTTGGGAAGACTTAGATCTACATGATAGGTACAAGTCAAAACCAGGAGCGTAAGTATTATTCTAACAGGTTGTGCACGACACTAGCTATTAAAGGAAGTACTGTTCAGCATCAATTTTACAATTTTGGGATCATAACACAATGACAGCAGCTTCTGAGCTCACAATGGATCTAACCATTTGACCACCTTCACTTCCACTTTTACAAGACCCTCACTAATACCAGCTCCATGCCTTCAGCTACCCTACACTAGAATAAACTTGGAAGGCAACATGTACAGTCTTCCAACTATCTTATGATAGCATTCAGGTAAGCATGTTTCAGAGACCTCAATAGAGGAGTGAGTGCAACTCAGCCTAACCTAGTTAGACAAGAATGACCTAGGCTCAAGCACGACATTCAAAGGTGCAGGGCATGCCAAACTTCAGCTAAGCCCATAATGATATGGACTTTCTGGTGGCTCATGCAACAGGCCTGGTGAAGGTGAAGACAAAGATGAATATGAACTAGACCTAGACATGCTTGGACAATCTGTGAGGCAATGAACATGGAATCCACTCAGATGGCAAGTGCAGTTCCTTGACTTAACTGAGGCCTGGTTAGAAAGGCCATATTGGAGTTCTTTACTTAAGAATAAAGGCAGATATGCAATAAATTTTTAGCTTTCAAAATAACTAAAGTCTATGCCAACCAACTAATCGACACTCAACAGAGTATCAATTAAAACACAGAAAACTACACTAGATCATTTCTCAGGTGTGCTCACAGACCATTTTGTTTCTCATCAGCAAAATAAATTTCAGTTTCAGATTACTACATTGCTTTGTACTTTGGATTACAAACACTAAGGAAGCTAGTCCCCTTAATCAAACCTGAATGCCTTCATTTGTCATGCAATTCAGAATTTGCCTCCACCAATATTGGGTTAATTTTCTCCAATAAGTAGCACAATATTTGATCAATATACTAGTAATTTTAACTATTACTATTTTAGTACCTGCTGTTCAGGTAAAACCACATAATGGAGAAGACTTGTCAAAAAGAAGCTTTAGGTAGAGACCTAAGCCACATCTGCCTTAAGACAAACCTAAAAGCTTCCAAATTTAAATGCAGGCCCTCAACACACCTCCACCCATACCTTACTAGCCTTAAATTTATAGGCTAATGGTTCTCAGTCGTTTCTGAGGACGCCAAGTACTATGCAATACATGTAATCCTAGGTCTGACGTCAAGCCGATCTTGGGGGTATCAAGTACCACGAACTCCACAGCTAGAGAGCAATAGCAAAAATAATATTAGGAGACCTATCTAACATTAGTATAGGCTTTGCCTGAGTTCATTCTAGTCGTATGCTTACCAGGAACGAGTGCTGAACGCCTGAAACGGAGCGTTCATCGAGATGAAACTGACAGGCTTACAGCTAATACCGCAAAATTAAGTCAATCCTAAGCCCACACACAGCAAACAGGACCAGTAAGAATGTCCAGGCCATAAGGACAGAAGCGGAATTTGTCTACCGGCATTCAAAAACCGTAATCTGAATAGCGTAACTTCCAGGGAAATGATTCACCGGAAGCACCGGCAGAGGTCTCGAATGAACGGAACGACAAGGCGAGACTAGTCGCACCCTTCGACAATGCGTAGTAAGCCTCCCGCCATTTTGCGCGCATGCCGGTTCCCTGAGGAGACCACATGGGCTATTCCACACTTCTTCCCTTAATTTTCTACAAATAATAGCCTGGTGAAATCTTCCCCCATTAATGAATTCGTAAAAAAACACTATGTTTGTTATTTTAATACTGTCCCGCGTATCAGTTTAACAACGTTCACTGGTCGATTAAAATATGAGGGCATCGGACCACTGAGTAAGTCACTGACGACAGCCACAATGCACTGACTCAAGTTGCGGTTTTCCTGGGTTGAAACTGGCTACCTTGAACTATACGAAGGTCGTTTGGAACACCTCAGAAACAGAATCGAGCTTATACGAAGCGAGAGAGCACTAGGAAGGTCACCTCGAGAGGCACCACTCGGTTGGTTGCATTGCGGTCTGACTAGCTCTGGGAGTCTGGGGACCGATTCCCCGGAATGATGTCTGTTTGAGGAAATGGTCCGACGCGTCATCGACGTCGTCTGCTCCTCCCTGCACTCTGCATCAGTAGTGTATCGGATTCGTTTATCATTCGCGCCGTTAGGATTGAACTGAAATATTAATGCCTTTTGGGCCCTATGTATGCCTTACCGGTGTATCTGACGTTTTCATGTTATTTCCCTTGCCCTCATTGTTAAAAGGAGCCTACTCTAGCTATATTTGTTCGCTGCACAACGGATTTCTGATGGCGCTCTCCAGATACATGCTACATATTCACACGCAGTTGCTTACTCGCTATGCAAAGCGTTTGTCACTTGAAGTGCCAATCGTGGGGGCATGTGCAAACTAGATGGTTCTGCCAGACAATATGGTCAAAGAGGTTTTCAATCCTGTGATTGAATACATTCGCTTCCATACACCTAATGACAATAACGGAATTGAAGATAGAGCTATACCAATGCACGCAAACCGTTTTATCGCATCCGTAAGAGAACATCTCGCGATTTTCCTGCTCATTTTGTCTTTGTGTCCCACAGAATCGCGCAGTTTGTGAAGTCACCTCTGCTCCGATGAGGGAACGTTTGGAGCCATGACACAGCAATTGCTCATGATTTTCAGCTTCAGACCTTGATTAGCAATTAGCTGTCTCGAGACTACAATGAATTACCGAGTTACGCAGTTGCCTATAGAGACCGCGATTCTAACTATCGAGTGGTAATGCTTTAATAAGCTTTGCACGTGACTCAACGAACGCAAAAATAAATCTAAAAAGTGTGCGGAGCACATGCCATACGCTTTCCCCGTACTTGATGGCAGCTGTCAACGCCACCAATCGTGAGGTTACGAAGAGGTGAGATATCTCTGTTCTGCAATTCAGAGTGGCTGTTCAATAAAATCCGATAGTGGAATGAACCCTCATCGTGGACGATTGCCCGTGTGCATTCAACTTTTTCAGGTTTCCAAACTGCCTCACCGCCACAGGGAGAGATACTGGATGCAGGCACAGGCAGTCCCTTTCAGCTCAGTTATACACCTTTTCTGTGGACTTCGACGCTAAACGCAGCGGAGCTGGTGTCGGCTGAAAAATTGTCGAAATCATATTAAGCAAGTTGGGAAAATGTTCAGTCCTGTAGTGGACCTTATAAGAAGTGCGCCGCTCTAGATAATACTGACGAAATAAGGGGAGAGGAGTATAAGTTGTCAGTAGACGGTGTGTGGGTGGGGAACGGTTGGTGGAATCCACAGGTCCCTCCGTTAGACTAACTTGGGTGCGAAGCCGGAGGGAGGAGGGGGAGGAAGGGGTGTGAAGCTAGATCTTAAATACAGGGTGTCTCAAAAAAAATGTATACACACTTTAATAATAATAAAAACCTTTCCCCCAGCATGATGCAAACCCGATGGAACCGTAGATTAAAAACAAATCTTTAGGAATCGATTGCATCCAGTGACTAACAGCTGAACCCATACCCTTTGGAGATCTCAGAAATCTATATAGAGGAAATAAAAGGAGGCACCATCCCTTGCTCGAGTAGGGAAGAGAGAATCAGTCCGCACATATCATTCCTGCCGTTCCGCGCTCATCTCCTCATCGATAGCCATGAAGGTATGTCTCCCTGACTCTCATCTGACTTGTGAGGGGATATTGGAGTCGATATGCAGTGTAGGTTCATTCCCATCACGAACACGTATAAACCTGTATTTTTTCGTTGGCAATGATTCTCTAACAAATCTGGTAAGCATTAAAATCAGATCCAGATGAGACCAAATGAGACAAAGTAACTGTTTCTTTGAATTGCTGAGAATTGAATTTCACTCCTCAATCTGTAGGCGTAACGATGGTTGCAGTTTGTTTCGTACCCTTCTTCCCGAAAAATAGCTAATAATGATGGTGAGGTTTTGGTCCGTAACGCCTAAAATCTCAGCATTTAAATTACTTGAGATGTTCGACTTAGGTTCTGAGGCAGTTTTGTCGTGAACCATCTGAAAAGTCTGAGGACAAGAGATAATATATATATATATTTAGATATATCCTCTTCTTACATACAGAACTTCCTCTCAGATCTATTGATATATTCATCGATAAAAGCATTGTTAGTTCATACATAGGGCAACCTCATTAAATTTTTCATTTATTTTTATATATTTTACATTTTATTAATTTATAGTGGAAGCGCACGTTTCCCTCATAGAATACCAGCACACCAAAGGAAATGTTGGGTAAGATAAGACTTGCCCTTTCCCCCATAATTCCAGGTCCTGTTCTGGACGGCTGCATTGCTCTGCCTGGCCCTGTTCCTCCAGCTGGTCGCAGGCCTCCCTGCTCCCGGGGGATCGCCGTCCAGCTTCAACCCAAGATTGCAGTACAAAAAGGGATTCGACCGCTTCCTCACCGTCCGCGATGGATACGACCCGGCTTACACCTCTGTCTAACTGGACTGTCTGCGCTTGTCCATTGGCTATATAAGCCAATGGCCAATGCTTTCTTGTATTATTAATTTCTTCGTTCGTCAAGTGGAAGTTCGACTAGCAAAGAATATTTTTCTAACGTATTCTTTATGGAAAATGCTGTGATTTCCAAATAAAAAATATTTTTTCAAGCAACTCAAATTTAGACCCGATTCCATCACGCATCCGGCTGATTATTCTAGGGCAATGAGATGAGCCATCTCACCTTGCCAGGATGCATGATTTCGTTGATCATGCATCTGATGGCTCTATGATTTGTCGTAGGGGGAACTTGATCAGGGAGGGGATTATATGGGATTAAGATGGAATTCATAATCCTGCCTATCCTTTTTCTTTGATTTTTCCGTGGTCTTTCCCGCCGTGAATAATCACAGCAGACTGAAGAGCAGAAGAAAAAACTTCAGTTTCTTTGCATTATCACTTTAAAAACATTATTTAAAAAATCGTAGTGAAAGAGAAAAGCATACACTGTGAAGGCCAACTGCTCCTCGTCGCGTTCCAAGTTCTGATTTAAGGACTGCATTCGTCATTCCTAGAGGAATGGGATTGAAGCACGAATACCGGGGTGCGGAAAAAAACCGCCATGTTTGAATTTTTATACCAGTAAATCGGATATTACAGAATTGTATCTTCCGGGATACATGCAACTAAGTCTTGTTTTCCATGGGAGTTGTTTTTAGATCCTTTTTTGCGAAGTGAATTATTATGAATTATTATTCAGACATTACCTGTTGTCCCTTGTAATTTCTTTGCATATCCAGGTAAGAAACAAACGTAGGTAGGAAAAAAGGGAGACTGAGAAGTAAACTGTTGCGAAAAAATGTGAATGAGCTTCTGGGCACGAAGCAAGTAAGAAGGGTGAGATACATACTGTAAGGGGAAGGGAAGAAATGGTAAAATGCTAGGGGAAAAAGCAGGCGTGAACTCTGGTTTCTCCATTTTACTCAGATGAGAGTGATGAGAGAGGAAAATTCGTTAAATTTGCTACTCTTTTCTGCTCTTCCACTAACAAAAGGGGGGAAAAGGGGAGGAAAAAGGGAGGAAAAGGGGAGGAAAAAGGGAGGAAAAGGGGAGGAAAAGGAGAGGAAAAGGGGAGGAAAAGGGGAGGAAAAGGAGAGGAAAAGGGGAGGAAAAGGAGAGGAAAAGGGGAGGAAAAGGAGATTTGTTCACTGTGGCTGTTCCTTCGGCATTCTGCCTCGAGACAACCCATCCCAACGTTGTGGTCGAACGCGACCTCCTCTGCGACTACGCAGAGGATGCGGCCGACATGTTGGAGGCCATCCGCGACTCGGTCGAGTCTCGTCGTCGCCCGCCGTCGCCCACCGTCGCCCGTCGTCGCACGCCGTCGCCCGCCGTCGCCGAGAACACAATTTTTCCCCATGCCGTTCAAACCTTAACAGCTTCGTATTTCGCGTCTGCTCTGCCCTCTTCGAGTTGAAGTCCTTGGAATCATCCGGATTCGACATGTTGCTCCTTCTCGCCTTTTTCTCCGTTTGGTTCCTGGTTGGCTGCAGCTTCGGAGAGCACCTCAAGAACGAGGCATCCCGATCCCATCCCAGTGTCAAATGAGTAAAAGTATTAATAATTTCCCTAAAGTAGAGCCATAGGGCTCCCGCGGAGATCTTTCGCGCCCGCGGTCATGCATGGACTACACCCATGTCAAAGTTTGTGCCCGCGAAGGCCTCTGCATCAGGACGTGAGGATGATGCACGTGCCGTGGATGGTCGTGCATCCGGTGGTCACGGTGGGTCTCGTGACGGTCATGGCTTATGTCGCGGCCTTGCTCGGGAGGAGCGCGACCGCGGCCAATGAGATGAAGGCGGTGCAGACCGTCTTCTGGATCTTCGTCTGTCTCTGTGAGTGAATCCTTCACAGAGAAAGAATGACGTGAGTGTCTTTTTCGAGGAATGCATCCTTCGCGGCAGGGATCATGAGTTACCTCTGGGTGGTAGTGGTGAGCAATTACCAGAAGCTGGGCAATGCTCAGGACGGAGACGACGACCTCCCGGCCGACACGACCGCCTGGTCGCTCGGGAAGNGGAGGTCGCGTTCGACCACAACGTTGGGATGGGGGGGGGGGGGGGCGGCCCCCTTTCCGGTCACGCCATCCTGTCTGCCGGCTTTCGAAGTCTCCAGGAACTTGTTGAACGATTCCGCCAAGACCTATTCGCCCTCTTCGTTTCCCCTCAAGTCTTCCTCAACACCTCCTTCCTTCATTATCTGCGACACTTTTTGATATTTAATTTAACTTTAACTAAATACTTGTTGTTTCCTTGTTGTTTGAACACTGCTTTATAATTTGTCATCAGTCGCCTCCTTAGTCCTTGTCCTGTCTGTGGGTCGAGGCCGGATCGAAGCCGGACATTTTTTCTCTCCGATTATCCGCTCGTGTTAAATTATCTTTCCCTGGCTTTCGCCCTAAAGGTTAAAAGTCCATTTTTATGGCCCAATTTTAGGTCCATTTTTAATTATCAGATTATTTTAAGGGCATCGGTCAATTTAGTTTACAAGATCATCCGTCATTTTAAGATACTTGGCCCTTCACGGGCGCAAAGTTCCAACTTAGAGCGAATTCCGTAGTTCCTTGAACTGAAAAGAAGTACCATTTTCCGGTACTTATGCAGCATTGCATCCCTCTGATAAGTACTTATGCGGTACTTACCAGAGGGATGCAATGAAAATCGTCAGAAATTCAAAATCAACGACGAGGGTGAAGCTGAAATGCGGGTGATTTATTGAAATCATGTATTGGAAAAGAAAATATCTTAATTGTTGCAGAAATTATTTGCAGAACGCCTTTATTCGGAGTACAGCTTGAAATTGCAAATAAATTTGACCCAACCTAACCCAAGTTTTAAAATTCCTTCAAATTTGAAGAAAGTCTTTATTTTTCCTCCGTGAATATATACAAATAATACATAAATATTTATTCGTGTAAATTTTGGAGCCTTTGCCAGAGTATAAAATTTTTTGCCAAAAAAATTTTTGCAGAAGTAGAAATTGTGATTCGAAGGTCCAGCTCTCTTTAAGATTCCTAAGTTCCTTTCCCGCCGGAGGCTGCATCTTCGGAAATGGCGATTGGGAGTGAAACCAATTATTCAAAAAATTCGATTCCTCCTCCCCTCAAAAAAGGCAGAATGACTGGACATCCTTGAAATGCCTCCACTTTAAAAAAAAAAAAAAAGAAAAAAAAAACAACAAAAAAAACAAGAAACAAACAAAAAGAAAACTCTACAGTGCTCGAAAATCCCAGTTATGAAAATCACCCTAAAACCCATTTTGAAACCATTCTTGGAGTTCCCAAAGGCAAACCGAAAAACTAGACATCCAAGAGAAAAAACGCGCACATCCGCAGCGCCTCCGCTATGTCCGCGGCGACTACGGCTCGGTCGACGCGGGGGCGACCAGGATGTTCTGCTTCCGCGACCTCCGCTTCAGTTGCCCGTCGGGGAGTTGCCACTTCCCGAGCGACCAGGCGGTCGTGTCGGCCGGGAGGTCGTCGTCTCCGTCCTGAGCATTGCCCAGCTTCTGGTAATTGCTCACCACTACCACCCAGAGGTAACTCATGATCCCTGCCGCGAAGGATGCATTCCTCGAAAAAGACACTCACGTCATTCTTTCTCTGTGAAGGATTCACTCACAGAGACAGACGAAGATCCAGAAGACGGTCTGCACCGCCTTCATCTCATTGGCCGCGGTCGCGCTCCTCCCGAGCAAGGCCGCGACATAAGCCATGACCGTCACGAGACCCACCGTGACCACCGGATGCACGACCATCCACGGCACGTGCATCATCCTCACGTCCTGATGCAGAGAAACCCTCTCAAGAAAAGCCCCCCAGCATCCACATGTGAATGGAGAGCAAAAAAAAAAAAAAATGCATACGATTCCTAAAACTCAACGTTGTTCAAACCTGGTTTGTACCCAAATATTCAAGGAGAGACCACGCAGGAGTATTGTGCATTGTATACTCAGTAATACGTATCTTCGAACGTTCGGCGAAAATAGAACGACAGAAATAACATATTTAAATAAAATTTTAAGTAAAAAAAAATATTTTAATGAAAGAATTTAGCCTTCGTGCCTTTGATATCCGATCAGATTTTTGCTCATACCCCTTCATAAGGCAACTGGCAGTCGCCGCGAAACAATGGCGAAACCCGCGACCTGGCAACTGATGAGCGAATGAAGGGACCCCGAGGTCGTCGGCTCACCTTCTGCGCAGCGAAAATCAGAATCAAAGAGCTCATGGCGTATACCACGATCAGAGTGGTGGCGAAGATCAGCATCTTCCTGTAGGCCCTGAAAATCAACCCAAAACATTTTCGAATCCAGGGGGAAAAAAATCCATATAATTAAGTGATGAGTGAGAGAAAAATGAAATACCGCAGAGTAGCAGAGTGGTCTTGGTGATAAGCAGAGATGCGTCGAAAGTCACTGCCGAGAGAGATCACGACCGGGATAGAGAGAGTCTGCAATAAGGAGGAAGATCCATGAGACAGGGTCACGCTCAGGATCAAGGATACTCAGTACTTTCAGTACTTTCAGTACTTTTAGTACTTTCAGTACTTTCAGTACTTTCAGTACTTTCAGTACTTTCAGTACTCTCGGTACTCTCGGTACTTTCGGTACTCTCAGGAGATCCTGCATTCATCGATGCACTTACGAGGGCAAGGCTCGCGATGACGATGGCCCCCTTCCTGGTGGAAATGCAGCCGCAGAACGTCCTCACCCACGCCATGTCGTCCGCTGTGGTCAAAGCGTCTGCCTCCTCCGCGTCGAGGATGTCGCTCGGTCAAGTCTCGTCAGGGCAATGTGGGCGTTTTCCGCGTTTCGAGATCGATCCGGGGGTTTTCCTTCGACTGCGTCTCGGGGGGATGTCGATCAAGTATTAATAGCCGTAGCCATATTCGCATTTATTTGTTTATGCAGTGTTCCCCCGGGAGCGATCGATTGGAACTTCGGTCGACTACAGACTAAAAACCTCTCAGAGCTCGAGGAACGAGAACCACGCCATTACAGACTTCGTTTGTAATGGCGTAGTTCTCTATCTACTGTATGAATTTCCCTTGGAAGGCAGAGAAACTGTTTATTTCGCTACTTATGAATCTCATCATTGCTGTCAAACTCAGATTTAATTCTGAATTCCCCGAAGGGGACCAAAGAGTGCAGTGGGAAAATGATATTGATATTTTGATAAATGATATTTTGATAAATGATATGAAGGATTTTAATAATTTTAACCTGAATTTTCCATGGGAATGCAATCGTGCCATGCCGTAATGGAGTTTTCAGTGCCTATCGGTTGATTTCCGGGAAATTAGGCATGCAGTCTGCTCTCAAATTTCCCGATCGAGCTGCCGCGTACAATTGGATTTTCGGAATAAACAAGTGTTTACGATAAACAAACATTGTTGTTTCTGCCGGGAAGGCCCGATCGATCGATGGAACGGATCAACTTCTTGACTTGGCCGTGGGGAGCAGTCGAGGGAACGGAACAGAACGGTGCAGTTGTGGGTCATTACCATTGAACATGTGGGTCATTACCATTGAACATGTGGGTCATTACCACATTACCACTGGAACTGAATTAGCATCAGCAAAAGGGATTCTTAGCGAGGCAAAAGGCGGCACCGAGAAAGGAGGAGTCGGAAACCGCTGCTCGATTTAAAAATGTTTGCTTTTGAAAAAATAACAAAAGTTTTCATTGCATAAGTCCAGCAAGACTTGGAGATGAGAGAAAAGAAAACGAGCCGCTCCTTTTCTCGTTTGGGGTCCTGGTCTAACGAAAGAAAAACTTACTATCCAGTTTTCCTTATGTGGTTCCATTTGGCACACCCTGCGAGGAGATATGCCAAAGGGAAAAAATCAATGAGGTGGAAGACCCGGCTACAGCAGCCGGTAATGACATTTTTTTTTTAAAGGGGACGTCACTTCTCTGCCTCCCAGATTCAGTGTAGGGTCCAAAATGACATGTGTCATGCCTCCGCATCCGACACATCTGGCCTGTGTCGCCCAGCCGAGGGGAAGGGAACGAGAAAGGCGATAGCGTGGAAACAGGCGTAGAGAGACGAAGATGCATTCATGATGGGGCCTCTAAAGTTCGCGGAAGCCGAGACGCACCTCTGCGAATATTACGTCACCTGCGAACGACGACGTTACGAATCGTTTCCCTTTCGCATGCTCTCGCCCTCGGGGCCCTCGTTAACGGTCAAAAGGGAATTCCAGAAATATGGGAATTCCTTGAAAATACTCGGTAAATTTTAACTTTTAGCACAAGTTCTCCAACTCACACTGGCATCCGACCAATAAATGAGGCAAAGAATGAGAAAAAAATTGCCATGCATGATGATGAGTCACGAGTCGAGTGGTGCAATCAAGACCCGATGCTCACCTGGAACTTCTTTGGCTTCCCCGTTGCCTTACCTTCTGCGCTGATGCATTTTTGCGACTTTTGAGAAGCGACTTGATCCTAATCCAGGCGAGTTCCCCAGCAGGCGAGAGGAATTATGGAATAAGGAAATTTTAAGCCAATGCATAATTTCATTCCTGGTACGCTGAATGGAAGCCCCTTTCGCCACGAACCTTTGCGTGGTTGAATTTTATGGCAGATTTTTTTATTTAATAATTCGGCACTTTATGCTTTCCTGGTTCTCTGGTTTTTTCTGGCAATGACGATCAGTGACAGTGACAGCGCTTCATTTCGTGAATGTTCAAGTTTATTCCGAAGGGTGGGAGGGGAAGGGGTGATGTTGACATTTGATGCATGTATGCATGCTGCCTCGTCCGTAGACAGTGATTGATGTTCAAAAGCGGCTCTGTTGGGTCGCCCTAATTTGTTGATTCATGTATTTCATGCAGCGATGATGGCGATAGGGTTTCCCTTCTGAAAGAATTCCACGGAAGAGAGCAGAATAAGTTCTGCGCTGATATCTCGGAATGGATGAAAAAACATGCATCGAGAACGAGATTAGCGATACATCTCCAGGAATCGATTCCACTTTCCTGGTGACAAACAACTGAACCCGTTCGCGCGCTCGCCTTTCCTCGAAAGCGGACGCGGCGGAGATCTCGGAGATCTGTGGGCGAGGGGCCATAAAAGGAGGCATCATCCCTTGCTCGAGCAAGGAAGGAAGAATCAGTCTGCACAGTGCACTCCTGCCGCTCCGTGCTCTTCTCCCCATCGATAGATATGAAGGTATGTCATTTTCTCTTCTGACTATGCCGAGAGTATAATCGAGGGGCCCACTCTTTCGTTGAAGATGAGCGTGAAGACAAGCACGGATATGAGCGCCTTCTGACAACAGTGACGGTGATAATATTGACATTGTGCAATCGTTGACGGAGGTAATCTACTGAGGTCTTATTTATTGAGGACTTTTTTAATTCTTCAACAATTCCAATATTGGCTGAGTTACTGCTGAAGGCGCTCAGATAGCGGCTGCTCTTTCGTAATTTTTTTTCCTCACTGGAAGAGGCGGCATCAATCACCAATGTATTAATACATGAAGGGGCTCCGAACCAAAAACCATAGGTTTCTCGTACTTGCAAGCATTAGCGGAGGAGAACCAGTTTCAATTGTTGAATTGATGACAGGATGGAGCGCTTAGTGTGCCATGTAAAGGATTTTTACAGAGGGAGATTCCTCACTGCTTCCACTCAAAACGCTCTAGTTTAGCCATAGAAACCCGACGAAAGTTACACAAGGGACGTAAAAGTCCTATTTAACTAATGAGAGGGTTTGAACCATTTTCTTTTGGGGGATTTGTAGTTTGAAAAGTATGAAATCTAAAAACAACAACGCCGTAGTAGATGTTGGGTGAATGACGATTAAGACTTGCCACTTTTACCTGATTACAGGTCCTGTTCTGGATGGCTGCATTGCTCTGCCTGGCCCTGGTCCTCCAGCTGGCGGCAGGCCTCCCTGCCTACGGAGGTCCGCTTTCGCACTTTAACCCAAGGCTTCAATACAAACTTGGGCACGACCGCTTCCTCACCATTCGCGATGGATACGACGCTGCTTACACCTCCGTCTGACTCAACCCGTCACTGAGCCTCCTCTCTCGTCACTTGACTTAACTGGACTGTCCGCGCTTCCCTACTTATTTTTATATCCTGTTACTGATGTATTAGTTCCTCAACTTGATGCTGAGAACCCCAAGAAATACTATTCTGATCTCTTTTGTCTGTGAAATGCAGCCAAGTCAAAATAAAATGTATTTTTCTGGTCACTCACAGCTATTTCCGTGAAATGGAATCCCACAGAAGGATGAAACTGCTAGGGCAATCAGGTGCATTTGACAATTTCATTAGCAAATTTCTCAATTTCACTCAGAAAAACACGTGAACGAAAGCAATAAGGTGAATCTTGGCTCCATATTGGGGAGAAGAAGAGACAGAGAAGTGAACATCGTCACAACACTTAGAAATCGGATTCCTCAGCATAAGAAGCTTCTCGACTGCCGACGATGCAATCGAGAAAAGACAGAGGCACCGCATCATCAGCACAGACGGCCCTTGAGGGCCAACTGCACCTCGTCGCGTTCCGATTGCCGATCCCATGATCGCTCTGCGTTCCGGATAAAAAAAAAGGCAAGAACGATCTTTTAAATGCCTTGGGAACGAATAGGTACAGATTTCCGTAACCAAGAAAAAAAAGTAAACCTCGCCAGTTATGGTCTTTTTCCGATCAAAATTCTTAGATATTGAATCCCCCCGATACATTTATTGAGGGGTGGTCATAGGTTGCTTAAATGGACTCGCGATCATGGTGGCAACAGCGAGGGAGATTCATCGGGCTTCCTAGATTATATATGCGGCGCATGCTGCTTACAAGGAGCTGATTTTCAAGCGCCACTCCAAGCCAATGTTTATTTAAACATGCCGGTCCCTGACAACCCTTTCTTTATTCACTGTTTAAACCAGAAAGGGAAAGAATGTGAGAAAATCCTAGAATTTATTGCTATAACTGTAAAGTTTTCTGGCCTCCTTCATTAGCCAGCATGCGAATATTTCGCTATTGTATTAACCTAATATTTTACTTAAATAATTAAATAAATAATTAGTGGTAACAACCACCAGCTCATAGTTGACTGGAACTGAAGCGTCTCTTCAGGGGTAAATAGGGTAAATACAACCTCTCACTTGGATTATTGGCCTTACTGCGATGCGAAAGCCACATATTTGCAGCAGAGTAGAGGATTAGGGCGAAATACTCTCAGGGTCACTAAGTACTGTCGTATGTACTGAGTATTGTTGCATTATATACTGATACCTTAGAGGGTACATTTTCAAACGTCAATCATCTAGACAATCGACTATCCGAAAGGAATTACAGTACCAGCCAAGGTACAATTTTGCCATTAAACAGATCACTACTTGCAACGGTAACAATGGCACTGACTGTCGTAGATAGTACTTTCCTTTGCCAAAACGCAGACGACGTCGATGAGGCTTCATTGGGTCTCGAGGGGGGACAAGGCGTTCCGAACATGCTGGTAGCATCATCAAAAATGGGAAAAACCCGTTGTTTGGGCAACTGCCGATGGATGAGTCGAAAAATGGCATGAGACATTTTGTGGCCAGTACGATGAAGAAATTCGTGAAGAAATTGAAACTGCAAGAGAGCACATATCCTAAAGCCTGTAACTGGGACGAGATGAGGAAAATTGAGATTAAAAAAAAAATCAAATTCAGTGTTGTGTTTTCAGATTTAGCACGTCAAATGGGATAGGAACAAAACAAAGGTGCACCTTTGGTTTCTGTGGAAAGGTCGGACAGGGGGGATATAAAAAAAAAACGAAAAAGACGGCATTTTTTCACTTAGACATACTGAAAATATGAAATTAATTCTTAAGATTCCAATTAGGACTCATCGGAGTACAAAGAACGAACCGCAAGTTCCGTCTCGTTCCGTCTTGGGGTGGCGAATGACTGGTTTCCATGTTACACGATTGCTTTCATATTTTTAAAATGAATTTCTCGCCGACGATATCATCATCGCAAGTTTTTGAGGCCGAGGAGACGAATTTTTAGAGCGCTCCTCCAGCCGATAAAAAACGACATGGAACAGTGAGTTATGTCAGTTCAACAAATGACAAAAGAGCATACATGCATCCGCGCATATCCCAAGCGGTCAAAAGGCTCGGGCCAGCTACCTTCTTCACGTTTTCAATTACCATAAATCCACGCAGTCGTTAATGGAGTTCAATTGATGCTCCGGAATTTTCCTTTCTCGTTGGGAAACCAGTGACTGAATGGTGGATGGACCCGCTCGACCTCCAGTCAGTCCGGGCTGCTCGCGTTGCAGGCTGCGCATGTTCCTCGACTCGCACTGCTTCCTTTCTCAATGGGGAATATGAATGAGAAAAAAAGACTGGGAATTGTGGTAGGGGTGGTACATGTCACATTAATAACGATGAATGGTATGTGAACTCCCTTATGAAAATGTATTATAGGATTCCTATATATTCCTATAAGAATGCTATAAGTACCTAAAGGAATTACATGGAACCTAAAGGAATCCTATGGGAACCTAAAGGAATCCTATGGGAACCTAAAGGAATCCCATAGGAACCTAAAGGAATCCTATGGGAACCTAAAGGAATCCTATGGGAACCTAAAGGAATCCTATGGGAACCTAAAGGAATCTTATAGGTTCCTATATGCCCCATAGAGTTCACTTCGGGACCTATAGAGTCCCCTATAGAACCTATAGAGTTCCCTATAGAACCTATAGAGCCCCCTATAGAACCAATAGGGTTCCGCATAAGGCCTATAGGTTCCCTATAGGACCCAAATGGCTCTGTATAGGACCCATAGGGTTCCCCATAAAACCTGTAGGGTTCCCTATAGGACCTATAGGGTTCCCTATGGGACCTATAGGGTTCCCTATGGGACCTATAGGGTTCCCTATGGGACCTATAGGGTTCCCTATGGGACCTATAGGGTTCCCTATAGGACTTATACGGAACCCTATAGGCCTATAGGGTAAAACTCCATTTGGATGGGGTCCACCCATTTTCGTACGTGGTTTTCGAAAGGTTTCCTATAGTACATTTCCGTAAGGGCTAATTCATTCTATGTGTTGCATAGCAATTTGCATTAAACTCCCAGAATATGAATGGAAAACTCAGCCTTCAACATCTCCGAGTCGTTCCCACTTCGGAAACGGACTCTTTCATGGCCGAAATCAGAACGAAACCGACACACCAGCTTATCGCTGCCCACTAGCCATCGAGGAATTAAACTAGAACCGGAGGAGTGGGAGAGAGCTTCCCCGAAGCGAGTGAAAAAAAATTACCGTTCTTGTTATTAGGCACCATGATCGTTTTCTTTCCACTTTTCCCTCCTTTCTCTTTCCGAGTAATGATCCCTTTCTATTTTTAACCATATTAGAAACAATAATTTCTTTTATTTTCATCGTCTCAGGAATACAATTTATTTTCCTCTTAATGAGTCTTTCGAACATGGGTTTAACGAGAGATTTGAAGTTTTACAGGTAATAAAACAAGCTACTTGACTTGTAATTTCGGTATTTTAGGTCTAATGTTAGCAAACGTGTCAATATTCTCTCTCCCTCTCTCTCTCTACAGGAATGCAATGATGTACAAGGCAAAGTAAATTGCAGGTTACAAACCTATTACTTTTTGGAATATCCCTCCGACATGTCGACAATAATTTTTTTTTCGAATAATCTTTTGGACACATACATTTCCTTTCAAGAAAGGTTTCCTGTGAATCAAACCAGGCCGTGCATTTGTCTTCATTTGGAGGAATTGGAAGAAGAGGAAACGGAACCCTATAGGCCTATAGGGTTCCGTTTGAAGTTCTCCTCTTCGCCACTAGATGGAGGGATTGGGTTCTCGCATTTCTCAAAGGACACTAAAAAACCCTCTCCTTACCCATAGAATCATCTCTCACAAGATAGTTTTGTAAAATCCCCAAATGTCTCGCCTTGCCTCATTGTAGCAGTCAATAAACTTCGACACTTCTTTATTTGTCATTCCCATCTTCCAGATAGAATCATGGAGTCCAGGTCTGAAAAATTCTCCTTTTCCCTTTGAAAGCCTTTGAAAAGCCTTTGAATATTCTATTCGAAAGAAATTTCAGTAAAGAGAGGTGCTCGCAGGTTTTGACTTCTGTTTGCTTAGGTTGAGAGAAGACTGATACTTCTCTCTACCGAAGGGAGTGGACGCGCAATCGGGCGACAGATGGTGGTCTGGGCAATAAATTATGCAGACCCGGGCAAGACTAGTATCAGTAATGCAAGTGTTCCTACCATGGGAAAACCCCTTATCGGTGATTGATCTACACCAAATGCTGCGCCAATATTGACCCCGGTCGCCTTTTCCGTCGTAATGCCTGGGTTTCGAAACCCAAAAAATCCTCCCCGAATCCTATAGGCCAGGAGTCCTATAAGACCCTATAGGGATCCATAAGGTTTATCGTGTTTGAAAAACCTACAGGAAAGTCTATAGGTTTCCTATAGGACATTTCCGTAAGGGAAGGGACTCATAACGGCTAAGAATCTCTCGCCATCGGTTTCACGCTGCCTCAACCCTTTTTTAAAAGGCAAAAATCCCTATAAGGATCCCTTTCTGCTGAGCGGACGCTCCCACAGTTCTTCCAGTGCCGGGATGGTCTCAGCCGTCTCGTGGGAGTGCCTTCTTGGTTGAACGCTTCTTTTCGATCGGGACGAGTCCGATTGGACTGTCGACCGTGTCGATTAAATTTCCCTTAAAGCATATGACACACCAGGACCAGGAGAAAATGGTATACCGTTCCTCGTATTTAGAATGAATCTGGAACTTTTACTTCATTGGTCAATTTCTTCTCCATTGTTTTTAAAACATACGAGGTTCCCCCAATCGATGCGTTTTTCCTGAATCGCCCCTTTGTCTTTTATGCAAATGCTTTCTGTGCTTTTTTAATTGCACTTTTTTTGCCTTCCTCTTCGGCTTTCGGAATTGACAATTGATAATTCGGAACGATCGCCGAGCACCGGAAAAGCGGACAGGAAAGTTTTCCTCGACGTGCAAATCTAATCTGTCGTCGCAGGCAAACTTGTATCAAAGACCAACCGATGCAATTTGGCTTTGGCATGCATTTGGCTTTTTGTGGAGACAACAGACATGCATTTGGCTTTTTGTGGAGACAACAGACATGCATCTATCAAGCATGCCTTAAGAATCCCTGTCTTCCCATCAGTCCAGAGCGCAAATCCCCGGTACTTCCAGTATCCACTCCAACCATGCTCTCAAGTACTTTGCAAGTATTAAGATGATGCGAAGTGGCCAAATGACTTCCAAAAGACGTCAGGGTCACTACTGTACGTTTCAAGAAGCATCAAATAGCAAGAACTTAACTGTGTTCAACTTGAACCGCATTGCGGAGGATGGCTAACAGACCCTGTCTATGCACAAACTTCCCAAGCACGTAAACATGATATCAATTTTTTGCAAAACAATGTAAATTTCTTGCGATTGCCATGAAAATGACCTCATGTTTACGTAAAATTTACGTTCCTATATTTACGTCACCAAAGTGTACGTGTATTTNATGAGGGCGTGAATGAGGGCGTGAATGAGGGCGTGAATGAGGGCGTGAATGAGGGCGTGAATGAGGGCGTGAATGAGGGCGTGAATGAGGGCGTGAATGAGGGCGTGAATGAGGGCGTGAATGAGGGTGTGAATGAACTAAATGCCTCATACTGATTCATTTATTCCAGATGTTCATAGCAGGTATTAGAGACGCATGAAAAAGTATATCCTTCCAGAATTTAACAAATTGAAAATGGCCTAAATAACACCAAAACCACAAAAAGCAAGAAAATGAAAAAAATCACAAAATATAAATATAAATATTAAACGAAGACCTTGCACATTAACAAAATAATTTTCCACTCCCCCTAGCAACCCCTGGGCTGATGCCAGGCCTCGCCTGTATTTCATTGTATTACACTCGTATAACCCAGTATTTCTCATATGGTAAGTATTGTAAATAAAGGTCATCGAACAAAAAAAAAGAGCGACTGCGGAGGCCTCTCAAACACGAGGAATCTTCATATAGAATGTTTTTTGTACTCGCGACTCGACTCGCATTGGATTTCTAGAGAAAAGGTCGTTCGACCTCCCCGGGGAGAACCACAATTCAGATTCGACGCTTTCATCTGCGAGAGTCGCGCTGGTTGCAGTGGAGGAGGCTGATCGCGTGTCTTTCGGGGAAACCAGACGGATCAACGGATTCCACTGAGTGAGGTCGAAAGCGTAGGACCTGGAGGCGACACTCATCGAGTCAAAAGTGCAAGAAGGCCGCTGCCGTCTGTCTGCGGGTTGGAGGCCTGCACGGGTCGACTTTTCCGAGTTGAAACTCGATCGGCCCGATTCGAATCGTGGACCGCACCCGACCCGGAAGTCGATGGTCGCGGGCCCGCTTAGGCCTCGAAGCTTGAGATCCAGATGAAGCGTGGAGGCTTCCATTGACTGCGCTATAAAAGGCCGCGACTGGACCCATTCCGCTCATTCTCCTTTGAGACCTCGCCGAGGCAGCTTCGTCTCTCAGACTGCGCTGTAGACTCAATGTTATATCAATGATTCTCGTTCCTGTTTAAGCCTTTCTTTTCCTTCATCGTATTGACGTCGATTGACATTCCACTCGATTGCTCCTTTTTGCGCATCAGTTACATCTTTTGAGAGCAGAATAAAAATGGGTAAAAGCAGCGGTTAATCCTGCATTGTACGAAGAATCCGCCTGTAGAAATTCAATGAGAAATTCACGTCATCATGATCTGACCACCACCTTCCACCTAGTGCCGCGGGATGGAGAAATGGTTGGAATGGTCATCAGCTTGTGGTCGAATGGACTTGCGGGATAGGACAAGGAGCTTTTGTTTTCTCCTATCATTTTCTTCCTAGTGACTATCAAGGGGGGCATAAGAACAAGCTTCTAAAAAAAACGAGAGATTTCTTATATCCCATATATATATATATATGATCATATATATTTCAGATATGAAGGAGATATCCGAAATGAGAAATCTCTCAATTCCATCCACATGTTGCACTGAAATCAGAGAGAAATTGAGATTGGAAATTTGGATTCCATCAGGTCTGAAAGTAAAATTACAAAGAGCCAGGTCAGAAAATCTGAAACTCAAAGAGAATCCGAAACGCCTCAAGGAAAAACCTGATGAGTCTCCAAAAAAGCATTCACACATGTTCGAGAGAACAACTGAAAATTTCACTTCCTGGCCTATCAGCCTCTGCCAAGTGGTTCGGAAAATGAATGAAATGAAGTCCTATATCTTATGGCGCGATATTTTATACGGACCATGCAATCAAATGATGGTTGCAATGGTACGGGGATTGTTTTCATGTTGGAAACAGCTGATATTTTATGTCTTCGACGCCAAGAGGAACAAAGAGTTGTGGATTTCAATAGTCGAAGCGATAAGGCAAGCTTTCACGTTGTCGCCAATGTCTGTGAGAAACGAGGCCAAAACATGTCATTCTGGAAGCAACTCCGCATGAGGAGATTTTTTTCTATCCTGTGATACAGCTCAATCCATTTTTTTATTTAAAATAATTTTAAAATTTTACTTTGGGGATGCCCCTCATTTAATGAAACCGATTCGCAATCATTTGATTCGGAAATAGGATGCAAGCCCAACCTCTGTTCCGTTCACGCGTGCTAAAAGTAATCGCCAAAAGTTGAATCGTGGAAACAGCTATATCCCCATTGCAAGTATCTTGGGATCGATCCTTTCGAGTCGATCCGCATTCCGGCAAAGCTCAAAATCCTCCGCTCTTCTGTCCAATCGTTTAAAATCGGAACGGAGGCTCTCGCTTTAAGGCTTAAGCGGGACTCGCTCAAAATTTGCATACAGGCGATTGGGATTTCCCCAATGACGGAACCCATCCTCGATCATTGATTTAAAGGCTGTCTCCTTGAAGTTCCGTCTCTTTTGGATTCCTTGAGACAGAACTCACTGGAGATTGTAGGCAAAATTGAGATCGGCGGGAACCATACCCTAAGGCAACGGTTCCGGTCGATCCCAAAATTAAGGGGAAATTGTGAGATGAAGGGATCCAGTTTGGTCCTGGGAGTTCCAAATTCGTTCGGCGTGTCTCATTTGAATAATGTCGGTGTCGATCGGAAGTTGGTGGCTAGATCTTGCTGTTGGCAATGATCATATGAAGCTATGTAGCAGTTTTGTCGTGTTGCCTGTCCCGTCGCTGGTTTGCGACGGAGATTCACATATGTCTGCAGCATTCAGTTAATGCTCCATGTGATTATTTTCAGTGTCGGTATCACTCTTAAAATGCGACGAGGAAAGTGGGGAAAGTGGGGAAGTACCTCGGCAGTACGTGCAAGTACCGGCTAGGCACTTGCAGCTGCATCGCTCGACGAGTTCTCCAGAGTTGCCGTCTTATATGGGGAATACGCTTCCTGAGTCCTGGTTCCCCTTGGTTCTGTTGTTACAACGGAATTGGTAAAATCCACCACACTCCACTTTATCGATTCCTTTAATCATCTTAAACGCCTGGATGAGATCCTCCTCGTTGGCCTGGATGAGACCCTCCTCGTTAACGCTCTCGCGAGCGACTGCAGACGTTCATCATTAGGAAGTCCTCGTTCCATCATTTTGGCAGTTCCCCTCATTGTTCCCTCCAGTGCGTTCGTTTTACTTGCAGGCGTCTGAAATGTCTTTAAATGTCTTTAAATGTCTTTAAATGGTTTTAAACGTCTTTAAATGGTTTTAAACGTCTTTAAATGGTTTTAAACGTCTTTAAATGGCTTTAAATGGCGTCGCACCTTACAATAGAGGAATTACGTGGGATCTTCTCGAGAAACAAGCGAAGAAATGAAAGTTTAGCACTTGTTAACCCATTCATAATCGACGAAACATCCCAGAAAGTCCAATATGAGTTGCAACATTAAAAAGGTTTAAATCTACTGGAAATTTAAATATGCTTATTTTAATATCAATACATACTGAATATTTGGGAATTTTTAGAAGAAATACTCAATATCCTGCGACAAAGAGTCTTTGAATATGCCAGGGAAATACCAACTTTCTACCTCGCAATACAAGGGATTTATTAATCCCTTGTATTGCAATATCCTTTTATTGTATTGTACAATAAATGAATTTATTTTATATTTTAATGCGTTTTACGTGTATTAAAGTCGAAATGTCAACTGCTTTCAGAAAGCTAAATTGTTCGATAATTAAGGGATTTTATGTGTGAGTCGATCCCGTTAAATCACGGCCTGACACAGAGGCAAGTGTCACTGACGAGCGAAATGGCAATAATGAAATGATGAAATTGATCATAGTGAAATAAAATAATTTTTTGAAATGGTATAAAAAGTAAGTACATGATTAGTTTGTCGAGCTAGGGTGCATTGCTGAAATATATTCAGAAGTGAGAAACAACGAACACTTGGATTCATGAACTATACTTCACCTAACTGAAATTCTAATTTGCAATCCAGATTAAATGAAAATTGAGTATTGTTCCTCAAATAATTAGGTATCCGATGTTGCTAAGGAGAAAAAGGAAAAACAAATCGATTCCTGCATGCAGAGACCGCTTCGTAGGTTAAACAACAGAGAACGAGAATGAGAACCTTTGGATTTTATCGTTTTGGAGAAACATCTGGCGAGGTCGAATGGGTGATGCCGCGCTGATACCCCATGCGTCCGGATTGTGCGATGCTTGGATCGGCAGTTGCATCATGCCTCAGATTTTGAGGAGTCTGAGATGCAATGGGAGAATTCGAGAATGCAATCTGAACAGTACGAATTCTTCAAGGATCTAGGCGTGCAGGATTTCTTTCTCGCTGTTCGGTTTATTATGAATTGACGGTATCTTCGTTCAGTTCTTGCAAGTGGCTTAGGCTTTCGGAAAGCAAAAATAAGAGCGCTTCCCCCTTAAGCTCTGAAGGCCGTCCAGTCGTGGATGTCAACATCAGTCTCCTTGGCCCGTGTCGAGCCCGGTATGGACCAAAACACAAAGCTGAATGGATGTCGTCCAATGTATTCGGTTTGCATGGGAACATCTTGATACCTTGCCTCCAGGCCGAGAATGCGCGCAACGCTGTCCTCCTCAGGCTGAAATTGACTTTCAAAGGAGGGGCACTGTTCGTTTCTTCATTTCTTCTTCCCCTGTTTCTCATTCCAGTCGCGGAGGGGCGATTCGCGATAGGGTGCGAATCCCGTCAAAAGTGTTTCTTGAAGGCTGAAGATCGCTGAATAAATTGCGCATTCGAATGCAAAACCATGCTTCGAGCATGAGATTAGTGACCTATCTCCAGGAAACGATTTCGTTCTCCTGGGAACAAACAATCGACTGCGTCCTTTCCTGGAAAGCGGATACGAATGAGAGAACGGAGGCGAGAGGTCATAAAAGGAGGTTGGGTGCATTTGCAGAGCAGAGAAAGCGGAACATTGTGATCCTGTCGTTCCTTTCGCATCTTCAGTTCACTTCTGCCTCTCCGTGCACCCATATCATCGATTGCTATGAAGGTACGTCTCCAACGTAGGACAGGGAGGGGGGGGGGGCAGGGGGGGGCAGGTTGGGAGGGGGGAGAGGGGGGCCAGGGGTGGGGGGTGGAATTGCCCTTTGAAGCTTCCTGCGGAGGGAAAATTCATTAGTTGGCAGCAATAGAAACTGACTCGAATGTTTGGGCTTGTTCGACACGAGATTTCTCTGCTGGTGTAAATGGAATAAGTGGTTGGATAGGAAAGATAAAATAACTTTTTCTTCTTTCTTCTGGTCATCACGCGAGAACTTGAGGCGAAATGGGCGATTCCCCATCGATATTCGCAAATGTCTAGCCTTCCATCCGGATTTATCATTATAAACCACATGGCGACTTTCCAGAAACGAATTACACAATATGAATGAATTACTTTAATATTTTCAGGATTTCCTTTTTGGATTAGGTCGATAGAAAATGTAGAGCCACCTAAGAAGAGCGTGAAAAATGTCATATATGACGGCTAGCACAATGCACCTCTCTCCGGTTCCAGGTCCTGTTGTGGATAGTTGCCCTGCTCTCCTTGGTCCTGGCGCTCCAGCGGGCGGCCGGACTCCCCGTGATCGCCGGCTCGCCTCTCTTCCTCAGCCCGCGACTGCAATACAAAGAGGGCTTCGACCACGTCCGAGATGGACACGACCCGGCCGGCACCGCTCACTGACTGCTTATGGGAGCGTGTGCACGCCGCGCGTGCACGCCGCGCGATTCATCGAGGCTGTCAGCTCCTCTTCATCGGATCCCATGCATACGCTAGCAGATTCGTCGACAAATGTCCTCGTCTCTTCCGCTTGTCAAACGGGATTCCATCTCGGAATAAAATCATATTTATTTATAGCTCTCGAAGACTCTCACTTGCTCCTGAATTTCGCATTCGGGAAACCCGCCAATCCCCACGCCATCAGGCCTTTCAGAAAAGCCGCCTTTTTTCCTTTTTCATACCGCTCCTCGGCGAAAAAAGCTCGCAACGTCGCCTGACGATGAACGTTTGCTGCAAAGTCAATGGCCATGAAGAAACTCATGGAGTGTTGCAGATTCTTCGACAGGTGTCTACACCTGTCTACACAGGTGTCTACAGGTTCCACAAGACTAACAAATCTTGTGGAACTTTCTCTCTCAATGTCATATATTCCCTGTCATATGAATATAAGAGTTTTACTAAAGATTTCATCCGAAAACGCAGAACTCAAAGGATGTTACCCCGGGTGCATGGTCCTGGGTGCACCCCGTGCATGAGGGTGCCCAGGGTGCACCCCGTGAATGAGCGTTCCCAGGGTGCACCCGTGCAGGACTTCTGTGCCCGCCCACGAAGAAAATGAGATAATTATGAATAATTTATTTGTGCGATACATAACAATTATTTGCTGACAACAGGGTTTAATCCGCCTTCCACTACCGTCCCCAATCTCATCACATACCACCATTAAATTTTTCCTCGATATTAGAAGCTTATCAAGAAGAGACAGCAGAGTAAAGAAGGGAAGAGATCGGGACTCATCGAGAGGGTCCACTGCAGGTTATTCCTCATAAGCTACCTTCGATGCAACTCGATCAACTTTTGCACGTAATCCAGAGGTTCTACCATTGCAGAAAATTTTGCGGAAGCCGTGGATGGATATGAGAAGCCAAAAAAGATGAGACAGCAGAGAAAATAAGAAAATCCCCACCACCTTTCTGGCTCCGGGGATTTTCTTCCCATAAACACAATGGGAAATGTCCTGCACATTATCTGCAGATCCCTTCAGAGTCAAATAAAAATAACCAATTGTCATTGTATTGTCTACGGGACTCGGTCCCATGTGAAGTACGTCTTCATGCGTGCAACAGATAAGGTCTGCACACAGGTCTCTATGACGTTAATCCATCATGCTGGGAGGAACACGTGGACTTGTGGTCTGTATACCACCATGAATGTGGTTGCGATCCCAAGGAGCACTAGACCATCCTATGGAATTACCTTGTAGGACCGTCATCAACCAGATATGTCCCTGTGTCACATACTGGTTTCGTGTCCCTGTTTCGTGTCCTGGTTTCGTGTCCCTGTTTCGCGTCCTGGTTTCGTGTCCCTGTGTCCCGTTATTAGTCTTGGGATAAATCCCTAAAATGTCCCATGGATGATCCTTACAAAACATTCATCTCCAATGTGGATTCGGAACCAGGTGGATGTCCCTGTTTAATGGAGAGTTTCTAACTGCTTGCAGTTTCGGTTTTTACCCTAGCCGACTAACGATTCCAGTACGTGACGATCTCAACCTTTTCTCCGTATATTTTGTCCTTCTCGAGAGACTCTGCATCGAAAGGGTTAAATGTTCGCCTGGATGGCGCATCCGCCCGCTCGGCCTAAAGGCCACGCATACTGCGGGCTATGTAGGCTGCGCATGTGCCTCCCCGGCCGATCCGAGAGTCGCGGGGGGGAGGAGTTGGGAATGCCTCCCCTTACGGAAATGTCTTATAGGATTCCTAAAGGTTCCAATAGGCCCCATAGGATTCAGTTTGGGATCTATATGGTTCCCTATAGAACCTATAGAGTTCCCTATAGAACCTATAGGGTTCCCCATAGGGCCTATAGGTTACCTATAGGACCCAAAGGGTTTTGTATTGGACACGTAGAGTTCCTTATAAAACCTATAGGGTTTCCTATAGGGTCTATACAGAATCCTATAGGCCAATAGGATTTCGTGTGAAGTTCTCCTCTAGGCCACTAGATGAAGGTATGGGGTTCTCGCATTTCTCAAAGTACACAAAAGTGCCCTCCCTTTACCCATGGAATCATCTCTCATAAGAGAGTTTTGTACATCCCCAAATGTCTCGCCTTGCCTCATTGTAGCAATCAATAAAC
>CAJPEV010000089.1:0-24295 GCA_905338385.1 Darwinula stevensoni
GCTGGTGGCATTCATGGGCAATGCCAGTCCGCGAGCTGCCCCTGCCTCCTATAGGACCGTCAGGGATGTCCCCAGCTTGAGGGACTGCCTTTGCGTGTCTGTGCCAGGCGGGCACCCCATTCCTCCGTTTGGACCGAAATACATTGCCGTTTGTGTCCGCTGCATGTCCCGTCTTTCAAAATAAACTTTAAAATAACTGTATTTTTCCCTGTAACAGCATAGATGAAGAAACAAACTATTAAAAGTTATTCTATTGACCCTCCCGTATGATTTTGTAAAACGGTTGCTCCTTCAGTTTGCAGGCGTAACTGTCAATTTAGCCACCTAAGCTAACACGGGGAATATGGCCATCTCGATTGGGGGTAATGACATAAATCCTTGATTTTATGGAAGCTCTGCACTCATCTATCGGGATAAGTCCCACGATGGCCCCTCCGAAAAAAAATTTTTTTGAAAGCCTGCTGAAGTCTTTCCTTTTCGGAAAGAATGACCTCGCCCTTCCGGCGGGCGAGCTCATTCTTGCCATTGAACGACGGAGGTTCGTAAATAATAACAAATTAAAAGAGAGACCATGCTCACGTTAATTGGGAAGACAATTTAAAAACAGGCCTCAAAGGTTTTTGCCCCAATCAATAAAAAGGTCCAGCATCCAGCCCTCTCAAACCATTTAAATAAGCAAATTTGGACGTTTCCTAATTTTTCCGCGACTTTAAATTTTCGCCTTGTCGTTTCCGTCACTTCTTCCTTTGCGCCCACTTCTCAAAAACGCGATTTCTTATAGCCGATCTTGCCAATCGCGAGAATTCGTCACAGAGTAACAAGGTAACATTGCCTCGTTGTATCCGATCTCTGGAACAGATCATAATCGCGTTTGTTCCACTCGAGTGACTGCAAGTTATTAGCAAGATGTGGCTGAATTTCCTGCTGAATGTGCCGTGGAATGGCTCGTGCTTGGGGGATTCGCTAAGGCCTGTCAGTAATCCTTGAGGACGGATTCAGATGAAGCGAGGAATCCCGGGGAATCCCTTCTTCATCTCGACTCGCTCAGTGTTTGCTTTTTAAGATATACGAAAGCAGGATTTGAGACTCCATTATGCTTTTCTCCATGCGCGAAAAAGGTGAAAAATATTCTCATCGACAGGCGCGGGTGGATGAAAAATGAAAATGGCGCATTGTGCGTCCGGATGTGCCTGGGATGAGAATGAATATCGAGTGAGAAAAGGACCCCATGTGGCCGAATTGGTGCGACCGGGCCAATTGACTCAAACGTCACTTGGCGCCATCGAAGAAGGATTCGCAAAGAAAGGAAGGAAGGCATCGAACGGTCGTAAGTGAGAGTGATTGCCCATCCGCATTCGATCCAGCGTTTTATCATCGGCCGAGTGACTCCAAGAGGACAAAGAATTGCGCATCGGCCGGTCATTACCTTGTGGGAGAGCGAATGCATGCGACCTCCGTGAGAGAATCCATCAATCCTCCGCCCCGAGACTGATTCTATGAAAATTCCGCGATCATCGTCATTCACTTGGTAGAGGAGGTCGTAGAGGAGGTCTCACGGAGCAGCGCGGCGGTGCAGTCGTCATCATGCTGCGATTCCTGGTGCTTGCGGCTTTCGTCCTCGAGTCCGTGGACGAATCAGGTCAGAAACTCGTCATTCTTTCTGCGCGACCAAACTTGCGGAAGTTCGAATCAGCGTCTTTGCTGAGGCCTGGATTGCCCTGAAAGACTAGGTTTCCATGGAGTCTTGCTTGCCTCTTTGTTGACGCAATGCAAAAGGAGTGATGCAACGTGTTCAATCGGCTAGCACATCGCGGACATGGAGTTCGTACCGGAATTATCTCGATATCAATTTGAATGGTGCAAATTAAGGAAATACAAATGTTTTCAAATCCTGTCTCAATACCTGCATTGGTCAAGGCCCTGTAGGCCAATTATTCGCATTCTCCCCGTGAAAATTAGTGTAAAAGTAAATATATCCTCATTTTGGAAATTATTATCTCTTGGACATATTTTCCGAATTCTTTTCGTTCTGTTTGAGCGCAATACTTTCGTGCGTTGAATGGTACTTTAAATAATTCGCTTAGTGATGCTTCGGTTTCAAAGTGAAATGCAAGGAATTCGTTTCTCAGACGAATAATAACACTTGCGAATTCCACATTTCCAATTTAGTCAACATCAAAGAGCGAAAATTCAAATAGAGAAAATATAACCGAATATTGCATAATAATGCATATTGGAATTGGAAAATATAACTTTCATCAGCATTAACTTATTTAGAGTGCGTATTGACCAAATCCATGGCATATGACATTAAAACTTAGTCTCGGAGACCACAAAGATTAATTTTAATAGGGACACATTTTATTTTAAAATTTTAAATTTAATCACTGTCCACACAAGATATTTTATGTCCCAGGCTGTTAATCAATCCTAATTAAATGAGATGCTCGCCTATCTGACCCAGAATTCTGCTACCGAAACCTACCGCGAATGGCCAATTAGCTTACGCCTTTCCGAGCCATAAGCGAGCGCAAATAGGTAAGCAAAAAGACATGGGATGATGCGTACCTAGACGTCGTTTCATGCGGATGGGGTGAATTGAGATCTTATTGAGTATTCGAAGCAGCCAGACCCAACTAAGTAGTAGAGAGGGGAAACTTTGAGGAGAACTATATATTGAACACAGGTTCTCGATTTGTTTCGTTTGTACTATTTTGCGAGACTATTTGAACTTGAAATGCAAATCTGTTAATAGCGGGCATATGGACCACTTTCCACCTGCTGAAACAAGACTGGAAGTTTTGGCCCCTGGCCGGAACTGGGAGGGATGTCGTGAAGGCGAGAGGTTTGGTGGATTGTGGTTCCATTTGCCACTCACTTTGTCCCGCTTGCAACAGCTTCAACTGGTACCCTGGAAATCTAACATGCGAGATGGTGAACACGGTCAATGCCTTCTTGGAAAATGCACCTGGAGCAATAGCCTACGTCAATGGTATGTTGTATACTGTTTAAAATCATTCCATAATTTTTCCATGACCAGCTTTTCAAGAGAGATTAGAGATTTTCGCCTTGTTTATAGCTTCCAGCATGTGTAATACGAGTCCACCTGCTTTTGAGAATCGAACCATGAATTTCTCCGATAGATGGAATGGCAGCCTGCCTGCACCTTTCCTATCAGAAGTCTCATACGATTGCCCATTATTTTCCCGGTGCCCGCCTCTTGTACCCCTCAAAGCCAAATGTGTCGGACCAAATACTTGGCAACTCCTGAATGTCAACGTCACTCCTCCTTGCTCAGCAAACAGTGAGTCAATTTTGGAGAATCAAATTAAAATGCAGAGAAGTGATTCTCGATATGCATTTCGAATCGGTTTTCTCTAGCACAAGGCTACGAGCTCTCGACAGAAGACGGTCGGATGTACAAACGTTACCCAGGACCCATGAATAGAACAGAGGCCAGTCGTGTTTGTTGCCAGGATGGGGCAATACTTGCTTCCGACACGAGTGGCATCACCTATGGTTCGATCCGAATGGTCGCCCCGGACACCACCGAAGCAATTGTCCAAGGTGCCACTGATGAGGTCGTGGAAGGCACGTGGATCTACGAGGACTCAAGTTGGTATATATTTCTGGTTATTTTTTCGCAATGGTTTAACTGAAATATTGGATTGCACGAATCCTGAAGTATATAAATTAGCAGTGGTGAAGCTTATGGGTAAAAAAATATGAGCTGAAAACACGTTTCGAGTTTTCTCTTGAGTCATGTCTTCCATATATTCGAAATTTCGAGCGCAAGTTAATTCATATGAAGAAAAATACTTGACATTTTTCATATTTTAGACTTGATGATTTTCATATCCTGAGATAAAGTAATATTGAGACTGGATTTGGAAACTTAGATCATGTTTATCATCCCGACAGGTGTCTTGAATGGTTTGTGATTAATTATATATTTCGATCAATGCAGAATGGTTTCTTTATTAGTTCTTTTTAACATTATTAAATTTCCATTTAAGCAGATGCAGATGAAAAAGGTATTCCTGTCTACCAGGCGTTAAGTGTTTCTTTCCTGCGTTAAGTGCTTTTTTTTCCAGTGAAACGGTGTTTTCTTCGAGGGTGTTGAAACTTTCATGCCGAACTTTGCCAGTTATTATTCATTCCCTACTGCCGTTTCTCCCATTCGCTTCTCACAGGTTTCAGTCAAGTAAACAACACGCCGATAGCATCCTACAATTGGTGGGGAACGAACGACAGCCTCCCAGTGGGTCTGCAGAAAGCCCCAAACGGCGGACGAGACAAGAATTGCCTCAGTCTTTTGGCGGAGTACTGGTTCGACATCCCTTGCTCCATCGAGCTCCCCTTCGTTTGCCAGTACTACTAAACTTAGGTGAAAGTGATGTCGGGACAGGAAATGGTCGAAATCGGCCTTAGAAGTAAAGGAATTATTGGAGTTCTCTATCTAGCATCATGGAGACCATTGAAATAATGACCCTTGTAATCAGCGCCTTTCTTCATCTGAGAAACCTCCATTCATTTTGTTTAGAGTCTACCGATTAAAGAAAGTGCATTCTTGATAACTTCAGGAACTGGTCTATCATTTCGAGGTCCAACCACTCCTTTTCATGGATCTCGGATGTTTCGGCTACTGAATATCAAGTAGGTCAATATATACGTGATTCACCATTTCTTTTGCCTCTTTCCCCAAGTCGAATTTTTGGCCAGCTTTACTTACATCCGTCTAGAGTGAACTCCCAGACTGAGGTCGGCCCAGCTGTTCGATAGTTCTGCACTCCATTTGCACGAGAGCAAGAATGTCTGCCTGGACACCTGCCTCTTTTTTGCCTTGGTTTTCCTTGCAATATGTTGTAGGAGGTACTTTTATAAAGATGATGAAATCACAGTAAAAGATAATGCGCATGTCCGGCATAACGGAATAAAAGGGCCGCGCGGGAGAGTCTCTGGGGGGTCGAGTCAGGTATGTCAAGTGAGTGAGTCGGACAAGGGAGTCAAATTTTAGGATAGTGAGGAGAAACCTGAGAGAAGACGCGGGATATTGAGTGGACCCTTGACGTCAGTGCTGGAGATCTTATGCTGTCTGTCACCCCACCGATACCACACGGATTTATATTCAGGTATTGCTCATTGAGTATTTATGGTCTAATAAGCGTTTAGGGGAGCAGAATTTTGAATTTTTGCCCTATATCCATTTCCTGGTTCTCATTGTTATTGACCTCTTTCCAAGCTGGTTGTCACAATAAAGTAATTGTATATTTAAGGAGTCAACGGAGTCATTATGAACCTCGAACACGCTGGCGATCTCTTCGTGATTATCATTAACGTTAAATAACGTCGGAGCCGCCTACAATGTGTACCCTCACCGCTTGTTAAATATTGAATGACTCGTCAATCTCAACTGCATTCATTCAAGATTCGTAGCGCATGACGTTTTCAGTAAGCTACTTTTAGTGAAGTTTCTCTGAAAGAAGCCTCAGAAAGCTGAAATATGATGCACCTTGACTTGAAAAAAGATCAAGGGCCTCGATCCTCGCCTCTACTCAATTAGACCAAAATAATCTTAATTAGTTCTAAACCAAAACCATACTTCGACTGGAGGCTCTGTAAAAAGCTGTCGAGTGCGTCGATCCTCATCTGAGTGGTGAATTACCGTATTTGGAATACATATTACGTTTAGAACCTAACGAGAATGAAATTCTAAAGACGCTCACCAGAGGCGAGGAACAGGTTCAAGTCTTTTTCGAGCTCAGAACGATCTCATGCATATGTTTCCTCGCTTCTTGCAAATTCCAATCGTCTCACTCTTCTTCACTCGGAAGCGAAAACCATCATCATCATTGCTAAAAATAATGTGATTGCTTCTGTACCTTTCTCATTCCATGTTCGAATCCAATACACTTTTTCGGTTCTGTGAATAAATTATTTTGATTCCGCAGTACGCAGTTTTTTTTTCAATTTCATTTAAAAAAAAAAACTCATCGCTGAATGAAACATATGCAAAAATCCAAAGAATTGGCAAACTAAAAATCTAACCAACTTAAAATTGACTAAAAATAACTGGGACCGTAAAACCGGCACTAACTTCCAGGAACACGAAACGCCCTCTCTAATTGAATGCAAATAACTGCGGGATGCTCATGCACCGAAAGTCCCACATGCTCAACGAACGGCGGCAGTATTCACTGACGAATGTGCTTCCACACGGAATGGCAATTATCCACCGTTCGACGTCCTTGATTAGCTTTCATCATGGCAATGCTTCTCTTCAGGGGCCCATATAATGGCACTAATGGCCTGTCAATTTGGCAAAATATGGCTCATCAAATATTGGCATAATTGGAGCGAATGAGAACTTGAACATCACCCAGAATATATCCATAAAAATAATGGGTGTATTCTTGGTGGTTGTGAATAAGCAATTATCGTAGATTCATTATCGTCACTGGGAAGTGTTCGACTCTCCTTTTCTGTAGAAACAACAATTTCAAAAAAATAAAAATGTCAAAACTTCAATTGGGGAGTGAAACGTGCCTGTAATTAATTTTTTTTCATCGGGAACAGATGAAGATGAAACGAAGGATTTATGCGTCTACTTTCTTTCGCTCGATTTCCTCAGAGTTGGACATTGAAATACGTGGAAGCGAGACTTCCAGAGAATTCCACTTAATTCTATTAATGCGAAATGCGAAAAAATATCATTTATAAACTTGTGAGGAAAAAGTATACTAAAATATATATATATATATTAATAAAAGGTGTAGCGCATATTGTCTGGTTGGGCCTTGAATTGCAAAGAAACAATTTCCATGGACGACCTCAAACATTCTACTAATCTATGAGATATTGGTTCAAACTTGACTAGTCGACGTTTACAGAGATTTGACAATATTTGACTTATTTCAGCGATTTCACGTATGAATTTTTCGAGCAAAATAAAAACTTGCCTTTCCAGGTTTAACTTTTAAGGAGGTACTCTGCCGTAGTAGCCATATGTTTCACGCTAGAAAACAACACTGAAAAGATGATGTGCCTTTCAGTTGACTGCATACAGCAAAAGATTCGAGGTATGTGTACCATGGCTAAAAAACCATCAACATCGCCAACAATTTTGCCACCCGCTATAGTGGACACCATGCATGAAAGGGTTAGAAGGACGGAGAAAAGTCATCTGCAGTCTATAGAGAGTAATTGCCAAGCCTCATACGATTCAGCATTTTATCATTGGCCATGACTGAGTAGGATAATGAAGAAGCACGTATCAACCTGTTATTAAAGCGTGGGAAAGCGAATGCATGTGACGATAATTAGGGATCCCTTGGTTGTCTACGTGACTCACGGTATAAACCTTTCATGGTGGTCTGTAGTCACAAAATCAGTACTCACTAGGGTAGGATAGGGGCTTCGCTGTCCTTTAAGCAGACTTAGTGTTTACGGCAGTCGGCATCATGCTGCTGATCCTGGTGGTTGCTGCTTTCCTTCTTGAATCGGTGGAAATCTTGTCAGAAACACTTTTTTCTCCATAAGATCAAACATGCAGAGGGACGGGTTAGTGTCATTCCTCGAGGCTGCTAAAGTCGTGAAAGAAGAGGGTTTCAGATCGAATGAATTGCTATTCTACACTTTCTTATTGACTCCTAGAAAGAATGTTGCAACTTGGTGGTTCATAAACACGGACTTCCGTGTTAGATTAGCCTCAATATAAACTTGAAGGGTGTCAATGATGATGGGCTATCGACTCTTGTCTCTCTGTCGGTATGGACAATCGCCCAAAAAACTAACAATTGTACTTCTTGACATGAAAGATTAAAGTTACCTATGCTTCGGGCAATACAACAGGGTGTTTCCAAAGATAACTGTCCACTGATTCTTAATAGCTATTTCGCATTTTCTGCAATTGCTATGGCTTTGCTGCTAAACTGTACATGAGCTTCAGTTCAAAATGGTCTTCCGATACCTGCGATATGTTTTGAAGTGTTTTTGTTGCCTTTAATCACTAGCAATAATCGCGTTTTTCTGAATAACTTATCTCCCTGGATAAGACTGGTTAAGTCTCTAATTAACAGTTGCTTGTGAAAAACACTATTATTATGCACCCACTTTTTTCCAGGTGGTCGTCATTATAATTCAACGCAATCCTTTGCGTAGTACACGGTGATTTTTTTTCCTTAGGCCAAATTTGTCGATACCCAGCATTTAATGTAAAATCTATTTTCATGAAGCGGAATGAGAGGAAGAAAGGTCTAACATGACCTAGAATTTGCTGATTCTTGGGAGTATGAAATGGTCCCCTCTTGGATTGAACAAGCAATGCCCACCAATTCCACAACCCAAATGACATGCTTCGAAGAGTGAGAGGTCTAAATCTAATATATATAGACGATCGTGACTGACTGACTGACGCTAATTCTAACCATGTTCTAGAAGGGTTAGAAATCTGAAACTTGGTACACATGTACTTCTTGGGATGCAGAGTTCAGAAAAAATCGGACTTTGGAGGTACATGCACTGGGGGTACACATTTTTGGGGAAAACATTTTTCTTAAATATATTTTGTGACAAATGAGGGTGGCATTCAGAGAGTCTATTGGATGTGCTGGGTACGGTGGTGTAGTAGTAGCATATCTAATCAGCAGGTAATCAGAAGGTCCGGGTTCAATTCCTAGCCATTCCGAGGCCTTCTTTTGGCGTTTTTTGCCTTCTATGTCCCTTTAATCATTCCCCCTCCATAATATTATTTTTACTTAAGTAAAACGGAGAGACATGGAAAGCTGAAACCTGGCATGGACGTGCCTACCGAGACGATGAGTTCAGGAAGAATGCAACATTTTAGATCCATGCCCTCGGGGCATATTTTTGTGAGCCGACGTTTTCAAGTATTTTTTTTTGTCCTGCCGTATTGAGCTAGTGTGGAATGATGAAACTTGGTACATAACTACCTATTGTGATGCTCCAGAAAAATTCAGACTTTGGAAGTAAATGCCCTGGGGGCACAAATTTCAAAGGGAGATATTTTGCATCAGTTAAACTGATGAACATGGAAAGCTGAAACTTTGCATGAATGTGACTACTGAGACGAGGAGTTGAAGGAAAATGTTGAGTCTCGATACATACCCTGGGGGAATTTTTTCAAGGTGCGATGTTTGGAAAAATAAATTGTCGTGGCGAATTAGACAGAAATGGAAAGGTGAAACTTGGCACACGTATAAGTCACGTGATATTACTGAGCTGGGGGAGTATTCATCTTTCATGGTGCATCCCCTCCGGACATAGCGTTAGGGTGGGTCGGCTTTTCGAAACATGTTTTTTCACCAGTGAAAAGGGCAAACGTATAATATAGAAAGGTTGTGGGCATGTAGTTCACTGAGGATGGATTTCGGTAAGAAAAATATGGTACGTTTCGGTTAAAACGGCTCAGGGCACATATTTTACTAAAGTCGTATTTTCGCGAATTTTCTGATCCAGCAAAACAGAGGGCGCATGAAAGTTAAAAAAACTTGCCAGACAGGTACCTCATGGATAACTGAGTGAAGAAAAAATTATACTTTTCTAATATATATATAGACGATCGTGACTGACTGACGCTAATTCAAAAAGGGGAAACGTATGAGGCTGAAACTGGGTGGCATGGAGTTCCCTGAGTCTTCATTTCAGAAGAAACAATTTCTTTGCTAAAACCCATCAGGGCCCTTTTTTTGTCTCATTTTCATGAATTTTTTTGATCCAACGAAACAGAGATAGAAAATTTAAATTTCCCTCAGAAGTACCTATTTAATGACTGAGTACAGGAAAAATCCTGCTTTTGAAATATGTCTCCTTAGCGTAGATTATTGGAGGAAAGAATTTCAAAATGTATTCTCCACCCTTACTAAAAGGGACACAAGAAAAGATTTACAGTTAGCACACATGGAATCATAGAAGTAAGGAGTTTGATAAAAGTCAAGACTTTCGACCCCATATGTCACGTATTTCAATGGGGATGTACTTTAAATACGTGTTTCCCATTTCGCAAAAAATTAATGAATTAATCACTATCCAAGGTAATGGAGCGCCGAAGGCGCGACCATGGCGAGTTTGTGCAGCGAGTGTGAGTTTGCAAACAAACTCGCTAGTACAATATGCTAACGAAGCGTTACCACTGTTAAGCACATGTTAACAGAGTTTCGTTCCAGTTTGTGTTAAAGTATTTTAAAGTATAGATTTCCAATAGAAAATACTTTCAAGTGCATTCACTGAGAATAATTTTTCTGACTGAATATTCGAAAGAAATTATTCCAGACGAATAAGACTCTAGTGGACAGAAATAATCTCGTCAAAACATCCTACAACGTATTAGGAAAGTGGCACCTCATTCTGTAACTAGTCTTCACTTTGGCACCATTGCACACCTTTTATTGCGCATAGTACAATGGCTCCCTTTGACTCGGTCACACGAGATTTCAGTTTGGTTAAGTAGGTCAAAGGCTAAAACTAAAACTACATTCTCCTGAGGACCATTAAATGAACTATTTAAGGTTTTTAGATTACCAAAGGTCACCGAGAGGAATGGATTATTGATATGGTTAATTTCCTTATAGGAAATTAATATTAAATTAATATTAATAGGATATTCCCCATAAAGCTTAATCGAATATGATATCGGATGCTGAAAAAGGTGCCATTGTTTGATTTTTTATATCAGAAAATCATTCATTACTTTTATTATGCATGTTCAAGGATCTACGCATTGTCTTCGCTAGAAAATATTTTATACATTTTCCAACATATGGGTTTTTCTCGCAAGAGCCCTTTCATGACGCACCAGGACGATATAATGTAAATATAGAATGCCTTGCTCGAAGCACGTTCTGCAAACTGTTAACTATGAGAGTTGAACATATGAAAGATTTAACCTGTCAGCTAGCTCCCCTCCATTCAGCTAAAATTGTAAATGCTAATAATGGACATTTTAATGAGCTTAATTCAATTTCATTTTAATACGTAAATTACCGTCTAAGATTGCTAAGATGCCGCCCCTGACTTGGCACCCATTCTTAGTCTGCTTTGGTACTCCAGAAATACTAGAGCTACCTCAAAGAGTACTCCAGTACTCGGAGTGGAATTTTGATTCCCACCTTGCATTTACAGACCTTGACATGTGTCACACATTTTTATCATAGGGAGTACAGTTTAGAGTAAATGCCTTAAGGTATTTATAACCAATCTGGTTCAACCGGATGATGAAAGAAGAAATACATCGTTTGGACGCTCTCTGGCTTCCGTCTGACGCATTGCAGCGTCCAAGGAAAGGAACGAGTCATATCCATCAGGGTTATGCATTCATTGTTGCCCCATCAAGATGGCATATAGGCCAAGGCAAGAGGAGACTGAATCTATTGCTGGTCCTCTATTCCAGGCCCAGTTCCTGTACGGCGAATTATACTGGGTCTTTTGGTCCAATCTGCCTCGATTTAAGCTGTGACCAGTGAGGGCGTCATTAAGTAAAGATTTTTACTGCATCTACTGGATTTATTAATAATACATTCATTTGAAGCGTTTCGTATACCTCAACTTTTGCTTTAGAGATACATTAGGTGTGAGATAACTTTGTAGTAGCTTTTCTGCATCAAGTTGATGCACTGTAAATTCTGCGATATTAGTTCACCTAGAGTTACAGTTTCGTAAGTTTTTTTGTGTCCTTTCGTTAATAGCAGAGAGGGGGAGGGGAGTTGGGTATACACGAACAAGACTGACGAGCAGGGGAAGTACCCTGGAGCAATTTACTCCTCCCATTAATCCTTTACTTTTCCTTTGGCGCACACCATTGTTTCTTTATCAGCACGTTAGGGAACGAGGCGTGGTTTCTCACGTCTTCCGCCTGTAATATCCTCGAAAATGCTTGAATTTTTCAATATATGTTTAAAAATTAATCTAAATTTTATTCCTGAATTAAAAGACGAGTTTTTCGGCCACTTTACCAGTAATAAATCGACGAAGCTTCCAAAGTATCGGGAGAAAATAAAACCAATGCTCTCGAGACCTCCGCCTGGGCCTTTTTTTTTACCTTTTCGCTCATTCCGTTCCTAAACGGGAAGGAAAATGAAAAGGGGTTTAAATTATTTTAAGCATTTCTTTCCAATGAACTCATTCATGAGTTATTTGTTACAATAAATATTTTCATGAAAAAGTTTAAAGGAGAGGATGAATTATCTATTCGGAAAAGTTATTAATATTTTATGCGTAAGCAATCTTGAAAATTGCCAGAAAATAGTTAGGTATAAAAAGGGTAAAAGGTATCTCCCCCAACTATCACGTCCAAGGTATTGAAAATTATTGCCATTGATGCATAATTATTTTAGTTAGAAAGAAGACTAAATGCTCAAGTACCGGTGGAACTTCTGAATTAGGGCCGACAGCTTCTTTTAAAGATAATTGTAATCTAATTTCATGGTCAGCTCTCAGGACACCATAATCCAACTCATGTATTTACTTTCAGAAACTGGTTGTATAAAAGAAATATGTGACTATTGTCTAAATGAGCAGCCAACAGTAAATCCAAGGCGATTGCCAAAAGTGATATATTATTGCCTGAAGAAAAAGCCAAGCATCTGCTGTTATTTTCTGTAATGAGCGTACGATGTGGAATGAACTATTTTGTTTATTCTGCATCTTGGCAAAATCCCGTGCCTACTCCCCAGTAATTATCAATGATGATTCGATATGAACAGGTCACGTACGTCCAACATTGCCACTAGCTTTCCTAAAACGTTGGCCCAAGGTTATCATCTCGCTTCCACATCTTAGAAACAACAGCCTTCTGTCTATGGGAGAAGAACGGCATTTAGGCTGCGAGATATCTCCATTCTAAGAAACATGCTTCAATATTGATTAATTTCGTCTTAACATTTTTTTTTCTGTATCCGAGAGTTACTGGTTAAGCGAGATTGCAGTATTTAGACTCTCAGTTCTAATGAACATCTGCATTCCTATTTCAGGAGAAGCTGATGCTGTTATCGCAAGAAGAGGAGGCGGAGAAGATACAAATCTTTAAGAATGGAAATATACATTGAAATGAAGGAGAAAGAATTTAGTTCTATTTGCTGAGAACGTTTCAACTTGGTTTAAACAAATACTTCCCTGAGAACAGAAATGCGACTTGACTGCGATGTCCAAGTCTTGAAAATGCCTCTCTCGGGATTCACATAACTTTGAGATACAAAATATGTTAACTTGCTGCAACGATGGACTTTTAATTCCCTCTGAAAAAGGAAGGCTGGGGTACGGGGGATATTTGATATTTTTACTGCCTTCAGCTGGATTAAACTGCATGCAAGTCAACTGGCAGAATCTTCATGTCACCCTTAACACCTGCATCAGGTTAGGTTGCGATCGTGCAGCCTGGGTGGAAGCAGTCTGTGAAATTGCGAATTTCTGGGCTTCAAATAAATCTTGTATGTTGGTATGAATGATCCAGACAAAGTATACCTTTTATTATTCGCATGTCTCAATTGAGAGCGTATATTTATTCCAACCACCTTAGTTCCAACTCCTGAATTTCATTGTCTTTTTTTGTCCAAATTTTGATTCCCCAGCCGGAGGATGTTCCAAAATGATAGCTAATGGTACAAGGGGACAGTGGTTCAAGGAATAGACTCGGACACTAACCCAGATTTTTCACAGTAACCCATGTTGATCCATTCATTGAAAATTTAAATTTAATATTTGTCTCATAATTATGAAGTTACATGAAATATTATGATCAAAATGGCAAAATTCGGAGTCATTTCAATAGGATGTGTCTGTCTCTTACCATCGTTAGGATAATCATAATTGGACGATATTTAATTTCATGCCGAATCCAGATAGTAAGACATACTATCTGGTATCTCATACAATTGACAGATACATTTTTGTGCATTACTTATTGAAAGCCTCCTTATTAATTATTGGAAGCTGACCTGTTGCCTACTGAAAGCTGACCTGTCGAATTGTACACAGGGAAGAATACTTTGGAAAATTTCAATTCATGAAAGTTTCAACATTTTGAGATGAACTCTCTCCTTGAACCTGGCAGGGAGAAATACTCCATAATGTGATCCATTTAGATCCCTGAAAAATTCCTTCAATTTTATTTGTGATGAATTTGAAAAAATCTCAGCCTTTTTCCTAGTCCCTTCTACTAGTGGAGGTACCAAATACACTAATATGTAGTCTTTTGCTGGAAGCAAAGAAATATAAATAGTTTTTAAAAATTAGTCATTTATCCTTGCAAATAGAGGCAATGAAAAGCCCAGCCCATTTAGTAATCAAGAAAAACGCATATTAGGAAAAAAAGGCAACGCTCTAACTACGGTCGTATAGTATACTACTGTATATTTACTAGATATACCAGAATTCTAGAGTTGGCCAAAAAGAGTCAATCTCTTTCAACCCAGAGTAAACTTTGAGACGTATTATATGCAACTTTAACGAATCCTGACAGTAATAATGTAGCCATTGCTATGATAGAACCAAGGAGTGTAAATTATTGTCGTGAAAGGCACGATGCATGTGATCGTTTTCATTATTGGGCTTTTAGCAGATTACAGTTGTCTTTAATGACTGTGCAGTTCAGTAAAAACACATTTTTCTCCATTAGCATAACCAGTGAAAAAAAGATGGGGTCATTGGGAGGCCATCTCCTGCCAGGTACCTTCTTCATGATGGCATCTCTATGGATCATATGGAATAATCTTGTGAGATGGCATCGAAATCGGCTCGATCCTTCCTCGCCTCCATTCCGGGTTGGAATACGATTTCCTGTTCGAGGAAGACAAGGCGTGGACTCCGGCTTCTTCTGCTTCTGCTGTCTTGTCGGAATCGCTGGTTTCTGAATTCTTGCGCATTCTTTAAAGATAGACATAGCTTGCCATGGAGCTTGAGAAGCTGTCTGATTTCCCATTGAATGTCGATTCGAACGTGATCATTCTGAAATGTTCTCCCAGAATGCTCTCCTAGTATTAGTGGCGCTTGATAAGTTTAAGCAATCTATTTTATTTTCCAGCGTACACAAGAAGTTCACAAGAAATGTATGCACAATAGGGACCATGTACAGAATACAAGTCCGAAAGCGCTTACCGCTTCACCTTCTTTCATTTTATTTCATTTTATCCTACTCAACGGGGAAAAAATATTTGGAAAATAATACGCACAATTTCAAACTCTGGAATTCAAGTTTTTACAGAGTGGGCATGTTAAGGGACACCAGTCATTTCCTTCCTTTCCAAATCTACTATTTCCTACTTATTTTTCAGTACGGGTCGCATCTGCAGTGCCAAGTTAGAAACTTAAAAGCAACTCGGAACCAATTAAAAACCTCCTTGTATCCTCCAGCTGGAATAGACCTGAGTCTAATCCAGCTTATTTCATATCTGAACTCGGATAGAAAACAGGTCATGACATCATTGGCAGTGGGAGGATGGAGAAATTCCAGCTGGAGACCAGTCTGGAATCCGGTCTATTAGATAAGCTGTTTCCCAGTTGGTATGAATCTAAATTTACCGCTGTGGTCTAGTTGAGAATTGAGGCAGTTTCCATATAATAAACACTCCTAAGTCTCAGAGACATCGCCATCCTTTCGCAAATCTGAGGGGGTGGGGGAGTTCACCTGCACAGTTTGATGAACGCCGACTTAGGGTAAGATATTAGTATACTTTTCGTATTCGTATGCTTTTCACGTTCGCTAATAATTCCCAATAATACATTTAAAAATGCAGTGAAGCATTTGAAAATCCTCATGAGTATGATACCTAGGCCTAAAAAAAAAGTAATTCCTCTGGTTTTTTTTTCTTACAGTGGAAAGTATATCTGCATTTGATGGGGCGTGGGTGGGGAACGCTCAGCATATGAGCATGTTCTTTGGCTTCTTCCTTTGTTATCTCATCGGGATACTGATGGATAAGGGGTATCCCATTCCGCCGTATGCTGATGATGCCTTCCTGATACTTGCCTTGACTGTAGAATGGATCCTATTTGCGTACCACCTCCATGGCCGATCTCCTCTCGATGTTCTAGTAAGTAGTCATACACTTCTTCCGAAGATAATGCTGCTTAGTTCAGGAGTTCTAAGGAAGAATATACCAGCAATACTTGAGTGATTCTGCGATAAAGCGTATATTTTGCCTGTGCAATGACTCAGAAGAATAAACACTCCAAATAATGGCAATGTTGTACAGTACACGCTTGCATTCTTGATTTAGCGCCAATAGAGGCAGAGAGAAAGAGAGACCCATATTTAACTCTTTAATCAATTATTTATTCTTATTCGGTGAAAAAATCTGGTAAGTTTTACGAAGGTCCTAGAACGCGGGGAAAGTGTAAAAAAAAAATTGATTCCTCAAATTCGCATGTAGTAGTCCCGAAAATGTTTTTATTTTTCATCTGCTATAAACAATGTTTTTATTTTTCTAGTTTTCTTACCCAGGTTTGCATGGAGGCTTGAGAGCTTAGTCAGTCAGCATTTGTATACAAATGAAAACGCAAATGGAAATGTAAAAATACTCTTGAACCTAAGCCCTGGATTAGCGTAAAGTTGAAAATATTTTTACCATCAACGTCAATCTGTCGCATGACGAAGCCGCGTGCTTTTAGATTGCTTGCACGCCACACCAAAAGTGTAGGCCACCTAGCGACCGCTGGGGTACTAGGTACAAGGACTGGATGTCGCACATCTGCTAAGAACTACTTACCGCTAACGCTCGCAACTTACGCATTCTAAAAGTATTTCATTTGGAATGTAGCATATCTGCTACATCATGCATTCAAGGGGTAAAATGTATCTACTGGATATTCCTTTTACTCACTTAGGTAGACTTCATGAAGCTCATGATTTACGCCAGAGAATAATAAGAAGATTGTTTTTGCAGGTTCACACTTTACTTGTAAACGCGATTCCAGCTGGAATACTACTGGCATTCCTGTACGCTTGGAAGAAATCCCAGATACTTCCGATCCTTGCCTTCATGTATGCTTGGCTCATCCAAGGGACCTGGTTCTGGCAAGTTGGATTCATCCTGTATCCTCCTTGGAAGAGCACATGGAACGTAGAAAGCCACGAACACATGACCATCGCTACTGTGATATTCATAGCCCACTTATTCCTCGATGCCGTACTCATCCTGATTCTCAACGGTTTCATTGCCACCAGGTCGCGTGGACGAAGACGCCTTGAAAAGGGCTTGGAGGTAAGTATATAGTTCCAATGGCATTTATTTTTACGTACTTACACTCTTAGAAAATTCCGAGTGTTTGGGGAGTAAAGAGTGAGCACACCGTGAGCTTTTCGAATTTACTCTCTTATTACGCACCAAATGCTCCCTCATCGCTTGTATTGAAGCGAACACCTTGAAGTTCTTCGCCAGGCCACTAATTGTTTAGTACCTTGCCATATGTCTCGCCTAGTCTCATTATAGGAATCAATAAGCAAGGGCACTTCATCATTTGTTATCCACATATTCAAGACATATTCATAGAGTCCAGAAACATACAGAGTCCGTATTCTTCAGTCACTCATACCTCAATTAAATGAGGTGATAAAGGACTGATATTCCGGACACTCTACGGAACCTATAAGAGGTGGTCCACCCTCTGACTTGTGCTGTAATCAGTACAGTCAGAGGTAGATCAACGCCTGTACGAGAGCAAAAGCGACACACAGTATAGGAGAATTTTCGTATTTGCATGACATCCTTATCACTTTCTGGTGGGAGCTTTTTTACTCACGGAGGAGGAGAGCAATTTTACTCCTTGGTGATGGAGTAAATTCGCTCCTTTCCCAGAGTGAAAGGGGGGTGAAACTGGAGTTAGCTATTTTACCAGATCAGCTTGTGACCAGACATAAGTAGTGCTGGTGGCTTGAAGTTGCTTCTTAACCCCACAAAATTTCGCTGACTTCGCTCTTAAAAGAAGAAAACAATGAAAATGACGCTCCTTTATTTTCTCCGAAACCCGAGAGTTAAGAAAAGATGTAGTCCATTCATACGTCGTGTCACGCATCACAATTCCCATGAGAACTTGGCCATGGTTCAGAGTGAGTGTTGTTGCTCTGAAGTGTCTCTCTTTCATTATTATATCTGGAGTTACTGTAGCTTCAGGACGTACAGTAGCTTCTTGAAGAAAATAATTGTGAAAATAATGATGGCGATGAAGATGACGCTAATGACGACTCTACACTAGAAACACGGCAAGTTTTTTTAAATTTATTATCCTAATGGGCTTACAATGGTAGCCAATAGCGAGATAGGATGCCCTGAGCAATGAAGTCTGATGATCATCCGAGTCTGCTCTCAATCGTGAAACTATGGCTATTAAAAAGTTATGTCATGCTTGTAATACATGTCAGACGCATCTGCGTGAAACCGAAAGAACACGCTTAAAATGCCTTGATTAAAGCATGGAAGAATGATGAAAATGAATGCTCCTTCCGTTTCAGGAGGAGAAGAAGTCGCTGTTGTCACAAGGGGAGCCGGATGAGGCAGTCGTTCGCAAGACAGTGCCAATCCCTTGAAACACAACATAACCAGTTTTCAACATATAATGTATTTACAATGCATTTCTAGGCTGCAGATACTTTCTTTAACCTTAACGATCTCTTCGAATCCTGGAGATGATGATATTGACATAATCGTCTAAAATGGCATTGACAATTGTTCAGGAAGTGGCATTTTTGAAAGTGAGACCTGGGTCCAGAGAACGTCTGGATCACTCCGAACTCCACTCGATGAAAGGAAGGAAGTACTCGATTGAAGAAGTCTAAACTTCTTCAATCCATGATATAGTTCCATGTGCAAAATGCAAAGACGCAAATGTTGAAGACGCTTATTAAGTACTAGGACTTATCTTTAGAAAGCTCAGCTTTGATTTTTTTTTTGGAGGACTACATGCATTCAAATATATTATATATCCATACTAGCGAGTTTGTTTGTCCTTCGGGCCAACAAACTCGCAATGGACGCTCCTTCAGCGCTATATGACCGAAGAAATTTATACCACACAAGAAATTTATACCATTTATACCACTCGTTTTTGAAGCTTACCCCTAAGGTTGGCGCCAAACCCCCTTGGTTAGTGTGTTTGGCAATCATCACGCCTTTGGCGCTCGCATATTAAAAATAAAGTTGTTGCAGAAACTACTCATAATCACATCATCGAATTTCCAGCATAAGGATCACGAGGTGAAAATTCGGTGTGTTGTTCAGTGTTCTTATATTGCAGTGTTTCTCAACCGGTGTGCCGCGACAAAGTCCCTGGTGTACGGTATTTTCCGCTGTATTTTCGAAATTATGGGACAGGAAAGAAAATCACTTTTTTATTATTTTCAATTCTATTCACCGGCAAAAGACTTCCTCAGCGTGCAACGGGCGATGAAATATTCCGCGTTACAGATGAGTACCTGAAGAGCAACGGGATCCAGTGTTAAAACTACACAAAGCAATACCGGTGGAGCAGTTCAACGACAGGAAATGTCAAAGGGTTCGTGTTGAATGTGCAAAATCAAAACGCAAATGTTGAAATAACACAGTTTTCTCCATAGCAGAGCTCTCATAGCAAACAGCCTGCCGGATGAGCTGATGTCAGTTTTGGCTGAAGCTGTAAAAATCGTCAACTTTACCAAATCAAGACCTCTTAAGCTTCGCCTTATTTCGTATTTTGTGAGGAGATGGGGGGCAGATCACCAATCCCTATTTTATCACTCAGAGGTTCTCTGGCTTTCGCGAGGCAAGGTCGTGTGAATAATATTTGAGCTTAGGGACGAGGTAGAGCAGTTTCTAACGTTGCACCATAAATCGCAGTATGCTAGTTTGTTACAAGACAATTACTGGCTGGAAAAACTAGCGTACATGGCTGTCATTTCTGAGCATCTTAACGAATTGAATCGAAGAATGCAAGGACGCGGTGAGAACGTGCTTATATATACGGACAAGCTAAATGCGTTCAAATCAAAACTTCAGCTGTGGAGAGGAGAAATAGGATGTGGTTCACCTGGACATGTTCAAACGGACCAGTAACACGCATCCTAAAAAAAAAGATGCTGAATGTGGTGGCTGAACACTTGGGCATGTTTAACGACAAGTTTAAACACCACTTCAAGTTGACCAGCACGGAGCAGTATGATCGGGTTCGTAATCCATTCGCTTCATCCGTGGAGGAATCAGTCAAGGAGCTTTCTCTGAAGGCGCGAGAGGAATATCTAGACTTCAGGAGCGACTGCACTCTCAAACTCAAGTTCAGTGAGGTGCCACTGGACGCATTTTGGCTGCAAGTGAAAAATGAGCCTGGATGAGGAACTTTGTGTAGCTCTTTTCAGCGTAGAGCCGAACATTAAACGCCTCTGTTCCTCAAGACAGGTGCAAGTGTCTCACTAGTGTGAAATGAAAGTTCCAGCCTTCAGTTTCTCACTAGATTGCTTCTGGAAACTGTTTTAAATGAATCATTTGATCGGACTTTATTCCTTACTGACATATTTGAGAACAGGGCTTTGAAAAAGAATACGTTTGATATATCCTTCATAGGCTGGATGTAATAAGTGTCCTTCATAAATCAACTTCAGTTTAATTTGTTCGAAATATTTCGTAAACTAATTGAAATATTCAAATTATTTTAAATGCACCACGTGAGTCATAATTTGTTCTATCAATGTGGAAAATATTATTTTATTCTCTTACTTTCATTGACAAGTGGGTAATGAGAATTCTACACAATGACGTTGCGAAATTTAGGTTTGTGTGCCGCGAGGATCGAGCAAACTCGAAAGTGTGCCGTGACATGGAAAATGTTGAGGAGCACTGTTATATTGGATTAAATTCTTGCCTGTGGTCTCACACTCTTAGCGCATAAATCTAATTAAAAAATGAGTTGCAGTAACTTAAGCTCATTACATCAGTTTGAATGCAATAATTCCATGTAGATTATAGAGAATTTTATATTTACATTAATACTAGTATATATATCAATACTAGCGGTCTGCGGCTGCTACGCTGGCCGTCTAATGGGCGGAAATTTAAACATGTTTACAAAGGCATGAAGCAGTTGAGTTCATACCAATCATTAAACATTTTCAAGCAAACCTCGAGAAGTTCGAAAGTGTTGCCGCCCAGGCAATTTTTTTATTTGTGATGTGTGGTCACGATGATAAATCACGAATGAATGAATGAATTATGAATGGAAAAGATCATGTCCACTTCGAAAAGCGACATGAGAAGAATTGTTCATTTTCGAAATCCATGAGAAAAATAAAATCTAAAATATTTTCAAGATTAGTTCAAGAAATTCCGGCAAATATAATTCTGGAAATTGAAATCAATATTACAAAATTTGATGGCAGAACTGATTCATGAAGAAAATTGGAAGTTGAAATCTGCAACACTTCATTGTACACGACATTATCGGTCGGGTCTTGCATTTGCCCATCGACCACTTGGATTTTGAGGCAATCGGCAGACCGGACTCGAGAGCACGCAACATATAGCTGACCATGAGAGAAAACAGGCTCCGGCAGCAAGAGACCAGCCATGTCAAACGTTTGTCCCTGAGCGTTGTTGATGGCCATACCGTAAGCCAAACGAATCGGGAATTGTCTTCAGCACATGTTGAAGGGAATATTCGGATCGGTCGCTGTCGTGGCAGTAAATGCAAGTTTCCACTCTGCGCCCCGAGTAAGGTATCGCCTTTGTGTAGGGCATTTTATTGAAATATTCCGTAAGGTATCCCAGAATCGCTTGCATCTCTTTTTAATCAGCTGATTTCAAAGTGTAAGTAATAAAAAACGAAAATTTCCACGAGGCATCGTTATCTAATGAGGATTTTAAACATAAAGGATAAGTATACTTTCCAATGTCAATGCGAGGAAAATGGTATTTTCGCCCTTTTCACATTTCACCATGTCTCAGCGACATGTCGTTCTTGGAAATTTCGGTGAGTCAGAATTGTTGGAGCATGTCCCGATTCACCGAGACAGCAACTGCGAGACGTCGAGGCTTATAGAAATATTTCTTTCGACAGTTCTTCGACATTGCTGCTACGACAGTTTCTGCAAGTCTCCATAAGGTTAGTCGTTAATTAAATTTCCCGCTTTACTAGGAATTACGCTGCTGAGAGGGCAAGGACAAAATCAAATGAATTTAATGCTGCACATGGAGTTGCAGTTTCTGCAAATCTGCTTGAGGTTAGCCGTTAATTACAGTAAATTTCCCCTAGAGGGCCTTATTGAGACTTCGGCTCATGTTCAAGGGCCTGCGGCTCTCCAATATGAGCCAAAGTAGGATCGCTTGTAACTATGGATTTTTAGAGACCGGAGGCATCCAAGGGGCCGCAATAAAAAGGTATCCGCGAACCGCGGGTTCTGCATCACTATTTCAAAGCATCCCTAACGCTCAGAATAAGATTTGCTCTTTACTTCTGAATCAGAAGCTTATACAAAGTCCTGACTGCTCGACAGGTATGTTTCAGAAAGCCACGCATTGAGGTTATTTCCCTTTTGGCGTACTAATTGGTTGGCTAAAAGGAAATTTTATCATTTGGCTATTTCCTGTTTATGCGCCAAGATTTGCCAGGATAAAAAGTATTGAATACTTGAATATTCAGGAGGTGGGCTATGGAGTCACACAGCAGTCACAGTCGAGTTCATAGCAGTCAAGTGCACCTTAGTCCGAGTACCAGGGACACTTTAACATGTGGTTCATATGCAATCTAGGGAAGATGTTGAAGGTGAGGAGCTTTGGAGTTCACTGCTTTTCCCAAAAGGAAAATAACATCGTGTCACCAAGTCTTATTGAGTGTCACAAATACTTCGCATCATGCGAAACGTTCTGTTCCTCGAATTGAAGGAGGGCTTTCAGGATGAATGTGTTATGTGTCAAGAGTTGGAGAGAAAACTGAAAGGGGTCTGCTCAGCTTAACCTAAAGAAACTGAGAAAAAGCATTTGAAAATTGGCTTAATCGGATGAAACTCAACAAAAATGGAAGAGAGGACATTGAAAAAGCTTGAAATATCGATTGTTTTGCTGTTGAAGAGCAAGAACTTCTTGAGTGCCCCTCGAATGCGTAATTACATCTTATTATGAACAACCCCATTCCAAGACTTCATAAATTATTTGCTTTAATGTATAAATACTCTACATTCACAATTCGATTCGGAAAATGTAGAATAACTTCAAACCATTTGCGACTCTTGACACGGTCTAGTACGGGACTTTACAGAGGGAAAGAATAATCACAGTCGCAGAAACATTTGGTACAGCTCCGTCCGTACAGTGATATAGGTCGACATACTTTTGCCTTACCGCAAGTCATGTGACTTGAGTCACGAGACTCGTAGACACCATTTCACCACAACGCTGGCCAGGTCGACACAGACGCCTGAAACCTCAACTGATATGCACGATGTGTACGTGCTTTGTCACGTCAGATTCCAATCGAGCAAACATACTTTGCTATGGTCCTTTTTACTAAAATGAATCAGGGCCAGTTCAAGGAATGTAAATGCCTACCCTCACGGATGGACTCCAGTGACATCTTTCGAAGTGGGTCCTCATTGTCCAGTACTAGCCAATGTGTAATACTAAACTTGAGGGGCACCATGCCGGCTTAATTGCATTTTTGGCAGTCAAGGAAGCGCTGATGCTGCAGTCCAAAAAGTTTAAGAATGATGTCTTGATTCCAACCAGCTTTTTAGAAATGATGAAGCACTCTTCCGATTTCGTCATACCCCTTTCGTTTTGGAGTCCTCACAAAACTCTACATTTTTCGTTGCAGAGTGGTTTTATGAGAACAAAGAAACTCATTGAGAGAGATTTCAGCGGCGTTTTCTCTTGGAAGCGTCACTTGCACATTCAACCATTTTTCTAATAAAGAAGTTTCATGAATAAAGAAAATTTTAAAACCAGATTGAGGGGAATACTGGCCGTAAAAGAACTCTCCGATCAGAAGAGACAAAATAAATTATTGAGAACTGGACTCCGGGATTGGAGTTTATATTGGGTTGGAAAGAAAGTCTTGCAACACTGCGCAAATTTTTCAAAATTTTATAACTTTATTGAAATGCAATTTCAGTCTACAATGTAATGACCATTGTTGTCTATGACATGTTCCCAACGCACGGGTAACTGCTCGATGCCCTTTGCCCAGAACTCTGGCGATTGCGAAGCGAAGAAACGGCCGACATCATTTTCGAGCCGTGCTCGATCGTCGAAGGCCTTGTCCCGCAGGTGATTCTTGAGGGCCCGGAACAAGTGATAGTCGGAAGGGGCCAAGTCCGGAGAATACGCTG
>CAJPEV010000089.1:24301-214159 GCA_905338385.1 Darwinula stevensoni
GGTTTGTGTGGCGGCAATTCTCCTCGTGGAAGCCACTGACTCTTGCGAGTATGGTCGACGTCGAGGACCCAGCTCTCATCTACAGTAACGATTTCCTTCAGAAGGTCCTTTCTGTGCGGACGAAGGAGCAGTGATTCGCAGACACCGACACGGCTTGCTCTGTCAGAGTCGCTGAGCCGATGAGGGACCCATGTCGAGTACACCTTCCGATAGCCGAGGTCGTTCAGATGGTTGCCGATGGGTGACTCCAAGTGTAGTCGCCGATTCGCGAGTGGTGGCGTTCGGCTTCGCATTGAGTGCGTTCCGCAGGGTTTCGTCATCGACTGTAGATGGACGTCCTGAGCGTGGTCGATCACCGAAGGTCATGACGCCAGATTCGAAGCGTTTCAACCATCGAGACACCGTGGAATAGTGGACGACGTTGCCCTTGAATGCAGCGCAGATGTTGTCCGCGGCGGCTCTCGCAGAGTGTCCTTGGAGGAACTCGTAGTAGACGAAGGGGCGAAGAGTTGCTTGTTCTATCGGAGCCATGGCTGCCAACTAATGGCAGAAGCCGCCTCATATACCCCGAGGGCAGAAGCTTCGAGAACATTCCAGCATATACAAATGCAAAGGCCCGCCCATCATTCCTTTGAAAATTTTTATAAATAGTTTTAGAAAGTGTTGCAAGACTTTCTTTCCAACCCAATATTATGGGCTATACCATCAATGGATGACTGGATAGCCATTGCATCAATTTGAAGCAAAAGAAAATTTGTGGAGTTCCTGGAACCCAAAAAGTTATTTGATGTCTCTATGCCTATTCTGTAAAAAGTTTTTTTTTTAAAGGAATTATTTGACCTCCTTTTTCTTCCCCTTGAATGCGAGAGTGCGGTAGAGAGAAGGAATAGAACCTAGGCTTTCTATTGCTTCTCCTTATCTTCTATATTTCTCGACGAAGTGTGAGAGAAGGGAATGCCCAATGAGCGCTTCTTCTCCCACCTTGTAAGAGGACGGTCAACGTTGACCTGTACTTTTGTTTATAAAAGGCGGGGTAAAGTATGAAGAGTTAAAATGGACGTGAATGTGTACAGAATGAACAATATGCTGCAAGACCCTAGCCATCTCGCCACGCAGCACGTTGTTCATTCGGCACTCATTCACGTCCGTCTTGCAACAGTTTGCCTCCGTCAAATGATGTTCTCGAAAGGAAATGATCACACTGTGCATTTCATTTTCTGCAAATGTAAACGGGTTTGATGTTCTCACTGATAAAATAATTCATAATTATTGCTGTTCCTTCTTTGTTATCTCAAGAACTGCCGTATTGATTTTTCAGCATATGTAACAAAGCAGAAAACGCGTGTTGTGGGGATGGCATGCCAACACTGTAAAGACAAATTCTCCTTAAAATTTTAAATCTACTTATATATTATATTATACAATATTACTCTGCCTTTTATAAGCAAAAGTACAGGTGAACATTGAACCACCCTCGTAGATGTAATCTCGAATGGATGTAAATGATTAATTCATTATTTTGGTCACTTTAATAAAAATAATTTTGTATTAATTGAACTTAGAGCTGATGAGCAACTTTATAGCAGGAAGCATTAGTATCACAAAAGTTGTCGTAAGGAGACATCTCTCCTTAGTGTGAAATTTCCGATTATATGACATTCGTATTTCAAAGAATGCAATGCTTGCGGTATCCGTTGCTACGGCCGAAATACATCGCAGAGACGTCTATTAGAAAGAGGTGATATGTTTTCGTGGGCTAGGGGTAATATGCCATGACTACGCAATTCTGTAATGACGATTTGCTTTCCGTCAGGTACACAACGAACGAGCATGGGGACTCTGGTTGGGCATCTCGTGCCAGGAACGATCTTCATGATGGCATCTGTATGGATTCTATGGAACAATCTTTTGAGATGGCATCGATCTCGACTGCATCCTTCCTCGCCTCCGTTCCGAGCTGCTTTCCGATTCCCGGTGTTTGGAAGACAAGGGGTGGATACTGGCCTCATCTGCTTCTTCTGTCTCGTCGGAATCACGGGTCTGTCGATCCTGATGGACTTTTACTTAAAGGGCAACTTAAAGGAGCTAATTTGGGATCTATGGGCCTTCAAAGGTCCATAGATGAAAAATGGTATTCGTGCCATTTACGAGGAACTCATAACTTGACGGTCTTCGACGACTGGGCGCACTAGTTGGAGTTAAAGTTAAACACCATGTCCACAAAAATTTGTGCGATAAATTATTACAAATTGTGTATTTTAGAGAGGGCCTCTAATTTGATCCCATTCATGAATTTAACAAAAGCTTATGGAACTGCGATTAATCCCTAGCAGCATATAGCATTGAATCATCCCAGCAAACAATTTGAAACACACAACGTTAAATCAACGTTTAATCAACATTGAATAAACGTTCGGAACGTTGATACAACGTTGGTCCAACGTAACCTTGTTTGCTGGAATCGTTGTTTCAACGTCCGGATTCGGAGGATGGAGGTCGTGTCCAGCTGATATTTAAATAATGCATCAATCATGAAACGGCGCATGCGCACGAATTAAACAGATTGTTGAGACCTGTCATATCAACGTTGAACCATTGTGGATTCAACATTTCTTCAATGTTGAAGAAAATGAATTTTCCATATGGAGTCAACGTTGATAAGCAAATGTTGAAGCAACATTGCAATGTTGGTTTTGAACATTGAATCAATGTTGATATACCGTTGATGTCAACGTGGAATCAATTGTTGATGGAAATGAACTTTCAATATAGAGTCAATGCTGAGAGGCAACGTGGTTTTAACGTTAGCTGTGTTGACGAAATGACGTTGAGTCAACGTTGATTCAATGTGAGTGTGCTACTTGGGTATACAGGGTGACCGGAAAGTTCGGAGACACTCAAAAATACCAATATCCCGTTGCCATAAAGAACGATAAATGTTTTTTTTTTTTATTTCATAAGAAAGAACATAAGAAAACCTTCAAAATGTGTTAAACATCTTCGAAATAGCCCCCATTGGCAGCAATAACTTTTCTGAGGCGTTTTGGAAAATTGTCCACAGTTTCTCGATTGTCACCTGTCTGCAGAGCTTGGGTCGTAAGGCACACAACTTCAACCAGCCTTGCATTGGACCCAAGGAGGCTGAGAAGAATGTGCGCCAATTTTCTGATGAGCAGCTGCGTGCCAGCGAAGGTGTCATCTCCCTTCAATATGGATCCAACAAGGGAGCTAACCAGAGTGGCATGATCTTTGGCAACACCCGCCACATGTAAATATCTGTATGCGAAACTGCAAATTCAAGATCATTCCCCCCTTGCAATGATATTCCTTCCTCCTCTGATCGGTGCTGTGTGAAGAATTGGACCCTGGTTTTCAACTGCTTTGATTTTTTTCTAAGAGATTTTCCCATCCTGGAATCTCTGTTGTCTCCCAACTACTTCTGTGCTTCCATTCTGCCCTGCATTTATTTTTGTATGATAAAGATCACCTGTATCTGGAGGTGCTTAAGGACAATGATGAATGAAAATGAACCACTTAGATAAGAAAAATGTCTATTTAATTCTAACACCACTAAAAACAACACTGCACTCTCACCTCTGAAATGGGTAAATGTCTACACCCTGGTCATATCTCTTGCTCTTTTGCAGACCCTTCTTGAGCATGTCTTGTACATCCTCCCTGATATGAAACAGTACTCCAAGTCACTATTCACTCATATATTGCAAGTGATCAGAAGCCCTTATTCTAAAGATCCTTGTTCCTTTAATGAACTTCTATGCCTTTTGAATGCTATTCGATCCAGAGGGTGACCGGAAAGTTCGGAGACACTAAAAAATACCAATATCCCAATGCCATAAAGAACAATAGATGTTTTTTTTTTTATTTCATAAGAAAGAACATAAGAAAACCTTCGAAATAGGCAGCAATAACTTTTCTGAGGCGTTTTGGAAAATTGTCCACAGTTTCTCACAGCTGTTTCACAGGGATTTCGTCCCATGCTTTCAGCAAAGTTGACTTGAGGCTGTCCAAATTTTTTGGCTGAGTAGCACAGACCTTTGCCTCCAAAAAGCACCAGATACTATAGTCCATCAGATTTAAATCAGGGGAGCAGGAGGGCCAAGCTTCTGGACCAATAAAATCTGGCAACTCGTGCACGCACCACTCTTTTGTCGACCGGCTGGTGTGAGCTGAGGCATTGTCTTGTTGAAATGTCCAGGAAGAATCCCCAAAATGATCCCTTGCCCAAGGATAGAGAACCTNAATGTCCAGGAAGAATCCCCAAAATGATCCCTTGCCCAAGGATAGAGAACCTTCTTCAGAACTTCATTTTGATAGTAATTGGCATTGATTTTGATGTTAGGAGCCACAAAATGCAAGGGTGTTTTACCGTCGGCTGTAATGCCACCCCAGACCATGACAGACTGGGGTTTTTGCATTCTTTGCACAAACCGAGATTCTGACAAGACTCTGGAGCCTTTTCTGGCCCCGACACGATCATTTTGAGGATTAAACGCTTGCTGAACTGTAAAAACATTTTCATCTGAGAACACGATCCGACGGTGTGAGTTTCGCTTGAATCTCGCCAGTAGTTTCCTTGATTTTAGCTTCCGCAATTCCTTGTTCTTCTTCGTAAGCACCTGAACTACTCCTTTTTTTGAAAGGGAAAATGCCCAACTTCTTTCTAAGATAGGAGCGCAGAGTTTCGCGCTTGTTTCAACTCCTTGATGATCTTTGCAGGTGAATGACCTTGCTGAAACATGTAAATCACAGCTTCTCGGCTGGATTTCGATGCCATATCTGCACCGGGAGGAGTCACATTTGCGATGCAAAAAGATTAAGCCTAGAGCTAGACTCGTGGAAGAAATGAAGCCTCACACTTGTAAAAGTTTCTAAATTCTAAAACATCTAAAAAAATTTTTACAAGTCTCCGAACTTTCCGGTCACCCTGTAGACATAGAAAGAATATAATTTTTTTGTTTTACTATTAGTAAGAACATTGGACTTGGACGTCGCTCACTAACTTCTCGAACCTTGGCTGGATGTTGGATATGGCCACGCGAAGTGCTGTTACATCAAGTCGGTTTCTAGCCTTTGTCTTCGTACTCGCCATGACGGAAAGACTCACTCAGAGATGCGTTGACGGGAAGGTCGCTTGAAAACTTTCTCACTCAAATTTGGATATTCTTTGCTCATCTTCAGTCAAAATGTTGCTAGTGTAAAATTAGAAATTTCTTCTATCAGGGCTCGATCGCTGGTGAGTTCAATGAGATTGTCCTCCTCAAGTGCAAACAGTTTGTTCTCTGTATTCCCACAGTAGGTAACAGCGTCGACCACCCACATGTAGCCCGTTCGTGGCTCGTCTTCAGATGGAAAGTAATCTTCGAATTTCGGAAGAAGTTTTTTTGAGTGTTCTGAAATGAGTTTCACGACACGCTTCTTGATTTTTGAGCTACTTGAAAGGTCACGGAGACATGCGAACATATAGAAGTCTTCGCGTTGACTCTTTGCGGCCATACTTAATGTTTATTTTTTAAGGCCTCAATTTTTGTTGCCATCCTGATGAAGGAAGCCATAGGGCCCTGCAGCTGCAAGTTCACCTCATTTAATAATCCAAATATGTCTGCCAAGTATGCCAGCTTGGCTAGCCACTCGTAATCGTCAAGTAGGTCCGAATACGAAGATGCTTCCTGTCGCAGGAAAACCTTCATTTCGTCGTGGAGTTCGTAAACACAAGCCAGTACTTTCCCGCGTGACAACCATCGACTTCCGAATGCAGCAGGAGATATGAATGTTCAGCGCCAAGCTCATCATAAAGTGTTCGAAACAGGCGCGAGTTCAGTGGATGAGCCTTAATAAGGTTCACAATCTTCAGTCAGTTAATACTGGGCGCATTCAGTTGTGACTCGATCTAACTGGGCGAGTCATGATTCGGGGCATAGCCCACTTTGATATCTGACGCAACCTTCTGAATGCATTGGGTCATTTAATCAGCGAATTTTAGCTGCTTATACTGGGCGCATTCAGTTGTGACTCGATCTAACTGGGCGAGTCATGATTCGGGGCAAAGCCCACTTTGATATCTGACGCAACCTTCTGAATGCATTGGGTCATTTAATCAGCGAATTTTAGCTGCTTTTCTGTGTAGTAGCAAGAATAGAGGGAGTTGAGAAATTTGTGAAGAGGTACAGAATGCTCTTCAAGATCAAGTTACCTCTCCGGGATATTCAACAATGTCCGAGTTCGACCTCACCCTCTTGTTTATTGCATCGTGGTAGTCGTCAAGGTAGTCTTCGTCAAGGTAGTCGTCAAGGTAGTCTGACGACTCAAGGTAGTCGTCACCTCAGCCAGCAATAAAAAATGTTCCATACCAAATTGGAATCTTCTCGAAGCAAATTTGAGGAGGGTTATCCACTTCTCAAAAGCGATTTCGGGATATTACAATTCATATTAGCTAGGTGAAAGAAAGGAACAGCCGTCGTGCGTAGGAAAACGTAGTAAGTGTTGAAGTAAACGTGCAAAGGGGCTTAGACACATGCATGAGAGCGGCGACCTTCAAAAGGTACCTACACGCCATGTTTGGAGTGATGACCCGACGATAATGCCTCGATCTCAGAGATCGGGTCATAGCACGTAACTCGAGTCAGGTTCCTGCGTCATCACCCGAGGCATTCAAGTGTTTCGTGTCGTGACTCGCGTTATAGCTCGGGTCGCAACTGAATGCGCCCACTATGTTGAGTTGTGAAGACATTTCTTTACTGGCTAGCATCCCATGAGCACACAATGTTTCACTTGCACATCACCAGCAGCAACTTCTCGGATACTCGCTGTCACACCAGACTGCGTCTGTCATGGCAGCAGTTCCATCGGTGCAGACGGCGACAACACATTTACAGAGAAATCGTTTTCCACTACATAGTTGTTGAGAGATCTCTGCGCCTTCCGTTCGAGTCGGTATGTTTGAAACCATCAATACATCTTCATGCATTTCAGTCCCGTGCACATAGCCCACGAAGATAATACAAACTGCAACGTTGGAAATGTCTGTGGATTCGTCCAACTGCATTGAAAACCACTTTGACTGCTTGGGTCTTTCCAACAATTGATCTTCAATGTCTTCCGAGATTCTTTCAATGCGGCGAGCTACACTGTTAAAAAAAACGGTGCTTAAAGGTGCGTATGTACACCTTCAAAGGTGTGCCTGTGTTGTCCCAGGACAGAAGCCTCTCGGGTTCACATGGGAACCCTTCACGAAGGGTGAGCATGGGCACCCCTACTCATGGGTTCACATGCAACAGCATTTGGCTCCCATGTGAATCCGAATCGCAACCATTCTCACCCCCTAATTTTGCCGGAGGCATTGCTCCCGCACCCTAGTGGGTACACATGTTAGTCTGTTTGGTTGACATGGCAACCTTGTTTTGTATCCTAAGGCATTACAGGCACACCCTGCTGGGTTGTGGCTTGCACCCTAACTCCGGACATTTTAACCTTTAAATACTCCCCGAGGCATTACTCCGACACCCCAGTGGGTGTAACTGTTGATCTGCTTGGTTGACTTGGCAACCTTGTTCTGCATCCTATACGGTCTTCCTGTAGTCTTGCCATTAGGTCCATTGGTGAATTCCAGTGTCTTGTNAGTCAGGAGCCGAATATGCTCCTCACGAAGGGAAGGCTTGTCTTTGAAGGCGCGTATCGCTAGGCTTCTGGAGGTACGCCCTGTCTGGGATCCTCCGACACAACTGTCCTTGTCGCTGTCTGGCGTCGAATCCCCACACAACTGGTCCTTGTGGCTGCCTGGTGTGGAATCCCCCTTTCAGTGCGGCTTCCGACCCCTTTTGAAGTTGGTCCATGCCCTCAGGCATATTTCAAGCCCATCACATATCCACCAAGTATCGACGTTTACTCAACGTTCCTGTGCAGACTGGGATGTTGCCATGTACCTAGTCCGACATTATGCATTGAAAACCCTTCACACCAATTTTATTTCACAGGGAATAAAGCGCAATATTAAAAGCATAATATATGTATTATATCAATACATCAAAGAAAAACATTTTTGACATCTGTGCATCACATATTGAAATTGGAATGGAGGTAGTTCAGCTGCTGGCAAGGGAAGTGAGAGCAGTTTTCACGCACTTAAGGATGGGTCTCGTAAGTCCAGTTTGCACTTCAATAAATTCAAACATTTTTTTGTTGGAATATTTTAAGTTGTGAGGCCCAGAAACAACTGATAGCCGCAATGACGTTCGGTGTGGAGAGTACTTCGGTCCCATCAATCTTGATTGAGATTTTCTCCTTTGGTGCAAGTCTTGGCATCCAGAGGACTGGGCTTCCACACACCGGTTCCTGCAGAAAAGAAAAAATATCACGTACTTAAAAATGGGAAACTTTCTCATTTCTTCATGTCCTTTGGTAAAAACGATGTGAGGTTAATAGATCAATAGTATTTCTGCCCAGTGCCTTAAAGAAGGTCACAGAGTCAGGATTTTCGAAGAGAAGAATGCGTACCTTCTCTACGCAGATAATCCCAGAGACGGGTTCATGGAAGAATGCAAACAGCAAGATGAGCTGATGAGAATCCCAAATCCTGTTTGGCTTGTCACGGCACTGTCCTTCCCATAAGCTGTTAAGGTTTAAGAAAAATGACAGAACGATGCAGCTTCACGTTCTAAGCTTTAAAATTCAAGGTGATAGAACATAACATCGGGATTTTACTCACCTGTATTGAGATACTTCCCCGTAACGCAGACTTAAAATGGAGAAATGGGACAACCGGGATCCTGCTGGGATAAAACTAAAACCACAAGACATAAGCTGATGAACCTCACTAAGGTATCAAAATAAGGACTTGGCAATTGAGAAAGAAGAAAGGAATTAATACAGTCATAGACTCCACATCAACCACCCTTTGTTTATTCGCTATTTTTTTTTATGGTGTTGATTAAGAGTACCCACACATTAAATAAAGTTCCGAGCCAGTGATACCTACTTTCAAGAAAAAATACGCCTAGTTTAAGTTCTACCCATAACTGTATCAAGGAGACTCTGAAATGCACCATTTGAAATATATTCCAGTCCCTGCTTCCTACCTATTTCTATTCGTGAACGATCATCGGTCTCTTACTTAGCTGTATGAGATTGCAGTAAATCTGTGATATGAATACCTGCATAACCTGCGTAACGTAATGTAATTATTTTAATAAAAAATAAAATAAAAAGTCATACAGTACATATGGCATTTTCACAAGGACTTAGACCTAGGGTATATAGTAGTCTACTAGTATATGAGGCCACGAGTCTAACAGTATCTCACCAAATTCAGATGCCAGGAAGATATGGGGGCAGGAGACGCATTCCACAACGCTCTTAATACACGACACACCAAATTTTGGGAAGTCTGTCCGCTCTAGGATTTTCTATATCCAAAACGAAGACAGGGTCGGGACTGCGGCCTTTGAGTGGCCATAGTAAAAATGGCAGGATTTCTGAGAAAGGATTAGTCCGTCAACTTCTTTTGTCTTAGGAGGGTTTAATGGTCTCCGCGCAATTCGCATTTCTTACTGAATGGTGTATGGACGCTTTGAAAGCAGTGATAGGGTGATATTCTTAATCAGATAAACGTACGTTTCCGGAAAATATTCTCGACAATTGTTAAAATTTCCCAGTCTTACGACACGATTTCCGCATCTTCCATTGATTGTGCAACTGAGTTTGATTATCACCATTCTTCAAAGCACAGAACATATATTCCGTGACCTGGTAGGGCAAGGAATTGCATTGCCTTTCAGAAAAGGCCTCGAATGACGTTTCCGGGGAGAAACCTTCGTCGTGCATAACTTTATCGATTTGGCATGAAATCGTCCTATGCAATGTATTTTATTAGTGGAAATGGGGCATCGAGACAAACCTAGACCTCATAGCTGAAAAATTGGGGTTTTGATAGTAATAATTGTGAAGTTCATAGTTGGAGCCATGGGAGGTTAATGCACACAACAATGTGAATCGCTTTAATTAAAGCACTTGAAACAATTGAAATTCTCAGGACGGTTGTGAGCTTGTCATGTCAACCCCACGGGTGCATATGCTGTTTGTGATGACGGCAGGGAGCATAGGGAACCTAAGGGTGCGAATCGGTACCGTGAGCAACATGTGTACCATGAGGGTGTACATCTCGACCCTCTGCAGGCACACCCTCCACGCACCCTTCTCGCACCTTTTTTTTCAGTGTACAGTATCATTAGACAAGGGGATGTTGCATACTTTCTCGGACGCTTCCTCGCCGAGAATTTCTCTGCACGCGTCAATGATGGCGGGTTTTACGAGTTCTTCACCGATCGTGATTGGTTTCTTGCATTTTGCAAATCTGTGAGAGATCAAGAAAGAGACACATAAAGCAGCAGCACTGATGTTAGCTGCAGCAAACATACGAGGGGCAGTTCAGAAATTCGCTCATTTCGATGCTTGCCGTTGTTGGGGAAGGATGAATTTTTTAAAATGTGTTTCCTATGGTATCGATTAACTTACACAAAAATTTTCAGCCCAAGAAGCGATGGAGACGAGGAAACGAAAAACAAGTGAGGCTGGTCCAAGTCAATTTCCGGCTTACAGTAAAGAGCACCCGCGCGCTATCATTTCCTTCAGTTTCCGGCGCGGTTTGACTGCAAAAAATTGCGCGGAAGAGCTACAAACGGTACTTGCTGACGAAACCCCGACTCTGCGCTGGGTGCAGAAGTCGTTTGCCCGATTTAAAACGGGACATTTCGGCCTGGAGGACGACCGTCGTGAGGGGCGCCCCAGAACATCAACGGACGATCAAAATGTGGCGCGTGTGAAGGAGGCAATCGACGAAGACCCTCGAACGACCCTGGAAAAGCTTGAAGAACTTCTAGAAATTGATGCCATGTTGGTCGGAAGAATTTTGCGCGACCACCTTGGGTGCAGCAAGAAATCCGCCAGATGGGTGCCCCGACCGCTAAAACAAGAGGAAAAGGACGTCCGCGTCAATTTCAGCCGCCAGTTCCTAGCAGACTTCAAGGATGGGACTTCTGCCAACTTCCGGAACATTGTAACTGGCGACGAAGCATGGTTCCGCTTCTCGGATCCGGAAATAAAGGAGCAATCCAAAGTTTGGTCGAAAAAAGGAAAGGCTCAAGGCCAAACGAGTGAAATCGTCTGGAAAAACCATGTTCGCGATTTTCTTCTCCCAGCAAGGCATCGTCGCATCTGTCCCACTTGAGGAACGCAAGACTGTGACCACTCAATGGTACACAGAAAACTGCCTGCCGGTAGTTTTCGAAAATTTGCTCAGAGGTCGCCCCAAGTCGGAACTCAGGCGCCACTTCTTGCACCACGACAACGCCCCAGCCCACACGGCCAGCAAAACGACTCTCTTCATCGGCGCCTCTGGCATCAACCTGACCGAGCCACCGTCTTATTCCCGGATTTGGCGCCGTGTGACTTTTGGTTGTTCTCAAAAGCCAAGGAACCGTTGCGTGGAAAGCTGTTTCGGACCCGCGAGGAATTGATTGAAGCAGTCAACAGTCAACTCGACTTGCTGACAAAGTACGATTTCAAGCAGTGTTTTCAAGATTGGCTGCGGCGCCTTCGAAAATGCATTAATGTTTTCCCCGGAAATTACGTTGAGAGGACTTGAATAAACCCCTTTTCAGGGAAAAAATAGGAAAAAAATGTAGTACACTTCCTTCTATAAAAACGAACGAATTTTTTATTTGCCCTCGTATGCCTCTGTTGCGTCTTCATTTCACTTCGTCTACGTTCGAAGTATTCGACCGAAACTCTTAACAACGAAGCAATGAATTGCTTCGTTGTTAAGAGTTTCACCACAAACAACACAGTGGAAGAGGCGCTTCGTCGTAGTTTTCCGGGAGTCAAATCTGTGGAGTCCCTGCATTTTCATGGTCCCATTAATTAATAGTAATTACGCCCCAGGGATCACAAAGAATACCGAAAAAACTTCAATTACAATGCAAACACATAATATCTGAGTAGCCACCTTCACAAAAACCACGTCAAACAGGGTTGCCACCTTATGTACAGGGCCTGGACAGTGGCCTCGTATATAGCATAGGGAAGAGCACGATCTATCCTGTCCAACTTTGCTACGCCGGCATGATTTCTTCTATGGTAGCTCATTAATATGGTGCTGTCTTCAGCTTTTCAAATCTTTAGAAAGGAGCCTGAAGGCCATCAGTGGCTGACTTGGGTCTCGTCAGACAATCTATTTAAATCTCTAAAAACATTCATACGTGCTGCTCGCCCCCTCCCCCTGGGATCGCCACATACCTGACGGAGGGGTCAAAGTGGAAATCACCCTCTCCCCTCTGAGGAGAGGAAGACAGATCACATTTAGCGACACCTTTGAGAATTAAAAGTGAAGCTCAGTTGGACCGGATAACCTGTAAACATTGTCACCGTCGGACGTAACGATGAGGACAGAACCAAAGGGACACAAGCGACAAGGACGAAAGACAACCCGTAAAGATATTGCGCTCTCAGTAATATACTAACTAACTTTTATTTTTTAATTTACTGATATTTGTTACATACTGTACAATAGGGAATAGCATATGAAGCTCATCTTGTTTCCTATAATTCTCTCTCGATGAAATGGACCTGGTCTCACGGAAAGGCAAAAATACCTCTCCCTTTACAAAAGAAAAATCTTACCCCTTGCATCATAAAATAGATAAGAAACCAAGGAAGCGATGATTCCTTTGAATATTCATGGAGGTACTTAGAAGCAAACGCTCCTCGACAAAACACTGCTCCGCTTTCGATAAACAGTTTGGTGCCTCATCTGGGCAAAACTCTTTTAAAATATCGGTCATAATTGAACGGAACAGAATTTGTTTGCAGCTGGAGAAGGGAATTCATCATCTTTGATTCCTTAAATTCATTGGAGTGCAAGAAACCACAACGTTCCATGAGCAATTCCCGTTCGAAAAGACGGACATCCTAGATCTTCTTTTAAATTCCACTTAAATAAATTCCATTTTACCATGTATGATAACAGAACAAAATACAGTATACACTGAGGCTTTTTGGTTATATTTTCTTTAAAATGAGTATTGCTGATTGACGTTGGGATTCTAAGCATTTCCTGAGGTCAACAGTATCATACTATTCTGAGGTGAAATTGAAGGAATGTTTCATTTGCCATAGAACGTTGTAGTAGACTGCAGGTGAAGCCTGAAACTTCGTCAACACTGTATGATATATCTTCGTACTTCGGTTCTTTTCCACTTTTGCTCATATTCCCCATGGAAAGAATTATCTGACTCATTTAACGTACTCGTACTTTCCTAAGTCATAATAAGAAACTCATCTTTGTTTTTCGGTACAGGGGAAACCATAAATGCACTTGATGAGAATTGGAATTGGGTGCATCTGGGAAACGCTCAGCATGTGTGCATGTTCTTTGGCTTCTTGTTTTGGGGGGTCATCGGGATGCTGATGGATAAGGGGTATCCCTTTCCGCCGTATGCTGATCATGCCTTCATAATACTTGCCCTGATCGTGGAGTGGCTCCTATTCGCCAACCACCTCCATGGCCGATATCCTCTCGACGTCCTTGTAAGTTGGCATCAACTGTTGCGTTAGACAAATCTTTATTCAGGAGTTCTAAAGACAAAAAAAAACAATAATGCTTGATTCTGCGATGAAGGGTATCTGCTTTTTAAGCGATGTCTGTGTATCTACAAGCAATGAGAATGATTCATAGGATATGCCAGGCAAACAATTAAGCGCGGTAAGGAGACAGGGATATCCGCTCGAATGGAGCAAGAGTTTGTTTATGCACTTTCTAATGTTTTAAGAAAGCTTTTGAATTCATTCAAGATACCAATTTGAGGTCATATTTACAGACTCACACTTTGCTTGGAAACGTGTTGACAAGCGGCATACTGCTGGGTTTCCTGAACGCCTGGAAGAACTCCCAGATACTTCCGATCCTTGCCCTCACGTATACAATGCTCGTCCAAGGAACTTGGTTCTGGCAAGTTGGATTCATCCTGTACCCTCCTTGGGAGAAAACATGGAACGAGGAAAGCCACGATCACATGACCATCGCCACTGTGATCTTCGTCGCCCACTTATTCATCGATGCATTACTCATTCTGATTCTCAACGGTTTCATTGAGAGTTGCTTGCGAGGACAAGGACACCATGGAAAGGACTCAGAAGTAAGTCCATTTCCTTGAAGGCAAACAAGGCTAAAAACAGGATTGGACTAAGCGCAGAGAACGGTGTGAACCGATCTCACGATAGCTTCAAAATGTAAATTCAGTATGGCAAACGCATGAAGAAGTTCATTATAAAAGAGAAATCTTTCTGACAGTGTTTTGATGGAATCCTCATCGATTCCGCCATCACATGATCATATTGTTGATGTAGACCTGATTGCCTTCAGGTCTGCATCAACATTATATGGAGATGCTGACGGTTTTGGTGCTTTAGGTTGTCTGAGTGAATTTAATCGGGTTGAGTTCAAGGATTTGTGCACGCCATAGCAATATGTTGATACTACTGTATATTGCCAAAATCAGTTGTTGGTACAGCGAGCAATATGGCTGGGAGTGTTGTTTTTCTGTATTTAAATATTACGGCACTTGCCGAAAACCTCCGCCTTACTCTCTGGAACATGCTTAGCCATCTTGACATTTACTACCATCGAAATGCATGGGTACCTCACAAACACCTTCAGCATCTGCTCTACGGAAAGGATTCCTTATAATTTCAGTACCATCACAATTCTTCGTAGGTATAACCAACTGTGGATCATATTCCTCAGCTGGCGCCTAAAAAACCACAAACAAATTCATAACTTTGGAAGTTCACTCCATAAAAATATTCCGAAAAGTCTTGAGTGAAGCATAAGCAAGAAAGTTCTCGTCTAATGTGCAGAAAAGGGAATTCCAGTTTTATGGTGAAAACTCAGTTCTATTTTCTCACGTGAACGTGCTGCTACGAGGAAACCTAGGAGTCTGCGCAAGAAAAAGAGTGGCATGGCATTTCTCATCGTTCAGTAAATTCCGATTCATCTCATCGTCGGAGTCTGTTACATCGTTGTTACATCTTAGCGTCCTTTTATTTTATATTGTTAGAACATTATCCTGCAACATCGTAACATTTCCTTTCTGACATAACAACGTGTGACGACATTACGTGAGAACTGATTATTATGGCAGTATGGATTGTAAACAATAGTGCTCACACCCCCCTGCATTTTCCCCAAAAACCAAGAAAGCCATTCCCTACATTTATAGCCAAGAGAGTGTTCTTTGCCCTTGTGCAAGTAGGGATCTATTTTCCAATTTAAACCTTTCTACGTTATCCCGACTACGTATTGCTGCGTGTGCCCGTAATGATAACGCTGGCAAGTGGGCAGACGCATGATGAGTATATTCTCCAGACAACTCTGAACGAGTTAATCACCTCATCATGTAATCACTTCTTTTGAAAGAATATCGAGAGGCGGTTCTCAAACAAGGTTCATGCTCCTTTACCTTCTAAAGTTAAGTCAGAGGTTGAGAATAGTTTCCGCCGGAATAGTTTCGAGAGAATTAGAAAATTTCGCCATGTTTCCTTCGACCCGAACGCAAAAAGTACCTGGGGTCCCCTTCTGCCGTGTAACTCACTTAAACAGGTTTATTCAAGAATTCCAATATCTTCCCCTGAGTTTTACGCGGGAAAAGACCAGGTACCGAAATAAACATATAGGGAACACATTTCCGGTACATGAAAGGGAGATTTGCTGTTGCGGCGTTGAGATGCCATCTGCCGTCGATTGTATGAACCTATTAAATGATGACTGCATTAATTTGCTAACATTGTCTAAACGTTGTTAACGCCAGAAAGAATTTGTTGTCACAACGTAATAGTAAAATGCTGCGACAGCATCAGATAAAAGGACATTCAAATGTTGTAACAATGTTTTCTACAATGTAGCCACAACGTTCCATATGTTGTGGTAATTAAACAGTATTCAGTGGCAACTACAATATTACAGCTCCTTCACAATTATTTATTGCGAATTTATTAGCATGTTTTTTGCTCCGCGACATTTAGTTATTTGCCTAATGTTGCGGTGGAGATTTAATAACAACATTGTCAAATCATCAGGGTAACAGCATACTACATCCACACGATGTTATTACTTTCATGCAACATTGTCACAACGTCAGTGTGTTACATGGGATATGAAGGATCCTTCCATTGCTCAGAGTTCGTCTTCGACGAGAAGAGACTCAAAAGAACTGGGATTACGTAACGAATCACGAAAAGATATTTGTTTATCGAGAAATATGTTACATACGCCTATAAGGGGTTTCAATTTCCGCAACATGTTGCAAACCTGTTGACGGAGAAGTGTGTGCTTATGATCTCTCTTCAGCTTACATATTAACGTGAATCAATCTTGTGGCGTACGTCAATAAAAAAAAGGGTTTAAAGTAAGACACTCCTAAGTCCACGATCATATTTCGTCAGATTTACATGTTTTCATGTAAATCTGACGGTTCAGGTAATTGTACGGCAGGGTGATGATAACAAGAATTCCCTCTATTCCAGGAGGAGGAATGGATGCTATCGGAAGAGAAGCTGGATGAGAAGGCAAGCGCTATCATGTAAGAGACAAATGAAATGCAGCAGACAACCCAGAGCATAATTTTTAAAGAATAAATACAGAGTGACTCGGAGAGTACCAACATGAATGATGTATAGGGTGGGGCAGAAACTTTTTCTCCTCCCCTCTCCTCCCCCTTCAACCCAAAGCGTTTTAGCTATTAACTTATGTTGGGTAAGATCTGAAAGCCTGATTCATTTGGAACTACTTCTGATCATTTTCAGATAAATATATAAAAATGGCTGTTACTTACAACTGCGAAAAACAGAGAGTGATTGATATAATTAAATGTATCGCATTTCGCGAGTCTCGAGCTGCCCCTGAATTCCTCCAAGAAACCTCACCCAAGTGCTCCAAGAAGCGAACAGATTTGTTTCAAGAACTACTTGAATCCTACCTTCGTCGCCTGTAGGCTGTTCGTCTTGCAGATGGTGGTCAAATCGATTATTAAGTTTGTCATATGAGTTTCCTTTTAATGCAGGAATACAATTGGTTTTTCCCAAGTCTCTTTCATGTTGCAGTACAGTGAGGAGAAAAAGGTTCTGTCCCACCCTGTAAATATAAATATTGCAATCAAATGAATGAAGTGAGGATTAAACGGTTCTTTTAAAGAAATAAAATTAGACCGGGATTTGGAGTCTCCCAGCGAATATTTACTTTGACCTTTATTGTAAGTGCATACATTTATTTGTACATTAAGCTTCATTGACATAACTTTGGTCATTGGTCAACATTGGTCATAACTGCTGTGCCGCAGAATGCATTTTTCCATGCCCTAAAGGTGCAAATGCTGTACCGCCACTTTTTGAAAAAATGCTCAGATATTAAGTGAATATCTCTTCAGCTAGCGAGTGTTCACGAGTTTAGTAGAAAATATCTAACTGCCAGCGCTTACGCGGGAGATTTAAATCCGTCCGATTAAGATTAATACCGTTGGGCTCCTTGAGTACTCGTGTCGATGTCATCTCACATGTCGATGTCATCTCACATGTCGTTGTCGTCATTGCCATCGTTAAAGACAGCGGTACTCAAAATTTCGCCGCTGTGACCGTATACTGACGTGACCAAACTTGCGCGAGTCGCACTTAAAAAAAAGTATACTGGTACGAAATAAAAAATCCCGACATGCTAAAAATCACTCATGCAATGGTATTTATTTGCGCAACAGAGACTTAGGCGCAAATTCATAGAATTATAAAAATAATCTGAGAAATTATACAGGGTATCCCATAAGTCTGGAACCATAGGGCAAAATGATGGTAACGACTTGTATTCACAGAATGTGTTCAATGTGTCCACCATTATGATTGATACGCAAATGCAGACAAGGTATCCAGTCGGCAATCTCACTTCGAATAGTGTCAGGAGTAATAGTGTTATATGCGTCAATGATACGCTCCCGTATATGTGCATATCTTGAATCACTTATATAAGTGATTCATGATATGCACATAAGTATGGAACCATAGGGTAAACCCTATGGTACCATACTTATGGGAAACCCTATAGATGAGATTTAAAAAATAAATAAATAAAATAACTTAGGGACTAAGTTCGTGCGGGGTGGGAGTATATAGGGGAAAAAGAAAAATATGGTGTTAATTAAGAGTAAGATCATTTGTCACAGGGAAAAAAAGACATTTCACTACCCGTTTGAATCGGGACGGAGGAAACGACTGCCGAAATGGGTGGAGGGAAAGGGGACGGTAGGAGAGGGTTGTGATTGATAGGTGAAAAGATAAACAGAAGGAAAATGGGAAAGGTTTTGAAAAGGCCTGAGTTATAGTGCTCATAGTGGGTTTCTTTTCCCTGCAAAGTACATTTAGCATTCGCGTGCCACATGCGAGTCCTTCGCATGGGACTAGATGTAAGAAAAGAAAGTTAAGATTTTAGAGTTTATTTTGAACTTGAACAACATTACTTCAGGTGTCAACAAATCCACCATCTGCAGCAATGCAGCGTTCAACCCGTTTTCTCAAAGAATGAAAAACATTTTCCAGATGTTCTTTTGTTATACCAATAATTGTCCTTGTGATTCTGGCTTTGAGTTCTTCCAAATTTTGTGGCTTAGAAGAAGCAGTACTTTTGACATGGCCCCATGAGCAAATAAGAATAAGAAAAGCAAAGAAAAATCTGGTAGACGGGATGGCCAAGGGAAAAGTCCGCCTCTACCGATCCATTTTACAGGAAACTTTTCGTTAGAATCTTTTTTAACATTCAAGCCATAGTGACATGGGGCACCATATTACTCAAAAATGGTGTTTGAAAGGTTTAAAGCCCTAGTTATGGATGGGGGATGTGTGATCATCGAAGAAGAAGGAACCAATAACTCATAATTTTTTTAGGGTTGACCATACTGTGACATTGGATGAATCGCGTTCATGTTGCCACAATTCAATAGGTTTCTAATCGCCGTAAATGCGGCAAATGTGACCGTTAACTTTCCCCTGATGATCTGCGAACATCAATTCCTCTAAAAATGTCTGTGAATAGTCGATGTCGGAAAGGAAGTGATGACAAAAGTATAATCTATGATGGTAATCATTTTCCACCAAGTTCTGGTGAATTTGGATTTTGGATTTTTGCTTCCTTATGCAAATGAACTTTTCAATTTTATGGGCAGTGCTTCTTGGAATGTTCAATTCATCCAATGCACACTTAATAAATGTTTTCGGACTTATTTCAAACGACTCCTGCGCAACCGCTATAGTATCCTCACATTACATATGGCCTTCTTGACCGAGGTTAATCATTTACAGATCCTGTCTCATTAAATTTCTTCATCCTGTTCCTTATTGAGTTGGCATGAGGAGGATCCTTCTTGTAATGACTTTGAAACTTTATTCTTATAACAATTACTATCTTCAATTCAGCCATCCACAGCACACAGTTGACTTTTTCTTCTGTTGATGCCATTTTTGCGTTTCAGCGCCTCTAGCGGTGGCAGCAAAACCAGGAAGAAACTTGAAGATCTTAGCATCTAAATATTTTAAAACTGTTTTCTTCTATCGAGTCTAGAAATAAAGTTATTACTTTTTAAAAGTGCAACAAGGACTTCATAAGTATTCAATATAGACGATCGTGCGACTGACTGAGTGAATGACGCTAATTCTTACCATGTTCTAGAAATGACGAGAGGCTGAAACTTGGTACACGAATAGCTGTTTGATTGCTGACTCCAGGAAAATTCCTACTTTGAAGGCACTGGGTTGGCCAAAAAAAAAGGCGGTTATCTTCATCACTCCACTGCACTGGTCCCCAAGAGTTTGCTAAATTTAAAATAGCACCTCCGTGTAGAACATTCATCTAGCTTTCCAATTATGTCGACAGAATAAAGATTTATGACATAACTTTCATGCAATTAGATAAAAGTATAAAATGTGGTGCTGGTAATTCTGTCATGCTGCAACGTCTGCCAGTGCAAGCAAGAGGTCGCCTACTCGCCAAAAGCAAAGGAATGGACGTCACCTGGAACACATCTTATAGGGTACTGGTAGGTGCACTTTTCAAGCGCTATCTCTGTCACACTGTGCGTAACTGCACCAGAATGACGAATTGGATCTGAAATCTTTTGATATCGATGGAAAGCTAGGTAAATGTTGTATATAGAGGCGCTATTACAATTTTTTCAAACTTCCGAGAAAATAAATGTGGTAATGAAAACAGGATTCACTTCAGGGAAAGCTCTATCCTGAATTTCTAGCTTGAAATTGGAACGTACTCTCTGGTTAAAGTCTCTGGCAAAAGTTTAAATCCCATAAGCAGTATACAGGTATAATGAATTACGTTCTTGAAGCTCCTTCCAGTGAGTGTTGTACCAAGTACATCATATGGTACTAGATGTCAGAATCTCGGAAAAGCACGCTCTATCGCAAAGCCACTATTATAGTTTCAGAGAGATTCTAAGAGTCAACCCATCGGGTGCCCATTCTTAAACTATACGGATATTCATTGAAATCGAAAAAAAAAATATTTACACCATCGAGTCCAGTATGAAAGGATTGACTACACTTCCGAAAATCAGGCGGCAAAGATGTTCCAAGTACCCTACCCTAAGCCCCAAGTTTCCTACTGGGAAATCGTTTCGTCCACCGATATTTTCCCTAATTTAATTAATGAACATTATCTTGAGTAATTTTGCTTCCGGTAACAATTACATACGCGCGGAATTTTCAAGTTTTCGTCGCGATGAGAGTCCGTTCCATAGCTACTGAGTACATTTTATGTTAAAATATTCAATTGACCGCCTCACTTGGGTAATAGGAGAGACGGTATTTCTAGACAGAATAAATTAGGTGATCCTGTGAAGTCAGGATTTACCGTGGTAAAGATACGATCGGAGCACGATTCGTTGTTCAGCCGAGATCGTGGAACCACTACCAATTTATGAACCAAGCTTGTTCCCTCCGTATTCCTTCACTTGACTCCAACCCCCCGCCCCCCTCCATTCTTAAAGGACGTCCCATGCTTGAGTTGGAGCCTAGTGAAAAATTGTCTGATTCAAACAGTGCTTAAATGGGAATTAGTTAAATTCAGTGGATGAATGTGAATAGGTCCTTTTTTATAGTACCCCCCCCCCCCCCCTGGCATAAATAATAATTTGTCAGATTAGACTTTGCCTAGCGCACATTGCTCCCTCTGGAATATGTCGTTTCGTGAAAATCCCCCCCCCCCTCCCAAGGTGGCAGTTTGAAAAAAAATCAGTATTCACGTGAAGCTTTAACTACGACTATATTCCATTAAGCGATATTCCATTATGTGGAGTCGACTGTAATAAATTCAGAGCGATAACTTGAGTTATTCAATAAATATTATGAGCAAAACCCATGTACATCTTGCAAAGTAGTAAGCCAGAAGGTGTGGAGTGATGCCAAAACCTTTGAGTACCCTTTCTTCGAGACGCTGTACTCGCAGGTGTGAGATATGGTTACTTTGAGATAGGGTACGCAGAGTACCCGAGATTATTATCTGAATGTTCTGCCATTTCCATAGTCTTTACTTGTTTGGTAGTTCGAGGAACACGAAGCTCTTGAGGGCCACATGCGTTTGATTTAAGTTTTGTGTATATTCCAGTACAACAAACTCTGCTGCCTCTTCAGACAAGTAATTTAGATTTTGGCCAATATTATACTGCCTTTGTTCTTGAGACATCTGGCACAGCGCAAAAATGGCGATTCTGCAGAAAAAAAGTCGACGGAAACACGACCACCGTAAGACTCTCACGCAGATTCAACCAGAATGTCATTTCGATTTTTTCATGCGAGTACACAAATTTAATGTATGCAGACCAGTGATGGCTCGTGATATTTAGCGCTAGTAGTTCGTCTATGGGGAGGGGGTAGGCAGCACCCTCCCTTGCCTACCCCCTCTCCATAGACGAACCACTAGCGCTAAATATCACGAGCCGCCACTGATGCAGACGATGTGGTTTCTCACTCCCCATCGCCTGCAGCTGCGCACAAAGGTGCTGGAAGCCATCGATGTGCGTGCCGGCCAAAAGATACTGAGAAGATAATGCTACCAAAAAGGAAGATCAGGAATTTCCGCCGAAGTCCAGGGAAAACGATTTAGAAGATCTAAGGAATGGTTTCAGGTCTGTCAGCCATCTACTTAAAAAAATCATAGACGCCGACTCTGTAGGGGGGAGGGGCCTCCTCTCCATCTCCCTCGCCTCGAGAAAGTCAGAACTAGATAAGTGAGATGTTTGAGAGGTTCCAAACTATTGACGCAATTGCCTAATCCTGACTTTCCCAGTTGGGGGAGGGGGAGAGAGAAAACGAGTCTCCTCACCCTTCCTCCCCCCCTCAAACTCCCCCTACCCTCGACAAAGTTGACATTGATGTCCCTGATTTATGTGAGCTTGTTTTCCAAGGTTCACTGTTTTTTGTCATATGGACCATGATTCCTCTCAACTTTAAATCTTTGATACACCATTCTGAAACATCACAAAACTTCAGCAATTCCACATTGATCCTTTTCATTTTTTCAGGTAGAGAAACAGCCTCTGCTCAAGGAATCGCTATACACGGACGACAAGAAGTAATTTCACACTCCATGCCAGTTTTTTTTCTCTCCCATCGTAAATTGAACTCAAGAATTCTTTGTCGAGCAAGATGTGCGATATGTGGCGTCACACCTTCATTCACATATGTTTCTGTTCATGCAAAAAGAAAATTGACGTCGCATTCAGTATTTTAAACTATTAAATAGCGTTATCTCTCTGACCAAGGGTATGACAATTATTACATTCATTTTTCATCCACTGCTATAATTTAAATACCAGAAACAAGGGGAAATGGATGGCTGGCACAATAAGGGGAAATGCACCGTCAATGTGTCGTTGTAACATAGACCTATTTGATGCCTTGTACATGCTCACATCAGTTCGTCACAAAGTTAATGTGCTAAGGTAGGCCATAGTAAAAGGAGTTATTGATTTCGTATTTTCTTTATTCAGAGTAAATAACATTTTGGCCAAATTCTTCGATATGAAAATGCACGTTTCGGAGTTCATTCGACAAAAAGTCGCTCCACGGTTGTCCACTACAACTTGCATATGCGAAAGTCATTGCAAAATTGCTTTCACGGAAAACAGAACAGGAATGGGAATGGGACAGTACTTGAATGGGAAACCAGAGGGTTTCTTATTCATGCTTGAGGTCCCTGATCCTGCGATGCCGATAGACTCTTCCTTGCAACAATGCAGTTCCTCAGTGAGGAACTGCATTGTTGCTAGAGACACGCGAGAGGGTGCATCGTCATGCTTATTAAGTCCTTATTTCCTCCAGCAACAGTTTCAACATCACTTTCAATTTCGGCTGTAACTATGATGAATTCCTTGTGAGTAGATTGCTGCCCGATAGGGAAAACATTGCTGGGGAGGATTATGTATTCAGCATGATGGTGCATCACGATTGATTTCCATTCGCGGAGGGTCTGCGATGATTGGTGCCTGAATCATTCTACAAGGCCTTTAACCCTCACATGACCAAGGTATTTTATAATCACAATTGACGAAGGAGGTAAATGAATCTTCTTCTTGCGTATGGCGGGGGATTAATCAGCAACATTTATAAGCTCATGTCAAGGTTGATGATCCAATTGGAGGCTGTTGGGGAAGCTCATGGATATCTTCCAAGGTTTCTGCGAACGATCGGATTGGGCACTGATGGATAATGTGTTGGATGGTTTGGTCTTTGCAACCGCAGTCACATCTGGGGGTGGTCTTGATTTTCCACCGGTGCAAGAGGTGGGCGCAACGGCCGTGCGAGGTGCGGATGCGGTTTAGCATGGTCCAATGCTTTCTTGGCAGGTCGAAGCCAGCAACTTCTGTGGTGGGATCAAAAACGAGCCTTTTGTTGGGGACGATGGCTTTGACCCACATGGCTTTCCACTGTTCCTCCAGGTCAAAGGAGGACGCGTCGAGTGCAATAGCTCTGACTCAAGGCAGGTTCCGGGATTTTAGCCGGGTCCTCGGCGGATTTTTTAGGTCCTCATTAATTGGAAGATCAGGGTTGGCTTTTATTCGGCTAAAGATGCGTGATGTCTGCGAGTCTCTGCGGATGTTGGGAGGTGGAATATGGGAGAGCGTTGGTAGCCATTCAACAGGGGTGGATTTTAAAGTCCCCGAAATCAAACGCATCGATGCGTTGAGTTGGGCGTCCAAATCCTAGGTGTGTGCACTGCCCGACCAAACAGGAGCACAGTATTCTGCAGCGAGTAAACCAGTGCTAGTGACGCTGTTCGTAGTGTGCGCGCCCCGGCACCCCACGAGGTTTCCGCCAGTTTGCGCACGACACTGACCCTAGCCTTCACTTTTTTGCGTGTCCTTTCGAGGTGGGGTCTGAAGGTGAGGCTGCGGTTCAGGGTAACGCCTAGATATTTTGGCTTGGCCTCATTATTTACTGGATGGCCGCAGAAGGAGACAGGAAGAGTCTCTTTAGCAGTGCGGTTGTCGAGGTGGAATGTGGTGACTGATGTTTTAGTCGGGTTTGGGTGTAGTCTCCATCTTTAGCGAAGTACTTCCAAAGTGTCCAGGTCAGCGGTGAGGGTGTCGCCGATGGCGGAGAGTGCTGCACCCTGCGACGCAAGCGTAATGTCGTCGGCGTAGACAAACTTTCTGGAGGTTGTTTGCAGTAGATCGCTCGTGTAGAGGTTAAAGATATCCCTTAAAACCCTGCGACGAATATAAAAAAAACCTCACCGGGATTGCGATGTGGCGCTTGATGCTAGAGTTCGTGATGAATCGGAGGATTCGGATCACTGCATGATCGCCTGAGATCAAAGGAACGAGACGCAACGATAGACCGACGAAACGTCTCCTTGATAACTAGAGGAAAGCGGATGCGAATGGACTAAGTGGATCGGTATCGAGTCTCGACGAAGGAGGGAACGTCCCCAGTCGACTCGATAGACGAGAGGAAGAGTGGTGGGAGATAACCAAAACGTCTCTGCAAAGTTCTCTGGAGGTTTGTATCCCTACGATGACGAGTAGATCGCATCGACGGTCAGTCTGGTTTGCGCCTAAGGATTCGATCGGGTGAAAGAAGCCGAAATAGATCGTTTTGGCTCGTGAAAGATTCAGCGATGCACGATGAATATCTGGTAGCTACGTCATTTCAACGAGAAATCGGTGAGCAAAGCGAAGCTACTCGTAGCCCAAGGTTCTTATCGATATGCTAGGCAGGCAGGAATGAGCATCCCATCGGGCCCTTCGAGAAGAGCGAATGGGAGCCATGAACTTGCGAATGATGGCTGCAGGGATGGAGCATTTCTAACGACTTTTTTCGCTACCGTTTTCATGAATAAATTCATTGACGTTCTGGGAATTATAGGATCACCGATGCGTGAATCGAAGATATCGTATCACAGAGGAAGAGATTATACGAGTATGTGCGATGGAGAAGTTAGAAGCGAGAAAGGAGATTGGTCCCGATGGGGTTTCAACTCGTCTTCCCCAAGAACTTGGTCAGAAAGTTATTGCAGTTAAACATTTTTTCAAAAAGAACTTTTTGATTGTGAGAGGGGGTGCAGAGGAATTTGAAATAAGGGAATGTTTGCGTCGATCCTCCTGAAGGGGGTAAAACAATCCAGGGTATCACAGACATGTGAGTCTCGCGAGCATCCCGGCGAAGATGATGGAAAGCATCCTTAGGGATTGCATCCTATAATAGATTGCTGAAGGGGAGGGAACTCGCTCCGAGGGGATTCCATCGAGGCAAAAGGACAACTAGAAACCATATCGACATCGTGCAAGTAGAATTCGCTAAGGTCGCTTTTTTGGCGAGAGATTACACGTACAGGCTTAACTGAAGACGCGTGGGATTTAAGACATGGCAATGAACTGCATAAGTAATAAGTCACCGGAAAGAGAGGAGAAAGTGATTGTAAACGGGGACGCATCTGGATTGAAGTAAAGTCATTCGGAGATTCGCGAGTGGAGTCCTTCAATATTCAGGTGATCACTGTTTACGTTTTACTTGAATGCTTTACAGCGACGAGGCCTAGCATGCAAAATCTATAAATCTATCTATGACAAATAGAAATTATTCCACGAAGGGGAAGGAGGAGGAAGGGAGAATCGAGGAGTACTGTGTGTTTAGCTGCAGAAGCAGTGGAATAAAAAATTGGCTCATCGAGTTCAATGAGAATACAATTTGAAGTACTTCACATTGGGCATAAGAACGAGGGACCTCTGGATGAGATTCACGTGAAAAGGCGGACGGGGAGAGAAAAATCTAGGTGTTACCATCGTTGAGAGTATGAACTCGAGTACTATGAGTTTACTCGAGGAAGTGAAAGGATTTTATATAAAACCCGTGAAATCATTGCCAGTTCGTGTGTTATTCCTAAATAATATCGGCGAAACCTCACCGTATCGTTTCTTTTTTGATCAGGAAAGAAAAGTCATTGGATGGCGCTGGAGACTGGAAAGCCACTGGGGGGAGGAAGAGTCTCTCCCAGGCACAAATGAATCACCAAGTGAATCTATTAATAGTGTTACGGAGGGCAAGCGGAAGGGGGCCTCCTGATTGCCGGCCAGGTGTGCTACCACTACACCACCGAACTCGGGACATTCAGTCGAGCCTCCCGATGCCATCCTCATCTGTCACACTACCCCCTCTCGTAATTAAGTCTGGTCCTCCGGGATTCCCACCACTCTCATGTCTCTCGGTGGTGTAGGACGATCCCACCGCTGCCTACCAATTGTTACGGATGGCAAGTGGAGACGGACGACGGAAGGCATGAGAGGCCGAAAGAAGCCAAGGAACGGCCGGGAATTGAATTTGGGCCTCCTGATTGCCGGTCAGGTGTGCTACCACTACACCACCGAACCCGGGGCATTCAGTCGAGCCCCCCGATGCCATCCTCATCCGTCACAATAGTTTGGATCGTGGGAGGGTTTTCCAACTCGACAGCAACAGGACGAGGGGGAACCGGATCAACTTGCGGAAACCTAAAGCGATACTCAAGAAACTGAATGTGTTTCATCCGTTCACCATCCGGCAAACAACGAAGGTAACGATGTAGAAGTAATTAACTAAGCGGTAAACCGACATGATTTATAGAGTGTATATAGATGTCTCTGGAAAGGCCTTCACTGAGTTACGGCCTCGAGAGTTACAAGTGCTTCCGCCATCTTGGGACGGTCTCCCACGTGGAAATGAATAACGTGATTGGTTGGGTCTCGGAGTGGAGGTCTCCAGGCATATAGCCCGGGGCAAGTTGCCTCTTTCGCCCTCCCCTTCTCCATGTGTCTGCTATGAACTCCTTACTCGCGCGACTTCAGTAAGATGGGGGAAGGGTGCCGCCTGGAAGGGTGCAGCGCCTCGCGTCATAGCGGAGGCCTCTCTATGGACTCTCTATTCACTCTCTATGGACACGATCCCAGGGAAAATACTCATTCTTACAGAGTTGAGTCTATTAAACAATGAGCAATCGACTTTGACTTGGGGTGTCATTTTTTCGGACGGGAATGCGTTGCGTCTCGCGATTCTGATCCGCCCGGCTCACCAACCCGCGGACTTCTCGTCTCCAAACGCTTATAGAAATGGCTAGAATCCTATATTATAATACGCTAATGCGGTTCATGGTAGGTGTAGCCTCTGGCCTATGCAGCTTTTGTCCCTCCAAGACATAGCCGATAGGCTTGCAAGCCTTCGCCTTTCCTTGGCATGGGCTAGGCGCGTTTCGTGAGTCGTCCGTGCAGTTGTAAGGCCTAAGAGCCTTCGCCTTTCCAGGACCTAGGCTGGGTTGGATGGGTGATGCGATAAGCCCGCGGAAGAGAAGCGGCGATTCTGCGAAGGTCTGCACTGACCAGTGAGCAACGTAAAGACGTTTATGCCCAGAGGAGAGCTGCAATAACTGTAGAGCAACTTAAGGCTGTTAACGCTGCGCAAAGAGCAGCGCGCGTCCCCGTCGAACCTTTAACCCATACTTTCCATCCAAACAACCAGCGAGGCCTATCATTTGACTACGACAACTCTACATCCATTTGATTACGTCGTCCCTCCGCTAAATCAAAATCAGCAACTAGCGTATGTTTATGTTATGTATGTAGTAGTATGTATGTAATATGTAGCGTAAACTCTACGTTTATGTTGCGGATGAAGTGGTTCAAATGCAGTAGCGCATGAAAATTCGGAACGGGAAGTGCGTCGCTGTTTGTAATCGATGGAGCAAGTGGCACTGGTAAACAATTCCTGTACACCACACGAATTCACATGCTGGACGTGTCGTTCATCGCGCAAAAATCAGGCGATGATTCGAGCTACCGACATCATTAGGGATGAAGGGCCGATGGCGCCCGCTGAAGCGCTGGCAACGGTGGAACGGGCGTTGCGAGACTCGATTGACGATGACCGATTCGGTGGGAAAGTACTGTAGTTGTGCTGGGTGGTGACAGTCGCCAAGTGTTGCCAGTCGTCCGCAAAGCATCTCGCGGTTAAATCATTGAGATTTGCGTCAAAATGAGCCCGTTGTGGTCTTCGTTCTGAACGATTCGTTCGACAGAAAACATGCGCGCTGCTGCAAAGGAAATTCGATTTACTCGATGTTTGCTCGATGCGGGCAGTGAAACATTTCCACGAATACAGGGCGATCCATCTGAGCTCTCCATGCGTTTACCAGGTGATTGTATCTCCGATAATATGGTGAACGAGCTGTTTGGGCAATGACATAGGGTCTGCGATGCCAAAGTGAGAAGCAAACGCGCTTATTCTGTGTCCCAGGAATGAACCCTCCAGTTTTGTCAATGAGGACGTGTCGTCCCGATTGGAAGGCGAATTGCAGGCACATCACAGTATCGACATTGTGAAGAACGATCATGCTGGTGATGACGCCGATCGGCAGGCTACCTTTCATTTTGAATTTTTCAACAATCTCAATACTCTGGGTCTCTTTTCGCACGCCCTAAACCTAAAACTTGGAGCTATTCTGATGCGTGTCTTCTGATTGGGAGCAACCTTTGCACGAAACGCCTATGATCGTGAGAAATCTGAACGCAAATGTCTTACAGTTTTTCCCAATTGCTAACGTCCGTTTCTTAAAACTACACTTCCGTTTTCAAAACAATTTGAACAAATCCCAGAACTCTGCAATCTTTTCACAAAACTTAACATCCGATTTCATTGCTAACGTACGAAAAGCGAAACTCGAAGTGCGATTTTCATATCTTCACGGACCTTTTTCGAAACTGAACGTACGGAAAAGGATAAGAAGACCGATTCGACGAGCGCCAAGGATGGATGCATGGCTGCTGACTACAATCCATTGGCCTATACNTTCCCTAGTCCCACATCCTTTTCTGAATCCAAACTGAGTCATTCCTATGAAGTCTGTTGCCTTCGCCTCTACCCTTCTTGTCACCACTCTCAACATGATCTTAGATGCATGCGTTACCAAACTGATTGTCCTGTTATCTTCACATTCTATTGCATTTCTCTTCTTTTGTAGCGGTATTATCACCGTCTTTGTAAAATCCTCTGGCCATTCTCCTTGCTGGTATATGCTTCGGCATAAATCTATCAATTCTCTTGTTGCTTTTTCTCCGAGGTTCTTCCAAAATTCAGCTGGTATTCCATCTACACCTTCTGCTTTCTTGTTCTTCATTTCCTTGATTGCCGCTTTGATCTCGCTTTCCAACAAATCTGGCCCTTTCTTGTCTAGCTCAACCTCTTCTTCGACCTCTAATCCAAAGTCCTCCATCCTTGGCTTTCCATTCTTGCCATACAGCAACTCTATGTACTCCTTCCACCTATTCCTTATCTTGTCTGGCTCTGTCAACAACTCTCCATTGCTATCCTTGATCACACTACTCTTGATACTTCCATTCCTTTGTCGGGTTATCTGTTTCACCTTGTTATACATAAGATCTGACCGACCCCTTCTGTCCATCTCCTCCAGTTCTGCGCATTCTTCACTCCACCACTTCTCTCTAGCTTTATCGGTTTCCCTTCTAAGCTCATTATTTAGTTGTTTGTATCTCTTCCTTCCTTCTTCTGTGTTTACATTCTTCCATTTCCTTCGCTCATCCATTTTTTGTAACATTCCATCTGTAACCCATGGTTTCTTTGCTACTCTTTGTTTCCTGAAACCAATGTTGTTTTCTGCACTCTTCACCAAAACCTCTTTCAGATCCCTCCACTTTTCTTCCACTGTGCGTCGTTTTTCATTCAAAAACCTGACCTTTTGCTCAACCTCCTTCTGAAAATTCTCCGCTCTTTCTGGCAAACGCTCTATGTCCCACTTCCTCCTTATCTTGCTCCTCTTCACTTTCTTCAACTTCACTAGCATTGACATTGCTACCAGGTTGTGGTCGGAATCCCCATCTGCTCCAGGATAGCTGCACGCGTTTTTCACCCCATTTCGGTATCGCTGCCGTACTAGCAAATAATGACATTGCTACCAGGTTGTGGTCGGAATCCCCATCTGCTCCAGGATAGCTGCATGCGTTTTTCACCCCATTTCGGTATCGCTGCCGTACTAGCAAATAGTCCAGTTGATATCTTCCCGTGTCTCCTGGCTTTTTCCACGTATATATTCTTCTCTTTTCTTGTTTGAACCATGTGTTAGCAACCATCATCCTTCTTCGCCTACAGAACTCTACAAGCTTCTCTCCTCGTTCGTTTCTCTGCCCTAATCCAAACTTCCCAATCTCCTTTCCATCTCTGCCTTCTCCAACTACCGCATTCCAGTCTCCCATCACAACAAGATTGTCATTATACAGAACTCTACAAGCTTCTCTCCTCGTTCGTTTCTCTGCCCTAATCCAAACTTCCCAATCTCCTTTCCATCTCTGCCTTCTCCAACTACCGCATTCCAGTCTCCCATTACAACAAGATTGTCATTTCCTTTTTCTGCTTCAATCAATTCCTCCAGTTGCTCGTACACATCATCCAAGTCCATCTCTGTATGTTCTGAAGTTGGCATGTAGACTTGTCCAATCACGAGATCCACAGGTTCCGCCTGCACTTTCACCAGGATCAGTCTATCACTATGCTGTAATACCTTTGTCACTCTCTTTGCTGTTTCCTTGTCCAACATCATTGCTACTCCTCTTTGGCTCTCCTTTCCTCCTGCATAGATTACCCTTATTCCATCACTGACGAAATCTCCTCCATCCTTCCACCGCACTTCACTTAGTCCTAGGATGTTTAATCTGTTTTTCTCCATCTCTCGTTTGATGTTTTCTAACTTTCCTCTTTTCAGCATTGTCCTAACGTTCCATGTTCCAGTCTTTATCTTTTGATGCATATTTTAGGAAAAATCCTGCTTTGAAGATGCATATCCTGAAGGCTCTTTTTTTCGGGATTTTTCCCTATAACTTTTTATTTTAACTTCACCGCATGAGGAAATATGGAAAGGTGACATTACGCACACAAAGTTTCGTAACGTTGAGTTCAGGGAAAATCCTACTTTTGAGGTGCATCCCCTCAAGGCAATTTTTGGGGTGGGACGAATTTTCCAAAGACTTTTTCTCTCCAGCGAAGCAGGCAAATATAAAAAGCTCATGTTTGGTAATTCTGTTAAAATCCACCTTTAGGGTGGATTTTTTAACAGAGCTATCCGATAATGCTGCTTTATTTAAAGGAAATATCATGTATTGGGTTGGAAAGAAAGTATTGCAACACTTTCTAAAACTATTTATAACAATGATGGGCGGGGCTTTGCATTAGTATATGCTGGAATATTCTCGAAGCTTCTGCCCTCGGGGTATATCAGGCGACTTCTACCATCAGTTGGCAGCCATGGGTCCGATCGAACGAGCAACTCTTCGCCCCATCGTCTACTACGAGTTCCTCCAAGGACACTCTGCGAGAGCCGCCGCGGACAACATCTGCGCTGCATTCAAGGGCAACGTCGTCCACTATTCCACGGTGTCTCGATGGTAGAAACGCTTGGAATCTGGCGACACGACCTTCGGAGANCAAACTTTCTGATAGAATACATTGCTGGTGTCCTTTAGAGCGAATTTAAGGCACTCGCGTCAAAACTTAACGTCCTTGCCTCAAAAAGTAACTTACGCTCCATTGAAAGACATTGGGGAGGTTCTGGTCGGTTTCGCTTTGTATGGCTGACAGGGCGGGCATCGATCCGCGAGACTCCTCGCCTTCCCATTCACAGTAATGGATCGTCCTGAGAGTTTTGCCGATGGTGCGTTAAGTTTTGACTCCAGGTACGTTACAAATTGATTGTAGGACGTTCTGTTGTCCCTTTTGGAGAGCGGAAATTGAATCTCGACAGCAGTACGCACAGTTTTGACACGGGTACGTTAAGTTTTGAAAGTATTACATCATCACATTATCGCCTTTCCGTATTCGGAGGAATTATTTTCCCGGTCTGCTTCTTGGCTGTCCATAGACGTTCCTAACCCCGGACGTTAGAATATTGAAGAACGTACTTTGATTTTGACAAAGGGACGCCCTTTTGACTGCCGGACGCATAGATATGAGAAAAGAGCGCAACGTTTTGCGGATCGTACGTTAAGTTTTGAAAAATGTCCATTGAGATATGAAATAGGACTTTAGCAATTGGAAAAAACTGTAACCTTCCTTTTACTCCCATTGAACCTTCATGCATTTGGGGGGTGACACCTCCCAGGTTGAGAACCACTGCTCTAGAGGATTATTTTGTCGTGACCATATTGCCCAAAGTCAAAAGGTTCTCTCACACCCATGATACATTTTGAGTAGAGAAACGGGGAATGAGTGAGTTGTCGGGTTCGAGGAAGACAGCTATAATAGTTGGAGTATCACGAGACCTCGTAGAAGTTCGCGAGCTGGAGAAGAGGACGTTAAGCTGGGGTGAACTGGGCTGTCCAAAGAAAGAGAAGCCCCCGCCCTGGAATCTGGAGAAACTGAACCTTAAAAGGTCGGGAATATGACGAGTGCACGGACGTGGGTTCGCACTCTAGGTTCGCGTCGACTCCATGCCCCATCTGAAGGACTCCCCAGTGAAGACGTGGAAGCAGGCAGAGGAGACAAGAATGCCTTTTAGAAGACCGCGAAGGTTATGGACCGTTTAGAAGGATCGTGAAGGTTTGTACCATTCCCGCTCGGCTAAATTCGCCTCCAACATCTTCATAAGCGTCAGCAACCCCCGAGATTCTTGCCATTTTTGGAAAATCTCTCACGCATAATGTATTTTCTTGACATTCCGTCATTCATTTCAGAGGGGGGCGAATTTAAGTCGGTCACATCTACGTAGATGGAACTTTTACGATGAAAATTCATAGAAAGTCTATTCGAAGCTTCGATCACCGGCTGTGAGCATACGCTTACAGCAAGAAACCTTTAAGCTGTCTCCAAAAATGTGAACCACGCTCGACTCGTTCTCCAAACTGCACCAGCGATACTTTCTTATTCACAATCATTCGCTTATTTTTCTTCGACAAATCCAAAAGGGAAAAGAAGGCAACCTTTTGCGAGTCGGATGTGTCTTTTCGAAGACCATGAGCTGTTACACTTGAAACCGAAACGCTAAAATAAATAACCTTTTGACGTGGATTCTAGCGCTACGGACAGTACGTAGTGCCAGTTTCGGATGACGGTAGACGGTAGAGATGAGAAATATGGCGGTCGTGATGAAGGGGCTATTTGGACTGTGCAGGAGCATTTTGGAGTAGGTGTCGCTCAATTCGCGACCACAGAGACTCAGGTCAGGATAAGCGTGCGTTCTTCGAATGAGTTCGATCCCCTACCTTGCCCCTTTAGTGTCACTGGTGATCCAAATCGTTGGTTAACCCTGGAAGTGTATTCGTTATTTTTCTGTAAAGGGAACATTTGCCGGCGAGAGTTAAACTTTCGCGTTCGGCACATAAAACGTTTGGAAATGGAGTCAGGCCAGTCCAACTCAAGTCAGTTCAAAGCAGTTCATTGCGCCGACATTTTCATGTTCCCACATCTTGGTGAGTTTCATATCAATTTCGGAATTTCAGGCATGAAGTCTTAGTCGGCTTTGTCCTTTAAGCCCGGTTCTTTGGTGATTTTTCATCATTTCAAAAGTTTTGACGTTGGCTACAGTTGAATTCTTCGTACTTGTTAGTTCCTCGAGCGTGCAGTTCCTCGAGTTAAAATCATTCGATGCCACAGTGCAGCCAATCGTGGTCAGCGATTCGTGACAGCAGAGACCACGAATCCTCGGCCTCGGTCGATTGGATGATGCAGATCTCAAGATGATAACTCTGAAGTGATGCTCTTCTTTAAAATAAAGTAGCACGTATTATATTGAGAATTTCCTTGACTTTCGTACGATTTAAGCCGCATTGCAATCCGATCTCTCAGTCATGAGTTATTACCGATCAAAGAGTGGGCAGGACTTTCGACTCACCCTGTACGAGACTCGGTGCCACAGAAAACGCGGACACTTACGTTACGCCCCGTGCATATGCCATCCGTAGGCCAGGCTTGTAAAAGTAAATAATTGCGGAGATAATCCACACTTGGTATATGGATAAATTGCTGACTGGGGATGTACACTCGAGGGTATATGGGGATAGTGAATATTTAGGGAGAGGGAGGGACGTCTCATCCCCCAGGCTTCTCCATCAGAATGACCACTTTACTTTTTCTTTCGATATGATTTTATTACCGATTAGTGCTTTGGAACCTAATGAGAATTTAAGTGTAACACATCTGTGAGTTAGTGTCATAATATTGGGAGATTTGACGCGGTGGATTCTCGGAGGAGAAGTAAAGGTTCGAATAGGGCGCGTGAATGGAGACTTCTTCATTCATCACTGCTTACTTCAACTTATATCAGCCAGGTGTCGCACACTTTGCTATAAGATACAAATGGGAGCCTTTTCACCACCATTTCTGACTCTGAACCCTCACGAGTGCAGTAGATTTCATCTCGCGTCGGAATTGCAATGAAAACTTGGTTTTGAAGCCGTCAGACTTAATCTCAAATCAAGATTCAAGATTCAAGATAGTTAGTGATATCAAGAGGCGATTTCGCCCATTTCGATATCACGTGTCGAGGTCGAGCGTTCCTTAATTTTAGGGTAGGCCTAACCCTCTTAAAGCTATATATTTTTGTATTTTTGTTTTGTTTTTTTTTTGTTATTTGACTATCCTAGTTGCTTACTGTCTAGTACCTAACGTCAACATTGCCCCCCACCTTTTTGCCTGTCCATGAAAGCATCTAGTTTCTTCTTAAAGATAGTCACAGAAGGGGCAGCCACTACTTCGTCATCTAACGCATTCCACGTGTTCACCACTCTGCAAGTAAAGAATTCCTGTCTCGACCTGAGCCGCACCTGCGGTTTGCGCAACTTAAGTCGGTTACCTCTCGTTCTCTTGCTGTCATCAAACTGGAAAAACCTACCACACTCGACATTATCTATTCCTTTAATTATCTTGAAAGCCTGGATGAGATCGCCCCTCCTTAACCTTCGTTCGAGCGAGTACAGTCCCAACACTTCTAAACGCTTCTCGTATGATAGTCCCCTAACCTCCTTAATCATTCTTGTGGCCCTCCTCTGTACTCCCTCGAGCGCCAACAGATCGCCCTTATTTGTAGGCCTCCAAAACTGGATGCAATATTCCAGCTGGGGTCTTATCAGCGCCGCATACAACGGAAGAATAACGCGAGATGTCCTACTTGCAACCGACCGACGAATGTAACCTAGAATCCTATTGCATTTGGCCACCGTCGCTTGCGCGTGCGAGGAAAATTTGAGGTCCTCGTCGATAGAAACACCTAAATCTCTCTCTCCGTTTGCCTCATCCAATTTAACATCGCCGAACGTGTCGAGAGACCTACCGTTGTTTCGACCGACGTGGAGAACTTTACACTTACTTTTGAGCCTCATGAGCCATTTCTTGCTCCACTCGTCCAAAAGACTTAAATCGATGCACTACGTATTTCTAGTTCACGCCTGATGAACTAGAATGACAGTTACCAAAGAGACAAACACGCAATTCCATCTAGTCTTTGAGAGAGGAGCCAATCTATATTTAGGGGATATGTAACAGCACATCAGAATCCGAAGACCTTTATGCTATAGACTTTTTCCGCCCCCTTACTGGAGCAGCATGATTCGGTCAGTCGGGAATCGGCACTCAGGAGTTATGCTTCAAATATTTCACTTTCATTTCTGTTCAACCCAAGAAAATGTGATTTTCTCCAACAAATAAATCACATTGGTTGCTTGATTGATTTTATGTGAGTCAGTATTCAAAAGTGACTGAGAAAATCTCCCAATATGAAACATGGTACGATGCATTTTATGACTTTTCTTTAGATATTTATATTTCTTTTCAGGAGCATCCTCATAATCCTGGAGGGAACGTTGGAAATTATTAACGCTCTGGTGCGATTAGGTTGCGCAGAAAATTGCCTTGAAGGTCAGGGGTCAGACCGATTGCAGATGTCAATGAAACCTATCGATGAAACCGATAATGAAATATACATAGCATGGAAGTCCACGAAAAAGATGACTACTTGACGCCAAAAATGTCATCGAAAATCCAAGTAATGAACCTCGTATGAAAGAGATGGGTCACTTGTCTCAAGGATTTTACTCAGTTACATTTTCACATTATCTGGTGAGTGAGATTTGTAAAACTGTATAATAAAAAGCGATACTTGGATTGATGGAGATAGAGGACTTCTCTTCATCCGCATATTATTACAACATTTAATTAATTAAGTAGATGTCATTAATTGGCGTAACTAAAAAATAAACTACAGTCGACGATCGATAAACGAACTCGAAGGGACGGGATAAAAAAATTTCGCTAAAAGGAAAATTCATTGTAAATATTCCCCCACATTTCGCTGAAAAAAAAGGTGCCTCTTCAAGGAAATGACATTTATTGCCAAATGATGCAGTCGTCCATTCGTAAAAAGATGTGAAGGTCTGAGCGCATGTCGTATTGCAAAAATACGCTTCGAAAATGCGTGTATGTACACGAATTGGCGTGCACAGAAGTGCGTCCTCGTGTGGGTACAATAAAAATCGGACGAGTCACAAACTCCTTCTATTCATCGGAAAGAGAATCCCAAATGGTCGTCAGCGCGCGCTTTCCTGGACGATTCTTCGATCCGTGGCTTGCAGAACTCTCGATGTTTGACATTTTCAGGCTCGACACTCTGCCCTTTGACGGAAAAATAGCCAGAGATAGTCGAAGGCTTCGACGAGTGCGTGGGAGGTGCTAGATTTAGATAGGAGATGAGATTTTCTCGGAATGCGAGAAAGTACCTCTGACGCGTGCAGCGGTCTCGAATTTCGTATTACAGAACGGTTTTCTTCCTTCGGAGGAAAAATAATTTCGTAAAACTATTCACCTATCTGCTATTCAGAACTTCGTTATAGAGAATTTTTCGACATACGTGTGAATGGGCGAACGGCCGGAAGCTTGAAAAAAAAATTCGTAATAGAGAAAAATCGTTATAAAGAGGTTTTTTATGTCAAGCGTCAACTGTATTTTCAATGAATCCAAGAAATTCCGAGAAAAATCTGATGGAAAGTACCTTAAGGACAAAATTGTATATGGGTTATTAAAGAAAAGTAACTCATCTTGACAGAAAAATGAACAACCTCTGTATAACCCAGTAAGGTACGTATTCCTTTGCAGAAATTATTTTGCTTTTCGCAGGTGTCTTTCTTTTTTCCTATAAGGCAGGGGTGTCAAACATACGGCCCGCGGAGGTAGTTCATCCCGCCCGCCGTCTATTCTTGAAATTTCCGCTTGAATTGACTGTTAGCACAAATTTCGGGGGAAAATTAAGGGTGCGGCCCGCAGGCATCTGCAGGGGAAGGAATGCGGCCCGCCGACCGATTTGAGTTTGACACCCCTGCTATAAGGCAATAGTTGTTTGCCCTAAAAACTCAAATGCAAAATGATAGAAAAGTAACAGGCGCGCGAAGCGAATTATTTTTTTCGTTACTTGCAAACGAAGAAACTCAGAGAAAATCATGCCAAATCTTTCTCATTGGCATTTAAAAAAAATTTTTTTTTTTCAGTGAAAATATAAACTTGTTCGAAATATTCAGTAAACTCATTGCTATTAAGGAATGTTTCTAAATTCGACATAACTATTTTCTTGCTATTATTAGAACGTTCTGATTGAAGAGGCATCAGGCCCCAATGACTCATCGAGCTTTGATGCGGGATGGTAAGATGATTCTTGAGTTCCTTGTTAGGCTGAAATGTACTGCTACCATTCCTCCAGTCATACCAAGAAAGGAGATTCTCTTCCCCGTTTTCACCTTCCATTCCTCTCTCACTTCCTTCCAGTTTCTGATGTAATGGAAAAGAAAATAGAGAAAAGATTATATTTTCTCTCTCGATTCTTCGTCATTCATCTTCCTTCATCCAATCCGTGTGGCTCTAACTCGTTTCTCGTGCGAAAAAATTCCCCATACGTGATAAAAGAATGAAGATGAAAAAGAACAAAGGCGACTTTCCATCCTGGTAATCCTTGCGACACAGCCAAACGAATCTCCGTAGATCCCGTCTGTGTAAGTGGATTCGTATCCAAGCTTGAAAGACTTCTGGGAAAACAAAGTTATATCTTATCTTCAACGTGGGCTTCCCTTTCCACTGATATTTGACTTATTTCTGTTGTTTTTCAAGCATATATATTTCCCTAACAGGAAATTCATTTTTACCAGTAACCCACGCACCCTTTCCACCTACGCTCTCATAATCGTCAATGCCTGTTTAGACTGGGTCGACATGGAAAATAACACAATGTCATTTGTCACAATGTCATGACGAGGGTTTTATTCCAAGAATCTCTTCTCTTGAGCTAAGGAAGCCCTACGCCATTAGACGATTCCTGGTAGGCTTGTATCGGGGAAAGAATAGGTATTGAGAGGAAAGAATCACTGAAGGATAATTTCGAGATTTTTCCACGAGTGCTCAATGAAATGGATCTTCTATTGCGTACTTTCGCCTTCCCACTCTCAGTATAGACCGTAAAGTGATTGCCCACAATTCGTTTTGTCTTATTGCCTAAACTTGCAGGAACACTGGATGGGAGAAAATGGCAAGGAATGGGATGTAAAACTTTTTTTCTGTGAAATTTCCTACAAATGAGGTTCATTTTAAAATTATTCGAGGATTGCTTTTATTTTGGATCCCCCTATACGCAACCCAAGAACGTAGATTAGTTTGGCGTCTCATAAGTTTTGCTGAATTTCAATAAATATCCGTGAAAATACAATTTTTTTTCTCGCAGTCGGTAAAAGCTGTTACCAGCTCGGGAGAAAGTCGAAAGAAAAACCATAATGACAAATCTGCCGGTGGACGACATGAGCGTCGTCTGTCTTCAGGCTCTTTTCGAAGAGGAAGGGTTTTCGTAAAGCCACGTTTATGAACGAAAAGTTGGAAAGGACTCTCGCGGATCTCGTCTCGAGTCACTTCTGAGCGCATCGAGGCCGCGGAGAATGTTTCCGCTTTGAGATCCAGGGCACTGTTGCAGAAATCAGGAGACAGGTGCGGATCGGCTGCCTTAGAGTCCATGAGTTTTTTTTTTTTCAATCATTTGCACTTCTCGAAAGTGAGCACTAAACCGGTGTCTCGCTACCTTCTCCTTCCCCTGGCCCCAAAGGTTGCTCGACTGGACGTTTCAGTGCAACTCCCACTCGATTTAAAGGAAGAAAGGCAGGGCTTCTCGGATCGAACTACAGCTGGATACTTGATTATCACTGGGGTACTGCTTCCCAAATAGGAGCGTGGAGTTGCCACTAAATGCCCAGTCCATGCATTCTGGAGTGACTGGATGGTAGACACGGATGCAGTTAAGCGTGATATCGATGGGACAGCGATGCAATAATACATGCAATGGTATGAAGCAGAGTCATACAAGAGAATGTAATTTGGACCGAGAGGAAAATCAACAGGGACTCCCGAACTCTTTTTCCCATGGTGCGAGTCGGGAGAGAGAATGAAACGAAAAACAATGGCAGAAAATCTCATCAGTCGTCGAGGCACAAGGCATCATCTTGATTAAGTTTGCGCTTGGAGGACGTTTCGTTACTTTCTCTTCCCGTACGTAAAAAAAATACTTGGAGGAATCCATCTTCCCCGTCTTGTTCCACCTTGCATCTTTTCATCCAGAAGGAATGGATATGATCGTGGTGTTATGACTTTGCAGCTACTCGTCCGCTCTCGCACGAAAGCTTTTTTGGAGGTATCGATCTTTCCTCGAGATGACCATTAATGGGGATGTGGACCTCTGCGGTACCCTTCGTTTATCGACGGGAGTGCGGTCACGATTACTCAAATATTTGAAGAGATCCCGATCGATCGATGCCGTCGGGACTGGAAGACCTCCAGGCTTTAACGAAGAAATCTCCTATCCTGGACCTTCGCGATGCGTCGAGGGAAAATATGAATGTACTTAGGAGTACGATACTCAATTACCAGAGACAAAAATCGCATTTGCAACCTCTCCATTTCCGAGCATCGCCGATTCCGTGCATGCTAAATTAGCATCGGCTGTCGGCTGCTTGGCCGAAAGTAGTGGTCTCCAAACTTTTTGAGACGAGGGCCGCACGGATACTTTGGTCCACCTTGAGTGGGCCGCAGTCAGCCTGGAATGGGCCGCATTAAAAAAAGAATCCAAAAATTCCGCAATGTTTACTCTTAAACTGGCCGCTTGAATTTCAGGTCAATGTACTTTGAGCCAGGAAATCTCATTCAAGAAATGAGTGGTAATCGTAAACTGCCTATACCAGCCCGGATCAATACACACACTGACCATTTGTAGTCGCCAAAAGTGCCACTACTTCGAGTTGGGGCTCATGTAAATTCCCATCTACATAGACGATCTAATCAGCTTATCCAATCAGCCGATCCACGTTTCCTTGCACGTGAGGCAAGGCGAGAAAACATGGAACGTGACCTTCGTAACCCTAACCGGGAATAGCCTCAGGTCTGAAATGACGCGAAGGAAATAAAAAAAACCAGGGTTATTGGCAAGTTACCGTGTACTTGCGAATTCTAAGTGTGTGTGTTGTGTGTGTGTGTGTGTGTGGGGGGGGGGGGGGATATCCTGAGAGGGGAAAAAATATACTGGTATATTTTTTTCCAGGGGGAAAGAATCCACCGGTATATTTTTTAAATATTTTTTCCGGGGGTAATAAACTTCGTATTTATGGGAGCGAAAATATTCCGGGACACCGGCCGCACTTGGCGCTAGCACAGCCAGCCTGAGAGGGAACTCACCGTTCCCCCATCGTAGGAGAATGCGAACCGTGCAGCGTTCGAGTTTCGACCAACGTCACGTGCCTGTTCACAGAATGACGGCGGGCACTTCGCTCACCTCATCCAAGTGTCAAAGAGGAGCAGTTAGATCCAGTTATCTCGGTCGTGCGTGTCATGTCAGGCATCCTGTATGAGGCACAATACTGAATTTTGACCCATGCTCCCATGAAGTTCTGGCGGCACTCCTTTACGGCTGTCATGCTCTGAATTACCTCCTGTACTTCAAGAACCAGCGAATGGATATTGTTATAACATTGTATGCATGTGCTCATTTGATGTATTAGTCAGCCCACTAAGCCGTACAGCGATAGCCTGAACCAGTTCAGCCTGAACGAGTGGCTGAAAATTCAACAGTGTTCCGAAAATTTTTGCGACAGTGTACCGTATATTAGAAGGGAGCAGTTGCAAGTTTGCCCTTCCTGTGATTTTAACAATTGTGCTGATTCACTCTGCTTGAAACGTCATTTATATTGTCATTTATGCTGACGATTTTTTTCCACGCCCTGGCAAAATTTCACTCATAAACTACATGGAAGGCTCGCAACGGCAGAAGCTCCTTGAATATTTTCCGAGTTTCTTTTATACAAGGTGGATACAAAAAGCTGAAGAGATTTCTGAAAGATACATAGAAAGATAATGTAACCTACTTTGGATTAAAGCCTAGGATCTCAACTTTCTTTGATAGGTTCTCTTCATTTGTGCCTCAATATGATGACACGTATCCTATTTTCAGAAGATTTTTGCACACGATTCAAGAATTCATTGATTGTATTAATGAGAAAATTTTCAGGATCTATTGAAAAGTTTGAGTGATTGCTTCATGAAGGTTGTCAAGGTCAAAGAACTTTCATACTGTACGCGACCCCATGATGCCACGGGGAAATATCGATCGGAATCAAGTGAGTTGACCTTGGAACCCCTGGAAATGGGCCATCCGTTCCCTTCATATCCACCGGTCAAGGGAATGTGCATGAGAAAATTTCCAACTCTCTTAGAAAAGTTTGGAGAAGCTCCATCTTGATGGAAAACTACATTTTCAATCGAATCCTTTCTTTCAAGTGAGGTAATAAAAATTGTCGATTTGCTGAACTTAATGCATTACAACTCAACCAACTCATCTGGGACTTTTCTCGAGGAGTCGCCATCTTAAAATGGTATCAACTGGTCACGGGTGCTTTCGAAAGCTGCAAGAAGGCGAGATGGTTGAGACCCTGCAGTACAATTCAAGCTGTTTCATTTATTTGCTGTTTCCTTTTCGAATCAAATTATTAAATCCGTCCAGCAGTTTGTGTCCACTCTGTATGGCAGCGATCGGCAACAGGCGATCGGCAGGCTAGATTCGGCCCGCTGAAGCTCTCCCTATGGTTCGCGAAGGCCTGTTATCGCACATTACCGTCTGACAGTAGACATTCGGCTGCACGTTTGACCTGAAACGCTTATTAATATGAAAATTTTAATGACACTTGATAGGTATTGCCGCGAACGTGCAGCATTCTGCCATCCGGCTCCCCATGAAAGTCAGTTGCCGACCACTGATTTACAGTATGGAGAGCTGAATGTATGAGACTTCTGGGAGATGAGTGAGAATGAGAAGACTTCATACCACCATGAAGTGACTCCTCATGCGAGAGCTCGCGTTTCTCACTTTCACATTCCCATCTTTGCGCAGAAGAATTTGCAAGACAGTTCATGAAATCGGTGAAAATGAGTGTTTGGGGAAGGGAAAGCCTCTGAATAACCCACTGCCCCTCTAAATGTTGAGGAGACACTCGGAGTTTTCGTGTAGCTCGTTCGGCTTATTACGGTGAGGGATAGTACGGTACGATTGTTTCCATCATGAGCATTCACCTGAACTCGCCTGGGCGAGTGAATGCCTCTCGAACATGAAGACAGAGGTGGGTGTACAGGGTATGCAAATGAATCAACGATTTTCAGTCACTGTATCTCTCGAATTTCGAAGTCAAATCTCACTAAATTTGACGGGAATGAAGTGACCCTTCTTCCTTTTTTATTTTGACAACTTGGCTGCGAGCAGATGAATCATATTACAGTTGTAAGCAATGTTCTGCGAAAAGACGGAAATGTAAAAAGGACAACTCTTCGGACTCTGATCCGCAGTCGCACCACACAAGGGTTTTTTTTTAGGATCGGTCGTGTTCGGAATGATCCATAGATGGTGGTTCTTGGACTGCTGCAGCACTTCCAAAAGCTAGTTTCATCCCGTGTTCTGTCATTTTTGCGTCATGCCAAAAATGGTATCTTTGAGAGAATTAATTTTTACGCCGTCCTCCACTGCCTGTGCAGTGCAGGCCGCTATATTGTACTTATATATAACATTTCTTTGATAGTCTTGTGGAAGTTATTAGTCGACTCCCTGTAGACGATGGTCATCTTGTAGATCCCTTAACGAGAGAGAGGTTTCAGTCGAAAGGCGGAACCATGCGCTCGTACACACTATTGCGACATGAAGTTTTCCCCATACACTTCCTGCACGATGATATAAATTGAATTGCTGCGTACATTCTCTGCGAAGAAAATCTCTTCTTGCATTTCATGCTTGGTAGAATCCATGAGGGTAAGCTCCATATTTGCCACTTCATTCCAAGCAGTGGCAACTGGTGATCTGCAGAAGTAGTAGCAAGTCAGCCACTGTAGGCGGGGCAAGCAGTGTCTATTCCGTCTCCATTGACGAGCTGTTACTGGTACTTTTATTTAAAACCAGTCTGTAACAGAAATTTTGCGAGTTTCATTCCAAACCCCCGTTTTATTCCCCGTTGAGTTGGATTTTACGTTCAGTCTGATGTCTCGTACGTGGGACAATGTTGCACCCAATCTCCTGAGGGTGAAAGGCAAGCTGAATTTTTGGAACATTTTCACGAGCCCTTTATTGTCACCGCCGAACTCGAGATGTGAAAGAAGAAACTTGTTTGGATTCCGTGGAAGGCGAGGCATCGTAACAAAAGGTTGATTCAACTCCAGCATTGCAGGAGAAATTCGGCAAGAAAAGAACTATTGTATTAGGAAAAAGGAGCTGGGTTTGTAAAGGGATTAGGACTCTTGCTTTCCCTCCATGGGGATCGGCAGGACGCCACCGGTTAACGAAGCCACCGTCTTTTTTCAAGTTTCCACGAGACTTCCTTTTTCCTTTGCGGACAGACGAGGGATGAGGGTTGACTCGTGTATGCTCTATATCGAAATAGATAAGGGGAAAAAATCTCATAATATGCTAATTCGTTTAAAAATACCTTCCGAAAGGGATGTGCCCTCACTCGTGATGGCGTTTTCTAAGGGATAGGTTTCCCCATGCTTTCGTCCACTTCACCTCTTCGCTCACTTTCAGAGGCTTTCCATCTATTTCCCATCGTCCTTCTTTCTTAGTACCTTATTCCATTATGCTTTGCAGATTCCTGCAGTTTTAAAACTCTGTCCACGCATGTGTTTTTGTTGCCACGCCACAATTCTCCATTCTTGCCTTCCACAACTATCTATCTCGAAGCAGCGTGGCTCGACGAATGCAATTGGTCGAGATCAGCCTGAATGGGCTCTAATGGACCCTTTTCCCCATGAGAGTCTCACGTATCTTTTCCATCGATCTAGATGACAAACGCAGAATCGACTTGCTTCCGGGATTCTTCTCCTCCCTTCTCTGATGCATCGTCGATCCAAATGCATAACTCATGGTTCCTGCAGACTGACAGATGAATTTTTTCCGTTTTCTTGCGAGTCTCGTGTGAGGATGAGTGGGATTCAACATGTGGAGCGAATGTCCCAGGAGACATACAAAGGGCTCTCAGGCTCTCTCTCACTCCAGACGGGTGGTATCGGAGAAAGATTGCCTTGTGGAAAACCTCTGCCCTCCCTCCTGATGATACTGCATTCTCTCAAGTGCAATATCATGAGAAAGTGCCTCTTTTAGACTATGGCAAGGGAGATCATCTACAGCTTAAGAGGAGGTAAAGAATTCTCGCTTCTGTCATCTCACTTCCAAATGTCTCATTTCCCGCTTTTATTTTGCACATTGTTCAAGCTCATCTGACAATCTATGAATATACATGCTTCCATCTTCATAAAATTAAGTCAGATTCCTTTTACTCTCTTCTCTCTTTCGAAACGAGTCTGGGTTATACAGTAAAAGACAGGCAAAAAAGGAATTTTCCCCTTGTAAAGGGATGCGTTGATTTACTCTCTACTTGCTATGGGCAGCCAGCGATAACCATTTACTTTGATACTTTGTTCCCTTACGATACTATTGATGAATGTACGATTGAGAGCAGATGAACCAAAAAATACGATGAAAGGCTGTGTGGACTGTTCGTCGTGGGATAAAAGCAATAATATTTTCTTGCCTTACGTCGTGTTTCCTTTGTCATGAAATTCCAGACTTTCGCAGGAGAGCAGGAGGAGGACAAAGAGTCTCCCTCTAATTACCTCGGATCTGAAACATTTAAGCTCCTTGGTTCTTGGAGGGAAGGGGTTAAATATTTAACAGAGCTTAATAGAGTAAAATTTCCCTGTCTCTAGTACTTGGGAGCTTCCTGACAGAAAGGTCCGTGATGCACATGAGTCAAGATATCCTTCTCTTCAGGATTGTTTCTAAGGGTGAGGTTACATTCCAAAGGAGATCATCAACGGACTTGTCTGCATTTCTTCTATGAGACTTCTTCGATTCAGACATGTAAAAGATTCTAATCACAGCTTCTTTCCTGGGGATGAAGATAGAAAAGGCGAAACCAAAGTGTTTCTGTCATTTTAAAGCCTTTTCTCGTTAGGGCTACCATGTCCCATTGATCTTGGACTCGGATATATACGATGGAAACCTCAGAATCGATCAAACGTAGCGGTCTGGTGCTGCTCCGATCCCCAATATTGCATGAAACTTGTGTCTTGAAATTGGTGCAAAATGATGGCAAATCGTTACGGCGATTGCCAGTCCCAGCTAGCTGCATTGTTTGCAGTGAGCTGGTGACTGCAACGGGGAACGAAGCATCAGGAGCAAGCACTTCCCACGCTGCTTCAAAATCGTACCGGAAATGCCATATGAAGAGAGTGATAATGTCAAAGAATTTTCTGGGATTTCAGAGGATTTTGAATGTCCCTAAGGGAGATGTAGAGTTTTGATGAACCCGCGGGTTCCTAGAACATATCACGATGCTGCATAAATTTCAATTCTTCATAGGGAAATTTTGAATTGGAGTGCAGTAATGCAGTTGATGCAAAGTACTACAGCGATCTTTTGAAAGACAAAGTGCAGCAGGCGATACGTAAGAAACGCCCAGGGCAACTGAGTAGAGGAGTGATAATGTTCTGTCAATGCTTGCCTTCATTCGGCGAACATGACTGTCACAACCATAAACCGACGGGGTTGGGAGATTCTGTAACACCCCCTTACAGTCCAGATCTCTCCCCAGATGACTCCCACACGTTAGGACCTTAAGGAAAAACATTTGACTTGATAGAAATTGAAGACAGATGAAGAGGTGCAGAATTGTGTCCTCCGTTGTCTGCAACACCAACCTTAAGACTTTTTTTGCCAAAGGCATACAAGCTCTATCCCACTGATGGGAGAAGTGTGCACGTGTAAAGGGGAAATACATTGAAAATTAGACCAATTATGAATGTATCTCTTCATGTGGCTTCTGTGGAAAATAAAGTGCCATTGGACCTTGAAATCCCCTCGTAATATGAACCAAAAGGCATATTTAGCCTCAATAGAATAAAAGGCATGCTTCTTTATCGCAAGAATTGGCATGGAGTCCCAAGAGAGAAAACGGGAGAGCCTACCTTCCCTCATCCACCCTTTCCATTACGACTTGTCAGAAATATGGGAAGGCGATGGAGAATCTCTCCACCAGAGGCCTTTACAGATCCAATTGTAAAATCTATTTTTCACGAATGAGATTTCAGAAAATTGGCCTGGAAACAGCTAAAATCTGATTTTGGTAACTTATTTGGAATCACCCATGACGGCTGAAATGCGAGATTATATTTTGCAAGATTGCTGCTCGTCCCCAATGAACTCCAGTCAGGCTGGATGGCAATCCACCGACGGGAGCGCTGCAGGTATAGCTGCACCAATTTTCATGGGTGTGGGGGGAAAGACCGACCTTTCGCACTCCACACTATCAAAAGATGGTTCCTCCCCGTTGGTGTGGCGATGGCTACAGGAATGTGGTGACTTGAATTTTTGTGACAGTCATGGTATGAACCTTTCAAAGAAGCCTCCTACGTGGGTCTGCCCGCAAGACCTCAAACTCAGTTGGAGCAACCCGCATTGCAGGCTGGGCATAATGAAGTAGGGATGCGTCCGCCCGACCCCAGTGGCAGACCAAGCTACCCTCATTGCAGGTTGCACATATTCAACGATCCATGCACACGTTTAATAAAGAAAGCATGTGACATTTTATTTAGCCACAGGAAGCATATGGATTCGAAACTATTTTAAGGTATTTCTTAACCGAATCGAGATGTTAAGAGGAGAAATTCAGGATATAAAACCTTACCTCTCATCGAGTGGATTTGCTGCCACACCCGTCAGATTCTTCCTTTCATGCAATTACTTCCGCAATTACTTCCGTAAACTTGGGGAAGATGGCAGAATGATAGGATGCCAAGATTGCATATTCAGCATGCTCCAAAAATAAATGTTTGTCCTCCTCGCGGTCTCTGGTGCGCCAGACGAGATAATGAGATTATCTCTCACGCGCTGAACTGCGTCGTGCTTGTCTTCGTCAATAAATAGCTTCGGCATACGGGGGTTCATTAGGCTGCAATGCAATCCCTTACTAAGATCGATGACGCTCACTTCTGCAATTGAAACCGGAATCCATTAATTAAGATGCTGTCATTCTTTTTCCTCTAGGGAGTTCTTCATCCTATTTTGAATCCGTTTGTACCTCTATTTCCCCCTAGGATGAATAGGCCTATTTTTTTCCTCAAGTGCGTATGGTCCCTCGGCATTCCTAATTCTTAAGGGAGTAGGCCAACAAGGTAAGCGAGAATGATTGAGGGAAGGAGGATACAATGCGACCGTAAAGCACCCTGGAATCCTTTGAATAATGCTTTGAATCCCTTGGATTTCTCCTCTCCATATACAGGGTGGCTAAAAAAAAAGCTATTCACTTCAACATGCTGTAAATCAGACTGCAGTGCCTAGATTGGAGTAAGCTTTTAGGCACACATGAAGCAACTCTTTTGCAGCAGATATACAATTATATGTTTTGATATCACGAGTTTTTTGCTTCATCGGGAAGAAAATGGCCGCCTCCATCCAGAAAATTGCTGCAACAGTCTCCGGCTGCCGTTTGAGTTGGAGCAGCGACAGCTGTTGTTAATAACAAATTTTATTATCTGTATCAATGTTTGAAGATATGATTCTTCCTTTTCCCACATTGTGTCTTACTATTAATAAAACAAAGCAATCCCTAGCTACACGCATGAAGACCTAGTGGTGATTACTCAAATCAAGGCATTGTAGTCTGATTTGCAGCATGAAGTCAATAGCTTGGTTTTTTTTTAGCCTGTAGACTATCAATCTCCAGCAGCCAAGGGGATTCCACTGAGAGGTTCTGCTGCATTCTCAGTAAAGGGATCTTTATAAGACGACTGGTATATGCGTGACCTTTTGATCGTCTCAAACATTAGAACGGTGTTAAATTTGAAAAAAAAAAGAAAAATTGAAGGGAAGGTGAACCTACCCATTTGGATCCCAATTCTCTTTCCCTATGCTATTCCAATCTTTTATTTTTCAACACGAAATATTATCGAAAGAACTTTGGAGGCTGATTTCGGTGAGAGAGAGAGAGGTCAGCTTGGAACCCCCAGTGTTACTAATGACTTCCAATCACCGACTTGGCAACTGAAAGGGCGAATCGAAAGCGCCAGAACGAAGCCAGTTAGACCTTGCGATCATGAAGATGCGCCGAAGGACCTCCATCAAAAACGTGTCTTCGTCGTGGGGGAAGGGGGGGGGGGGGGAAGGTGAGACGTCCATAAGGCTACTTAAGGATACGAGTGGAAACGAGAGCGACGTTCAAGAGACTTTCCTTGCGATCAACACTGAACGCTTGAGCAAAACGGGTCGATTGTGAGGTTCCGATTTCAAATCTTTCATGACAGCCTTTCGGGTATGGGAGAATGGCAAATACAGTATGGATTGCACGTGATCTGCTGTTAATCGAAGGAGATTCTTCATGTAGCAATTAGGATTAATTTTATATTGGCAGAATGTCGATTGAATACGTCAATGTTCAAATTTGACTTCCGCATTGATTCGATGCATTCATCTGCAGTGAAGAGATGTGTGATACGTCTGCTGCGAAAGGTTTGTCAATGAGTGCTTCATCAGGGCATGTTGAACAGTCCATCCATTAGTTGCATCATCCCTGCCATATGAATGTAAAGTATTTTTTTTAATCAAGCAATTCTATCGACCGAGACTTTTGAAGGAAAAATAAAGTGATAGTGACAAACTATCGTGCATTAACAGAAATAAAGCAAGGTGGCACCGAGAGATCACACTGACCAAGTCATTAGGAAGAGAACCAGGAGAAAATGTCTGAAAAATTCTAATCCTATCAAGAAAATGATGCCTCTCGAGGACAGACAAGGAAAGGACTCTGAAGTACTCCCATCAAGTCTTGGATAGTTTCAACGTCATGAATATTTATTATAGGTTTTGTGCAGGCGAATATAATATTTAAATGGGGATCCTATGTGGAAAGGATAGCTCAGGGCTATATCCATTCTTGGTATTCATTCGTGACCAAACTCAATTATTAATGACATCCCGTGCAGGAAAAATTCATTCAGCATGCATCTGTCAGTTAGGTTAAAACAATAATGGCGATGTTGAAAGAAGGATGCTGTTTAAACATCGTGACGTTGAACTTCAACTTAATATACAGGGTGTCCATAAAGGTATGACCCAAAAATAATTTTTCATAATTCAGTAGCAAAATGTTTTATTGCCATGAAACCACCTATGCATAAACTCACTACGTGTACCATTTTTGTGGCAATGTCTTTTGTCAGAAATATCCATGCCAGTCCGCCACTTGTCCACCGTCTCGTTGACCGTCTTCTACTCCTGGCTTGGGTAGGGGGAGAGTGGGGTAATGGCAAACACCCAAAGGATTTTTCATATTGTGCTGAGAAATCGGCTTCACAGTTTGCTCTGTACTTTTTTTTAAATCATAGATCGTCTGTAAGTCGTCGAATGAGTACTCGAAGGAAAAGCAGTCGTAGTTGATGCAATATTATTTATATTTTAAATTACAAAAGGATATAAAATTTAAAATTGGTTCGGAATTACCAGGTTATTGGAGGAATACCATTGGTGATAAATTCGAAAATGATTGGAACGTCGCAGGAAACCTTCAACGTAAGATGACCGACATGGTATACCTCTCTCCTGGAGGAAAATTCATATTTTAGATCTTTTTTCTCGGTCAAGAACCGCAAGTCTAAAGCCCTTTCAAGCACAAAAATAAGAAAATGTATCCATTTCATGCCATGGGGAGACCATCTGTGCACTTCTCATCAGACCATTTCTCGCAAGGAAAGCAGATGGCCCAGTTTTCTTTTAAGTGGCTTTGTCTATTGCTCGTGTAGAACAGACCAGATAATACCCCTTTGTTTTCGCCCTCGAGCACTTTTTTTTCCCGCAGTTCTTTTTTTACGTTGAGCCAGGCGCACCAAAGGGGGCATGGAACTTTAAGCAATTTGCAATGCATAGAAGTAACAAAGGTAATCATGATGTATGCATGAACGTTCTGCCTTTGAGGAACTGGGGCGGAATCCAAGGCAGTCTCGTCTATACATTGTAAAGGATACCCGAAAACAATGCCTCCTGTATTGTGTGCCACAAACCCCAGATGGCAGAGACATGGAAATGCTCATGTACGACATAGTGTGCCACAGAAAAAGAGAACTCGTTTCTCATGGGAATGCCAAACTCATTTGATGCCTTCCTTGAACTCGAATCACTACAGACGGCAGACACTCCATGGCTTTCACAATCCTTTCACCGATGCCTTTCTTCTGCTCCAATTAATACGAGCAGAAAATCTTCAACCATACACGTATTTATGCGGTATCCGAAATATGATATGGAATTATGTACGACTCAAATAAGACGCCAAAACATGAGATTTCTCAGCCTGCTGTAAAATTTGGGAAATACGGAACGTTCGGCTTCACCGGATTGCTTGCTCGGAATTACCCCTTGGCGATTCCTGATACAATCCATCTGTAAATTTTTAAATTATACCACGTATCTTATTCGACGTTAACCGAGGTCAATGCAGTTTACTATATGAAAAGTCATCAAAATGGTTGGATCATGTTGGATTTACCAATGAGCTGGAAAGATCTTAAGCCCATTTCTCCACAGAAAGTTGAGCGGACATTGCACTGAATGCATGGAAATCAAATCGACGGATTCTCTTGATATTTCCTATATCTCGGATTGGAGTTAATTATAAAATGAATTTAAGCGCCAAAATACTTGAATTTTTAACAAAAACTCTCTTCTTTTCACATAGTCTCTCTCTGTACTTCTTTTCTCTTTTGTCCATATTGAGATTGAGTTTTTTTTTTAAACCATGCTAATCCTTTTACCGAGCAGTCCGGTTCTATTGTTTGCTCCCTTGTTGGTGCTCTCAGAGCGAATTGTGACTCGCGTAGGGTTGTTTGTTTGAGGCAGGCTTGTCTTTCAAAGGTTTTCCAACATTCATTCCTTCCTATTGTAACCGGATGATATGAAGTGAGGGCAGATTCTCCCCTATTGAAACTGCACAAGCATACAGGAGATAAAACAAGAAAGTAGAAAATATTTGTCCATAAAGCGTTGCTAGGAACTGCACGGAACGGACCGGAAATCTTGCGAGGTTCTCATTCGTTATACCCATGGAGTTTTTCTTTGGCAACATCCAAGCTAAGTACACCCGTATCCGGCCAGATTCGTTTTAGACTCCACTGACCAAAGTGAGGTTAGTCCAAAAATAAGAATGGCATGCCATGTCGGAAGGGTTACCTGCGATAGACTCACGTTCTTCGTGGTGGATGGCAATTTCATACTGATACTCTATCCAGTCAGCTTCATCAATTTCAAGAGAAGGAGCAAGAAAAGGAGCAAGAGTGTTCTTTAAATCATAAGATGTGAAAATTGGACAGAGAACGTTGTGGAATGTGTATCAGGTTCCCGTTCATTGGTGTGTTTCAGTGAACGCAAGTGAAATGCCCAACTAAAAAGGAAATGTTAGAAATCTAGAAACTTCACTGGTGTAAATGACGTGATGAGCCATGCTCTTTCGGTCACTTCTCTTCAAAACGACCAAAATTATGCTCGATCATCTCGGAATTGTTTTTCCCCCAAAAAATTAACCTACCTAAAAAAATTATTACCTTTCTTCAACCCCTTCCCGCGACAAAATTCAACCGTCTCGTATTCCTCTCTGAGAGCATCAACAGGAACTATATTTGACATGTTTCTTTCCCTCAACACAGAATCGCTTCAGTAAATTTGAAACTCCATCTCCTCGAGGTTGTGGAGATTACTGAATTTCGCTTTTTGAATAAGTGAATTTCATTTCGGTATTCCCCCCCCCCCCCCCGGGTAGCCACTCCTGGTGACTTATCGGAGGAAAGTGAAAACGAAAGATACATAGTGACGTGTAGGTGACGAAAAGTGTCTTTTTTGTTGCTTCCAGCGCACCATTTCTCTATTTAAAAAATTAAATTAGCTGTCGTTCTTTTAGGCTTAACGTGATGGCTCCGGTCCCGTCCTCCAGTGTTGCCGGATGTCGTGCCGGAGTTATGCCAGATGCATGACTTCCTCGGCCTTAGTATCGGTGTCTGGATCTTCTCTTTTTGAATGTATGAGATAATTTTGTGCCGAGTTCATTAGATGAGCTGAGATTGAAATGGTGGCTAGCAGTGGCCGATCGATTTAGTGGGATGTGGAGATATCTCATTCGGACAACCCTTAATTAACAGGATGGCGCCCACGTTGTATTCCATGCTTCCTAGAGACATTTTCTTCTCAGAACTCGTCCAGACAGCTCGAACGTTCCTCATCCGCACTGAAATGGTTCGTGAAACTCGAAGTAGACCTCTAATCGATCTAACGTTACACGTACTCTCCTAATGAGATGAGAGATTGAGTGTAGAGATTGAGTGAGATGAGAGTATGAGAGATTGAAAAGGCCTGAGATTGGCCTAATGTTACACGTCCTGGACGGGATGTCTCGAAGACCAGGGATTAATCTTTATAGGCCTAATTGGTCCAGTAGGTCGCGGATTGAGCTTCTTTTGAGCGAAAAAATGTTTTTGAGAAAAAAAGGGGCGAAGGAGGTGAGGTTGTGGTTGAAGTTGGGGTTGGAGTTGAAGAAAGAGAAAGCCTTTCAAAAATGGTTTTCACATCACTACATCATGGTAATTAGGGAATCACCCTAATATTGAAAAACTAAGGTAAAAAAGTTCTAACCCCCCCCCCAACTACCACATTCTCTACAACAATTCCCCCCCCCCCAACTACCACATTCTCTACAACAATTCCCCCCCCCCCCAAAAAAAAAGGGATGCACGGGAACAGCGATCCTGGAGCTCCAACTGCTCGGAGCAGACTGGTGCAGGTATCGCTTTAAAGCTGAAAGCCCCCCCCCCCACCTAATCCAACCGGCCGGAACGCTGTGCGGCCATTTTTACTACCCGCCCAAAAAAAATTGCATTACTTTCCGGACATACCCTGTAGGTCCTAGCTCCGAGAGGATTATCGAGAGGCACGAATGCTTCATGAAATATAGATTGATTGACTGGGATTGATTTCACCCTGAGAGGAAATCCTGTGATATCAATTCGGACACGGAGGAAGAAAAGAGAAGAGTGACCTCATGAACCTCTCTCTTGATTTTTCCGATATAACGGGAATTATTCATTGTTCTTACCTTGAGCAAAGAAGAACAAGTGCAATGAGGCGTAATTTCCTTTCAAGAGTGCATAGGAGGTTCTAAGGCAATTGGGTCTTAGTCACTTCCTATACGGTTTTCTTCGGTGTTTGTGCGTCTTGCCCATTGCATCCTGCTTTTAGCTGTTTCCCCCCCCAGCTATATATAGAAGTAGCCACCAGACTCAAGGTCCTATTTCCACGAGAAGTTTTTTTTTTCAAGGTGCTGCGAGGAAAAGTGGAATGTGATCATTTCGTTTCAGTTAATTTCTTTTTCCATGAGTGCAAAACAAATAATTACTCATCAAATGTAAAAATAAAATTTTCTCCCAAGATCGCCCTGCCTTTTGCATGACAAAAATAGGTTTCTGTGTTGTAACATGAACAAGAATCTGTGCCTCAACGTAAATTAAAATATTATTAGCCCTGCCTGCCTACGTTCTGTTACCAGTCAACAACCTCCCTCCGAATATCTTATTTTCGGAATCATGTTGATAGTGATGGAAGGATCAGGATATCTTATGTTTCTCTAAGTATTTTGCATAGTTGAAAATAATGCATGATTTTCAGATGTTTTGTTCGTTTCTCCCCTAGCGTAAAAAATAACTAAATAAACAGCTGGTAGAAAGAAGAGCGGTTGTGAGATTATCCACGTGGCGAAAAGAAATTGTGCTAAGTTGCAGTAAGAGCGTAAAAGTCTCCGGCACCGAGAGAATAGGAGGGATTGACAGGAGAAGCCATGTTTCGGCTCATTGTGATATTCGATACCAGTAGTTCGTAGCAGATAAGCCGCTGCTTGACCTACGCGATAGCTCAAGAGAGAATGAGGGCACATTCACGGCCTTTTATAGCGCTTTTACTAGTATTTCCCTGGCATAAGAAAAATGCCCTTTCGGCACCGGCAACTCTTGAGGATCTAGGTTCTTTTAAGCTTCATCACCCCATGGGCGTCTTTGACGAGACCGTAAAGCGTGCAGAGGTTCCTCCATGAGTACTCGAGGCACTCGAAAGGCGAAAATATGAAGTGACTTTCCCATCTCCCTCGGCTCCTGCCCCTCCCATCCCCCCTCACTCCGATGAGAATGAAACAACTCCTGTCTCATCACTGAACAGGGTACCGTTTATTTCGCTTGGTTATTCCACATGAAAAACTTTTGTTTTCTCTCGACAAAATACGACGTTTTTGGACAGATCTTTCCACCGATTTTCTTTTATGAGCGTCACTCCGCAATATTTTAGGCTTTTCGCCTACAAATTCGAGAGAAAGAGTTCAAGCCCATTCATTTGTTGAACGCACTCCTTGGTTGCTTGTGCACGCTTCGTCCTGTTCTGTTGACTTTTGGTAACAGTGGACCACTTTTAGAGACAACAGAAAATGTAAATCCGTGAATAGTGATTCTCCCCATGGCTGAATTAATCTGTTTTCACATGTATGCAATAATTTTCTGCAAAAGGGCGAAGCTTGCCTAGATGAAATGTCGAGGGTATCGTGGATCAAACCCTTTCATATGCAACTGTGTTCAATTGGTAACGTCTCCTCAAGTTTCGGGAAAGTGACTTCGAAGCCAGGCTCTGATCGGAGAGCCCTCTGACAGCTGTGACAAAAGCAATCATCGACTTGGTACGATCGCCGATCAATGATCCTCATCAGCGGACGCATCGATTTAATGTTTGCTTTTACTATACTATAAATGAATAAAAATTTCCAGCAGAAACACCTCAAAGCACTTTGAAAACGCATACGGAGGCCTTTTTGTATGCGTGAGGTGTTCTCAGACATTCTTTGATGCGCTTTCAGGCATAGGCAGCGATTCATAGGGGCTGAGGGGGCTCGAGCCCCCAAAAATTCCGCGGAACGGGCTCACGGTGAGGACAGCGAGGACATGAGAATAAGGAATACTTGTAAGGGAGTACTGTCTCTGAGCCCCCCCCCCCCATATCTCTCAACAAATCGCTGCCTATGCTCTCAGGTGTTCCTGGAAGCCGACTTTTGCTTTTTCTTTTTACAGCGTACTTAGCCATGGGGAGAACAAGCGCACGTCTCACATTTGCACATATTGGAAAACATGTGCACCTGAGGGAGGTACCTCTGCGATGTGCTCGGAAAGAACACGAAGGGGTTTACCTCGCCTTCAAGTCCCGATTCACATCTTCAATCTAACATAGAAACTGTGACGGCAGGAAAGAGAAAACACAACCTTTGGATGGAGTCTTATTCACAACGTTCTGAATTCAATAGTAGGTGAGGGCAGGAATGGGTGCATCCGTGACGTGTAAAGCATCGCGACTTCGAATTCCATTCAGATTCCATTTTCCTTCATCCTCCATCCGACGAAGAGAAGAGGGACCCCGAACGAGTCGAAGAGCAAGAGGATCCTGAACTAGTCGAGGAGCACGGGGATCCTGGACGATCCGAGGAGCAGAGGTATTGCGCTGTTTCGTCACTGTCTGCATGGTGGTGAGTCTCATGGTGACGCCAGCAGGATTATTGCTGGCTCGCCCGAACACGTACCGAGCCTTGGGCTTTGTAGCCTTGGAACGGCGACGAAAGCAAGAGAGTCCCCCATCTGCGACCCGCCTCTGATTCTCGGCCGATGATCGCGATGTGCTTCCTTGAGGCAAGGGGAGGGCCGGCCAAGGCGGGACATTCGAGCCGGGTTCTTCTATGGAACCCTGACTATTATCCCCGTTCCCCCTCGCACAACAGGGAATCAGGGAGGAAGCAGAACGCTGGCACAGGGTCACCCGGAACGCCACTCGGAATCGGTGCGACATCACGTTGTACAGGATTGGGTTGATGGTTGCGTTCACGTAATACAGCACGCCTGAAATCAAACGCAATCATCTAACTGATGAGACTCCGTATCCATTTGAAATGCGCTAATCTTATTCATTCTCAATAGTAATTTGTGTCTGTCGTTTTCTTTAGACTCCTCACGTATTTCATATATCTTAAGTAATGGATATTCTTCTTCAATTCCCGCACCTTATTGTTTGTTAGAGTTATGAAAAGTGTCCAAGTACAGGCCCGATCAGAATTACACCCCTTTCAATCTCCGCTCCAACTCCGCTCCACTCGTTTCTTTTTTGCCTCCCTCAGTGAAACAAAGTTCCGCGATAAAAATTGTTGTGGACATCGTGCGTTGTCTGATAGGCAAAATGGCGGAGAAGTAATTTGACTCGGTTCTTGAACAGAGAATTGTGATAATATTTTTGGCTAAGGAAGGCATCAAACCAAGTGAGATTCACAAGCGAATTAGAGCACAGTTTGGCGAAGAAACACTCAAAAGATCGGCTGTGTTCACGTTTTAAAGCTGGGCGAAAAAGTGTGCTGGACGACCTTGGGCATGGCAAGATCATGGCTTCGGTATTCTGGGACACTCCGGGGTTATTTATGTGGACTTTTTGCCCAAAGACTCTACCATCAACATTACCTGCTACTGCAACGTCCAGCAAGCTGTATCGGCAGCCATTCGCAAAAAACGGCCCGGTTTGCTCTCTCTTGGAGTGCTCTTTCTGCAAGAGATCGCTCGAGAAAACACGGCCCATGAAACCACAGCAAAACTGGTCAGCTTCGACAAGGAGTCTCTCACACAACCTCGATTAAGCTCCGAGCGATTTCCATCTGTTTGGGCCCCTGAAGGAGCACAGGAAAGATAACGATTTGGATCTGACAAAGCTGTGAAAGAGCGCGTCCTAAAATAAATGGTTCAAACAGCGAGACAGGTCTTTCTATGCTAAGGGCATTCAACCACTAGTGCACCGTTGAGAAAAATGCTGTGCTGTAGAGGTAATTATGTCGAGAAGTAGCTAGAGTTTGAAAGTTATTGCATTGCAAATAAATGTTCAAAAAAATTAAGTTCACGAATGACTTGAACCACCCTCGTAGCTTCACTTTTTCTCTTTTAAACATTATTATTCAATGTGCTGGATACCCGAAGGAAAGATTTGGGAATCTTTCCTATCCTCTTGAGAATAAGATATAATGCATGGAATACCCGTGGCTGCATTTTTGTCACCGAGCGTATTTCCAGGCAATCCTTTCTCGTTTCTCGTTGTAAAATGATTTCACACCCCACTGCACCCTAAGCCCTCACCCAGAAGCCTCCCGTATCTCTTTCCTTTCTGACGAACCACAAATGTGATTACCTGCGATGGAGAAGAGGTATTCGTTGACCTTGAGAAGGGTGTCCGTCCAGCGATGGAAGAGGGTCACGTAGCAGAACATGAGACGTTGAGCATGGAAGGGAGCCCAGCACACGAAGAACGCTATCACCACGGCAACTGCATTGCAGGAAAACATATTTATTGCCCTGGGTCTCATGCATTCCGAATCAGATCGATGAGCAGGAGAGAAAAGTAACATGGGTTGCTTCATTCGTAGCGGTATTCTGGATTCCGAAGAACTCTAGATCAGCACTTCCCAGATTTCTTTGAATCGCGACCCACTAGCAGGCGTAAAAAAAATTTCGCGACCCACCGGAATCCAGTACGAGGTATTTTCAAACTAATTATGACGTGAAGAAAACTGATCGACCTTTTCTGCAAGGCATGTGCTATCCTGAGCGGATGCGGATGAAGTGATTTGTTATACTGGGAAAATGTACGCGACCCACAGCTTGGGAACCGCTGCTCTAGATAGGCCTAACGTCACACGTCCTCACCGAAAGAGTTCACGAAACTCCAAACAGGCCTATAATCTGGCTAACGTTGCTCTTCCTCAGAGAGATGTCTCGAATGGGCCTAGTAGGTCCGGTAAAAGGAGAGTTGAAATTCTTTCGAACGAAAATAGCTAGGCTTAGGCCTGACCTGAAGACAGTTCATGGATTAGGCGCAATCCTTACGTTAGTGTGTCCCGTAGAGAAGAGGGGAAGGGGTTGAAGATAGGGGAAAGCCTTTCAAGAATGGTTCTCATGCTACCTCATAAAAAGATGCCCTCTTTTATCTGTCAGTAAAATGCCGGTGTCATTTTGTCCTGCATTCGTTCTTCGAACCTTCTCGACGAGGCCTGTGGAGGGAATTCCTCCTAAATTCGCTCATGTGCATGCTGAACGCCATCATCAGCAATGATCTTCATGCTCGGTATGTCCATATCCCACCACATACATCGGCCACTGATAAGCACAGTTTCAAGCTTACCTCATCCCATGAACCCACGCAAAAATGTATCATAACTCCAGCACGATATCTAGCAACCGTGGGGGACGGGACTCGGGCCCGCACGCTAAACCTAAATGAACGACAGCTAATTTCATTTTTCATAGCGAAATGGTGCGTTGCGAACAACACAAATGATACTTATTGTGATCCACAAGACAATATCTTCCTTTTGGTGGCGTTATCTCCTCTGAACCCCCTGGAGTGGCTACCCACGAGGGGGGAGGAGAAAATTACCGGAATGAAATTCACATCTTCAAAAATCGAAATTTAGTGTTCTCCACAACCATTAGGAGATAGAGAATCAACTTTTCTGGAGCGATTCTGCGTTCAGAGGGGAGGAAGAATGCAAAATTTCGTTCCTGTTGATGCTCTGAGAGAGGAATACGAGGAGGTTGAATTTTGTAACGGGAAGGGGTTGAAGAAAGGGAATTGACACTAACAAAGCCTATTCGTCGGACACTAATAATAGAAGGGGGAAAGGGGAAAGCATTCGAGAAAAAACGCAACGTCTCCATTCGCACATCGATACGCCATGTGGCACTCTTCGAGGGGAAGAGGCTGTGAATATGTATTGATCAGGAAAATCGGCAGAGAGTGGTCTATCTCCTCCCCATATTCTTCTCTCTTTTTTCCTCCTTCACTGACGAGAGAGCGTTGCCTCCGGCAGACTCGACGAAGCAGGAAATTTACAGAGAAAGTCTCCTGCTCTCACAAAGACTGTCTCCGAAACGTGTCCTCGCCTTCCGGATCTTTTCTCTAACAAATGCATCTCCAAAGAGAAAACGTATATTGCAGGTACATGAGGTTCCATGACAAGGTATTGTCTTATTTTTTCCTTATTTCGCCGATGAACTGAATGCAATCCAGCATTTGGAGTGGATGGATTCCGTACTTCCAGCCTCTAGGTTTGGTTGAGCTAGAGCATTTTAGACTCATAACATTCTTAAAGGTATTGATATGTTCAACAAGCACCGTTGGAACTCGGTCGGAAGCCTTGGAACTCGGTCCGTGAGGATTTCAACGTTCCACCGAACAATTAAATTTTGGGTACCGACTGAACTGCCTCCAAAAATGTAAACCCTTACGAAAATTTTCTTTAGGAATTCTAAACTTTTCAATAGGATTCTATTGCAGTGATTCTCAACTTTTTCTTTGTTGCTACCCATCGAACCCTCTTCCCATATTCATGCGACCCACACATTTAGAAGCATCCAAAAATAACGCAACCATGTGACGCGCAACAAAAGAGGAATTTTTTTAGATATGAAAATGACGCCTTCAATATATTGCTCTGGGCACAGATGATTCCTTCATTATTCCTTTCGGGTTTCCTTACCTCTTCGAGCTTCCTTAGAAGGATGAACCAGCCGAATTCATTGCAATGTTGAGTGATTTCGATATAAATGCCGCTTCAATTTTGAAGGCTTCATGGATGCATTGGCCAGCAGTTCACCGCAAACTATGCATTCTGGTTTCATACGTTGACACTGAAACCACGGAGGGTATATATGAATCATTATGCTTCTGGATCGGTACTAGTTTTGACTTTTTTGCCGGAGGAAAGCTGACTTCTGTCCCAATGGCTTCACCGGGACACTACCATTAGTACTAGCGCTTGCACTCAGTTTAAGGAAACGATCCACCTGCATTACAATGCTAAACCTAAATATGTAACTACAGGAAATTATGGATGATGAATTTTGTAAACTTCCCCCTCCCAAAAAAATAGAGAGGAAATGTATCAGTTGGTTACAGAGAAACGAAATAGGAATCCTTTAGGACTTTTTCCTTAGGGAAAGGAAAAAAAATTCTGAAGAAATTCATAAAACCTTCTCAAGAGAAATCCCGTGCAGTGTGCCCTACATGTCGCCCAGGGGAGGAAGGGGAGGGGTCACTTGCACAAGTGTAGAGGTTCAAGTATACTGTATATCGGAACGTGGTTACCGATTCGAAAATTTCCGGCGGCGATACGGCGGTTTTTCAAAATGTTTATCTCCACATCATCGTCCATGGCCGTGAACTTCGGGTAATGACCGAATCGGATCGCGGATGCAAGCAGCCTCGATGGGGTTCTTGCGTCGGATGGTCAGAGTCACGCGCCGTGATGGGAGGCAGAACGCCGCTATCTGTGAGAACCTGTGGATCGAGCAGCTGCGCATCCGGATCGAGAGATCCCAAGTCCGGTGGATTGGACACGTCTACCGGAAGCCCCCCGGCGAGATTCCCAAAGGAAGTCTTTCAGTTACGTCCGATAGAAGACCGGTCGGTAGGCCTCGTATAAGGTGGCATGGTTACTTCGTGTAGCTTGTCACTCGAGGCTCGGGATCCCACCTGCCGAGCTCGAGCCTGCTGCCCAGGACAGGGAAGCATGGAACCGTTTCGTAACAGGAACCCAACCGAACTCAGCGTGGTCTCTGCCACTCAGAGATTTGATGGAGATGGATGGAGAGATGGCAAGAGCGCGAGCTCTCATCCTCTCCCGAGTAGTCTCATGCGAGCTGCCGGCTACAGAATGCTAAATTTCCGGATAATTTGTGATGAATTGCAAACCAGGAAGCCTTCTTGTCCAAGAACGCTCCGCATTCCTTCTGCCCTTTCAAGCCGGTATGATCCCTTTTTTCTCCCTTCAGAATCTTTTCATCCCACTCCGCAATGACATCACGTCGTGCGTCATCAGAAAGCTGTCTATTTCTTACTCTCTTATGGTTCGTTATTTGCTATTATCGCCGGGAAGAATAAAGGGAAAAAGAGAGGATTAGGGTGCGTGCTGGGAATGTCGGCACTAAGCAAAATTTTCCCTTTCACCTTGCCTGGTGATTTCTGTAATGGAGCTTCCTCGTTCACGTTGGGTCGGATCATACCTCTATCTTGTACCCTACACCTTGAGTGCCCCGGGCCTTTCCTTTCCGAGGATCTGGGTCAAAGGTGAAGTTGCGTCGGATGTTGGAAATCACGGCACGCTTGCTGGCGCAGTCGGCACCACACTGTCGGGAATCTCGGTGCCAGAAAACAACAGCAAATAGGGATGTTCCAGGCAAATGTCAACAACATTAGTTCCACCATCTGAGAATAGTAGTATGAATATCCCCGTACCTAGGGGACCGGTAGTGAAAGCAGATTGACGATCGCAAAGTGCCGAAATTACTCCCAGTGCCGACATTCGTAACCCTCACCCTATGCCCGTCGATGTAAGAAGGCTTTTCTTCTAAAGAAGTCCTTGTGATGCATATTGATTACAATCGGTCCTCCGAAATTGTGGTATTGTGGTATTCGAATGGAAGCACTGACTTTCTGTGTGAATTCTAGTAACTTTGGAACGAGTGCCCATCCCACTCGGAAAAATAAATGCTAAATAGGACGAGAAAGGAAAGTTTTGGCCTGACCGAGCATCCGGAGGACGGCCCGTCGGCTCTGGATGTGAGCCCGTTGAGACTCGCACTGGCCGCGATCGTTGGGTGCACTGGTGCAGCGGCGGAGCTTGGAGGCCCGGTGCAATACGATCCCGATCCTCCCGTAGAGGATGAGGATCAAGCTCATCGGGATGACGAAGAAGAAGATGGTCGTGCAGAGAAATAGGAGCATCCAGGAATTATTGGGTTCCTTCGTGTCCATGTTACAGAGGGCGCTTTCCTGGATCGGCTCCCCGTCTTCATTCTCCAGATGATTCACCTGCAAACAAGAAATTGAGAAACAAATAGATCACTGTGAGTTTCATCCTCAAATTTCCACTGTGACGCTCAATTCAGCTGATCCGGAAATATCTGATTTGCCGTCCAGCAGCCCGATTGATGACAACCTTGATTTCATTTCACCTTCTGCCCGAATCGCTGGCCGTAAAAATGGAAGAGTGGGTGGTTTCAAGTGGATGGGCTTTCAAACGTGTACTTGTCAAATGGAGTTTTTCTAACAGTGTGGATTTAAAGCAATCGATTTTCCTAATGAAGTCCCTAAATGCAATTTGCTTCGATTCGACGGGAACTTCTTGGGAAGCCCATAGGTAACTCCTCAACGACTGATGGGTATCATTCGATTAATACAGTACATTGTTTTCGCACTGTCCAGCCGAAAGTATCCGGACACCTTGCGGAATGGAACGTCGTAATATCGGCAAATTAACGCGATTTAGGACCACCCATGATGTAAGTAACTGCTATAACACGTCGAGCCATCTAATCCACTGCATTCCGTGAAATCCTCTTCCGTTCAATTATTACAGAGCGTTATAATGGGTTATAATGGAGATTTTGTCAGCGAGTACCTCCAGCAGGACGATGCCCACCCTCCTGCTGCACGAAGTACCAGTGCGCGGTTTGCGCATCATGGACTTCGCAGTGCCCTCGCCTCAACCCGATCACGGACATGTGGAACGATCTTGAGCACCAAGTACGCAAGCAAGTCTCGCAGACTTATGACCAACATCAGCTACAAAAACAAACGCCGGTGATGGTGGAATAGATGCATCCCGGCATTTATTCAAACCAATAGTGATCCCACATTATAATAGTCTCGGCAGTACCGATTCCATTGCTCATGGTTTTGCATGGTTTAGGAATATTTTTATCAGGGCAGAGATTCCTAAAAAAAAAAGAAAACTCGAGCGGTCGTGAAGCAACGGGCGGAGAGGATCAATTCGTATTTCCTTCATCGCTGGGTTCAGATTCCGGTAAGAGTCCTTATGTACTGGAAACTGAATCAAAGACGAGGAAAGTTATGATATGATCTGGTCTTGGGTTCATCTGGAAACCAGACCCATCCGCAACGAAAATCTTACTCGGTTTCATATCGATCTGCAATTTGTCAGTTGTTTCCCTAAGCAATTTGAAGCAATCTGCCAAAATTTTCCTGTTCGTTCCCAGAGCACGGCCAACAGTGTTTATTTTTTCCTCATGGTAAGTTCTAAATCCGTACAGCCAATCCCATCAACCAATTTTTCCTTCTGCATTGAAGCGGCAAAAGTCAAAGGCAAGCTTCTTAGCAAATGGAAAAGCCAACTCACGAACTCTCTTCCGGGCAACTGGAAACTCGTGTGATTCAAGTACGATCGTATACTTGACCAAAGCCCTTTCCGCTTCTTGCTACAGCTCAGGCAATAATTCTTGCGTGGGAAACTGAATGCCCCCCACCGACTCGGTGAGTACGGTGAGACGACCTTCGATGGGATCTAAACACTAAATCAATCATTTCCAAAGCCTCCCGACGAATGTCCATGCTAAAGATATTGAAATCTTTTGGCGCACCTCAGGAAGACCTCCATATGTCTGGTCCTCATATCCTTCCAGTTTTTGAGTACATCTGCCCTTCCTGGAACAGCTTCCTTCCCAGCCGAACCGTATTTGCCATCGAACAGGTGCAGAAGCGTGCCCTACGCTTAATCCTTGGGCATAAATATGAAACTTACGAAAAGGTCTTGTCGAACCCCTGGGCATCCCATCCTGGATGGGATGCCCAGGGGTGGCAATGGACACACTGCACCGGCCCAATGGACACTGGACCGGCCGAATTTCACCCATGGTCAAATCCCCCCAACTTAACATATCTTATTTCCTTCTTCGGGAACTTCTTGTTTCTGGTGTTAGGGGAGATAAGAAAGGGAAAGCTCCATTCCTTATTACCTGTTTTACCTCCTTCGTCATGAGACGATGGATGCTCTCTTTGTGCCTCACAAGGCATCTCCTTGCCTTCCGAGAAATACCTCTTATCCACCTCTTTTACTTTATAGATCCTTTATAGAACCGTTCTCGGTCCATCCGTTCCGTCTGCGTAATTTGACTAAAGGCGGCGCAATTTATACTGCGTGAGACAAAAGAGGCAGTTACTTCAGAATTATATTGAGGAAGAATGAGAATTCGAAATTAAAGGACTGAAAGGAAAAGGAAAGATGTCCGAGAAACTGATAGTCGGTGTGATGCACATGTATCCTATTCTCTTTCGTTGAGGATAGTCGTTTGTGAGATTTATGAAAAACTGATCCGTCTACATATTCCTAGACCCAGAAATAATAATAATAATTGTTGTTGTTTATTTTCCTCCGCCGAATTATGGTGTGTCCAGTGCCCTGGGAGTCAAAAAATAAAAACAAGGAAAATATGAATAAAAGAATCTAGAGAATAAAAGACAATGGTCAGGAAATTGTCAAAGGAAAAAGGAGTAAACAAGTGGGAGAGCTCAATTGGAAGTAGTTTCTATAATCTTGCGGCGTTTCAGTTTGTCCCGAAGGATACGTTACACGCTTGGGATGGTACTCCTCCGATGCCTTTCTGGCCTTAGGCACACCACTGTATGTTTTCGAGTGGGCAAAATATTAGAGTTGTCTGCAGCGGCGTTGACATAAGGATTTCCAGTCGTTACACACGCATGAGAATCCATGGCTGATGCGATGAGACACGCGAATAACCTTCTCCAGCTGATCTGAGAGATTTCGAGAGGCCTGGTCCCCATACCAAGCTTGAGTACTCGGCACGTGGACGAAAGAAGCTATGGTACGCTCTGACTAGATGTGTTTTTGATGCACCTGCTAATTTCAGGAGTTAGTTCAAGGCATGGTTACTCTTCTTGAGAGAGGAGACCATCTTGTGTACTTGTTGGTTCCATTTCAAGTTTTCCTGGAACTGGATCCCGAGGTATGAGATGCTGGCGCTGCGTTGGATTGCTTGGCCATCGATTTTCATAAGATGGGTGAAGTTGTCCTGTTCGGGAAATGATTTTCGGAAGTCGATGATTAGATCTTGTGTTTTGGCAGCATTCAGCAGGAGTCTTCTTTGTTTGGCAAAGTGCCAACGGCACGGACAACTTCCTTATGTCTTGCTAGGTCATTGAGATTCGAGATGGAGTGCGTATCATCATCAGCGTATTTTAGAAAGAGAACACTGTCACTCGTGCTTCTTAGTGCATCTGTGCAGCATATGAATGCGAGAGGTCCTACGGTGGATCCTTGTGGAACGCCTGTCGTGATGTCGACCTGACGCTGTTCTTTCCCGTATCTCTGAGTGTTCTAGCGAATCTTAAAGGAAATTTCCTATCCATTGGAGGTTCTGGTATCTGACGCCCAGTCTAAACATTTCTTGAATAATTAGATCTCGGTTCAGTGTGTCGAAAGTGAAGTTCACTGCAGTGAAGTCGAAAGTCATCATGCGAACAATCGCTTTGGGTTTGTCAACTGAGCGTAGAGCAAAGTCAGTCAAGCTTAGAATCGCCGAAGATGTTGATGATCCTTTTCATACTGATAGCGGTCTAATCCCGTTTCACAGTCTTTCCAAGTGTAGGTTTCCACCAATTTTTCCAGTGGTTTGAGCAGGACAGATGTGATGGAGAGGGGTCTCAAATCCTTTGGAAAAAAAAAGCCACCCAGAAAAAAAGTACCCCATAATTGGCATAAGCGGAAAAAAACCACCCGAGATGAAAACGCAGGAAAGCTATACAAAGTTTAAGTTTACTTTTTAATATCATGCAGCCGACGCCCGATATAACGAACTTCTATATAACGAATTTTCTCTTCAACGAATTTTTTTTACCATTTCCCGGCCGGTGGCCCATTCACACGCATGTCGAAAATTTCTCTATAACGAAGTTCTGAATAGCGATATGTTCGGTTTTATGAAATGATTTTCCGTCCGAAGGAAGAAAACCGTCCCGTATCACGAAGTTCAAGTCCGCTGCACGCGTCAGAGGTACTTTCTTTCTCGCATTCCCGAGAAAAGCTCATCTCCTATCTAATTTTAGCACCTTCCACGCACTCGTAGAAGCCTTTGACTATCTTTGGCTATTTTTCGGTCAAAAGGTAGAGTGTCGAGCCTGAAAATGTCAAAACATCGAGAGTTTTGCAAGCCACGGATCGAAGAATCGTCCAGGAAAGCGCGCGGCTGACGACCATTTGGGACTCTCTTTCCGATGAATAGACGGCGTTTGGGACTCGTCCGATTTTTATTGCACTAACACGAGAACGCACTTCTGTGCACGCCAATTCGTGTACATACACGCATTTTCGAAGCTTATTTTTGCAATACGACATGCGCTCAGACCTTCACATCTTTTCACGAATGGACGACTGCATCATTTGGCAATTAATGCCATTTCCTTGAAGAGGCACCTTTTTTTCAGCGAAATGTGAGGAATTCCCTACAATGAATTTTCCTTTTAGCGAAATTGTTTACCCCGTCCCTTCGAGTTCGTTATATTGAGTGTTGACTGGAATCAGAAATGAATAAACACTTAAATTTGTACATTTTGCGTATGACTCATAACGCTATTGACACTTGCAATTCGAATTTTTAATATCAAATTTGTCTTTTTGACATCGTGATTTATGCACAGGATATTGTAGCATTCAATAAATTAAACTATGGTTGAGGCTAAACAAATTGCCTTATAATCAATCACAGCACATCAAATAATTCCTCAAATAGAAAGTCCGTAGGTTTTTCTTTTAAATTTCATTAGGATCCTCATTGTATTAATTCGAATTTTATGAGAATAAAATATAAAAGATTTGTATAAATTTGATACCCTCAAAACTTAAAATAACAAGGAAAAGACCAAAGTAGACCATCTAGGAAACAAGTATAAAGAGCTTCCAGAGAGAGAGATTAAAAGATATAAAGAGATTTCATTGCTCCACTTAACAGCAGGGTTGCTGTTCTTATGGAGTCTTTTTCCGCGAAAAGGAGGGGAAAAGCCTCGGATGGATTCTTTCCGGGTGGCTTTTTTTTCCAAAACCTGGGTTATGGGAAAAAAAGCCACTCGGAAAAAATGCCTCCCGGAAAATTCCACTCAGATTTGATAAAGGCGGAAAAGGCTTTCTTTCGCTAAAAACTACTTTTATTTGCTTTTGAGGAGACTGCCATTAGCTTACTAATGTTGAGCATGAAAAGCAAATTTTCTGCAATTTTCCTTTCAGACCTTCAATCAAAGAAAAAGTTCAGTTTTCGGAAGCTGCTCTTGAACTTCTAATTCTTCATGCTCAAGATGGCACTTTTAATGGCATTTTTATTGCAAAGGGAATTCGACTCAAAAATATGAGGCACTGTCTAATAGAAAGGCTGAAATGTAAAATGCTCCATGTGCAGAAAATTTCCTAAAAACGGAGAGGACTTCATCGAAGAGAGTAGTTGAGAGGCTGAAAAGAAAAGAGGTGCATCTGCAATAAATTTGCTCATTTTCTGCATTTTCTCAGAGAAAATTCAGGGCACAAGTAATTGATTATTTTCCCATTCAGAGAAATCCCACAATTTACTCATGTTCAGGAAATGGTATAGGTGGTCCTGCACATGAGACCCATTTTTCGCTTCCTTGGTCTACTTTTGCAGATACGTGTATGAACCAGTTTCCCCCTGTAACCCTTCGGGTGCAGAGTTTCCGGCACATCATTTTCAAGGACTAATGAGCCAGCTGTATGAGCAGAGCCGTCAAGTCTACCTGCGTTGGATTGGACTACCATGACGCTTTTCATTGTTACTGAAGCATTGTCCACAAAACAAACTTTCTTCGACTTTCATTGGACAAAAACATAAAATCGACCAGGTGGGACCAATATTCATCATGTATAGCTGCTAAGGATTCCATTACGAGAGCGCAAATTTTCTCGACTCACTTTTTATGTCAATTCTATCATTTCTACGATTCGTCTCATTTTCGTTATATAGATATATATATATATATATTTTTTCCCGTCTTGTTGAAGCCACTAGTGTGAATTTCTACGGTTCAATACTTGATCTACGTTTCACATCATGTTTAGCACGTCTTGTCTTGTATCATCGGATATATCCGGTGACATTTCGCAAAAATTCCAATTGATATCTTTTCCGCTGACTTCCCATACATTCCACACATTCACATCAATATCGCATCTCATGCTTTTTGACATTACATTCCAGGAAATCACACTCCGACAAAAATTTTTAGCACGATAGGATGAAAAAATTGACTCAGATTTGTGGGGCAGCCAGCCACGGGAAATCATTGACTAATTTAGCTAGCCATTATTTGAACTGCAAGGAACTTGTCTGAGAAATCCCGAGAAGAATTTGAAATTCATTTGCTTTATCACCAAAGCTATTTCACTTATGGACTGCACATGACATTTTAAGTAAAAGATATTATGTTTTTTTGATGAGGAGTAAAACCAAATGTTAAATGGACAAGACTTATCATGGTTCATGGTTATTTAGTGGTATCAAGAGGCGATAGCACCCATTGGGATACCACGTGTCGAGGTCGAGCGTTCCTTAGTTTTAGGGTAGGCCTACTCCTCTTAAAGCTAAATATTTTTGTATTTTTGTGATTTTTTTAGCATGTCCTAGTAACTTATTGCCTAGTCCCTTAAGTCAACATTGCTTAGGTCATCATTAGGTATACTTGATGAGACTCATTAACAAAATTAGACTAAAATAAAAATAGACAAAAATAGAAAAGTTCAAATAACTCCTCTTCCTACCATATATTAGCTGAAAAACATTGAAAGAAAAGCCATTAGAAATAGCGATGATAACGGCAATAGCCTTGTGGCTTTTCATGTGTACTTTTGTACCACTGTGCAAAGGTGAAAAACGAGGGTGCAAAGGTGCATAGATGCCAAACGGAGTACTTTGAGGAAAGGTAATCGCAAATTTTCCACTTTCTGCTTCTTGAAAAAAAAGCCTTGCTTGCAGAACCACTGTATTTTACAACCTCCGTGGTGGTGATGACTTTCCATGTCTGGTATCACTATAATTTAGGCACTTCTTGTTACATGTAGAAAACGTGCTTTCTTTGACTTGTTGACTGTTAATATGTTGATTTCGCCCAAATACGTTGAACAAATCCTGATTATATTACAGCTCCTTGCCAGAATATAATCTAGAAAGTCCTAGTTTAACTGAGAGAAAATATTTGGACCCCCTGGTTAAGGGTTTGAAAGGTATGTAGAAAAAATATTAAAGTACATGGTTTGCACGTGAGTTTTTTGGTGAATCCAAGTTGCTCAATCCCTCTAGCCGGTACCTAAATTGCTAACCGCCTGTGGCAAAGAAAACGTGGGGCGTACGGGGTACGGCAAACCGGCTCGAGTGGTTAATGTAGATAAACTAAGTGCTCCACCTCTATCCATTCATGCAGCACAGCAGGGACGACTTTACATTGCCAGTATACTATTGTTTGTGCATTGCAGCCACGGGGAGGAGAATGGTTCCATGTGAATAGACCACTTTTCCTTTCAGCCCTCCGATTATTAAAAGGGAAAAGGGGGGGGGGGGGGGAGTCGGTATCGAGAAGTAAAGAGGAAATCGTACATTTTATTGCCATTTGGCTGGGAAAACGCTTGGCTCCATTGGATTCCGCGATCCATTACCGGTCTGAGATGAAAGATTCCTCGATATGGGAGAGGTCATCATCGCACCGGGGTGATGCGAAATGGAAGAGAAAGGGACAGAAAGTGGGAATGAGAACGGAAATGTGTGCCTCGGGTTCGAAAGAGAGCCGAAAAGACTGCCTCGTTCCATTTATCAAGGCTCTATTTATCCGCTCCAATTAGATTTCCTAGGGTTCTTTCATCGTCAAGCGTATTGCGATCTGCAGACTTCGCTCTCTGCGACTTAATGCCGTTCCCGAAGGCGGATCTTCGGGAAACTCGGAAAAGAGACGCTGCGAAAGTAACCGCGGAAAGCTAGAAAATCAATTTATTGTTATGCATTTTTAATGCATTTTCCATTCCCTACTTTCGGACTCGAAAATTCCAGTCGGCCCCGAATGTCTTTCCCGGGTGGGAGTTTTCGCTACTTCGCTCGAGAAACACGAAGTACGCAGAACCATCAATTTGCAAGAGCAAGGTAGAGCATTAAATTAAATTGAATAACCCTTACGACTCTTCCGGCTCTTCTGCATTTGGCGCCAATATGGAGTCCTTTCGACTCCATATTGACGCCAAAGGCAAAAAAATTTATGAAAATTGCGATACAAGAAGGAATTTAAAGAAGTACCAAGAGCGACGCCGAGATAGTGGCAGGGCCGGGAGCAGTGGCGTAGCGAGGGAGGGCTGGGGGGGGCTTCAGCCCCCCCACCCCGACGAGGAGAAGTAAGCCCCCCCAACGTTCCGCTTAGCCCCCTATTGACGAAAACCTGGCTACGCCACTGGCCGGGAGACGGCCTGCGCCGATGACGCCGAGGTTTCGAATATCGGGTCGTCTGGGGAGCCAACTTTACCCCGAAATATGCATTGCAAGTTACTGTACGCCCGTCATCACGGAGAAGTTTAACCAACGTTTGCCTGATCGATTTGGCTGGTCCTCGAAAAGAGAGGAAGAGGGAAGGAAAACCCGAGGAATAATGAGAAGAAATCGACCCAAATGAGAAAGGACAGAAATGGATGAGGTGATTATCCATCCTGATTCTGAGACAGGCCGCTCGGATTCCGTCCATCTCTGAGTTCAGCGATCCGTTTCTCTTTCTGCACACGCGTGTATTCGAGCCACACGAACGCAGTGAGACACGTTTCACTTCTGTTCTTACCTGCAATCATTAGCAACGAGTTATCGACAATCATTGCTGGATTCCTTAGTAAAAATTTTTTCAAAGAATGTCGAAGTCGTACGATGCCTTTGACGACACTGCGAAACCAGGTAAATATACTGTGATTGGAATCTACATTAAAATGACTGAATTCAGGGCTGAGGGTGATAAAATGACGAATAAGGAAAGGTTGGGCCTTTAGCTTGGGTCAATGTTCTAGGGCTTGTAGATGGAACGTGGTACAGGGGCTCTATGGCCATTTACTTGGTGGATACCTTCGTGCGAGTCTTCCATCAATGTTCTTCGAATATGATTGCCTAATTGAACAGTACTTAGTTGGATCTGCAATATCTCCCTGGTCTCTCCAAGATGAGCTGGTGCAGCAAAACGTAAGCATTCTTCAAAGCTGACGAAAATTCGAAAATAATACCTCGAGTCCATGATGCCGTGACGTTTGCTACATCAACGTATGTGAATGGAAACCTCTTCCGATCTTATGAGGTCTGCCTGATGCTAATTAAACAGGATATTAAGGATAAATTATTCTAGCCAAATTTTGCCTTTATATTGCAGGGGGGGGGTCTGACGAGAAATATGATGTCCTATTACGATAAGAAACCCATGGTTTTCTGTTTCAGCCATCGAAGGAAATCGAGAATGTGAGCTCAGTGAGAAAATCCCAGGCGAAGTTAGATCCAGATGAAGCTGATGATGGGTAACGTTCATTTCCTCACTTTATGGTTCCCATCCGCCCAATTGCGCTTCCTCTTTTCTCCATTTGGAGGAGATATAGCCCATTTGCACCCACGAGAAGTATGAACTCCAACGAAACGCATTCGCATTTCCTGAAAGGAAATGCCGCTTCGCTCGTTGCCGTAAGCCATCGCTTAGATGATGTCTTCGAATGAAAACTTTCCTCGTCGTCGAAGCAACACTTCCTGTAATTAGATGAATAGATATTGTCCTAAATGGGATACTAACATTTTTTTCCCGGAGTGAAGCGATGAGAGACCACTTTCACAAAACGAGCACGAGGATGCCATTTCCCCAATCCTCCTGGGTGTAGTGGCCAAGAAGCATAATCCTAGCTTTTCTTGCTTCTTCACACTATGACGCCTTTTTCGTGCCTAATTCCACTTAGCGAAACGAAGAAAACGTAAACCCAAGTACCCCTACCCAGTCACGTCTACGGGTCGTTTCCATACAGTTGGTTCACTTCCACAAAATCTATCAGATACATTTTGAGGAGTGAAACTCCCTTTTACTGATTTTATTTTGTTCACGGGCTCCGCTAGGTGTCCGCACGCAGCCTAGCCGAGATAAGGATTAAATCAGGGGCACGATAAGCAACACATAGTTATCTGTTCCAGCCATCGAGATGTATATAGTTGGAAACTCCATCACGATCTTCGTTCGCGTGATCGGAATCTGCCGTCATGCAATTTTCATCTCCCATATGCGAAACACTCGGAGGTTCGAGGTCCTCCGCAATGCAATATGTCGACTCCCGATGTCCAGTGAACTCCACGTTTCGGTATGCCTATTCTGCGAATTTGGTTGCAAAGATGTTAACTCTTTAGAGGCGAACGTACGAGAAACTGCACGGAAATGGGAGGCGTGGTGTTTGCTTCCCTACCCCATGCTTACAAGGGGTTAACATCTTAGCTCCACGTTAACGGAAAGGCATACCGAACTGAAATGCATACCGACGGCGGATAATATAATGGTCCTCAGACCTCCGTGGGCGCTCGTAGGTCCTCGATTGTGAAAATTGCATGATGGTAGATTCTGATCATACATAATCAGATCGTGATCGATGGAGGGGGGGAAGCTGATTCCATCCTATTTAATTTTTCATTTCAAAGGCAGAGAGGCGTGACTGCTCCTGTGGATATCATTCTGTGTCGCTCATGGTTTTCCACTTGTCCTTCAGAAAATCGGTGCTAGGGAAAATAATACATGTGAAAACTACGACTACGGGGACTCAGAAGAAAGTTCCCGACATGACTTTGAAAAGTCATGTCGGGACTTTGAAAGTTACAATTGCGACTCTACTTTCGCATTCACGTTGAATGTGAAGTTTGGAAATCGCAGCAATGGAAGAAATAACCAACATAGGCTGAAATGTCGTTCCGGTTCAAACTTCCGCAATGTGGGTTATGGCCGTTATTTTCCGGTTCTCTGGACATGAGAATCACTCAGAAAGTTAGTATAAACGGGATCATCAGGAAAATTTCGTCGTAGAGCCTGTGCTTCCAATGAAGCAGAAGATGAATCATGCTCATGGTTTTTGATGTCACCAGCCTGCAATAGGCGTGCATGCACGTTCAATCTATCACTAGCCATCACGTGATCCCGGATTAATCATGCAGGTGACCAAAGAGAATTTTCGAGTTTGTGACTTCTTGCCCGAATTGCGTGAGCTTTTGCGGGCGGTGCCTTTAAATGTAAATATATAATTATGAGTCGCTGAATATCAAAAGGATAACACCTGCTAGTTTTGAGCTAAGGATTCTAGATCTGTAATTAAAAAAATTGATTTTCGCAACTATTAATAAGAATTCAAAGAGTGAGGAATATGAAATAGTCAATTATTAGTGTATTTTAGTGGGCCACATGACAAATTGAAACTGGGCCGTATTAAACTTTGAATACTGCTGGTTTAGGCTGAATAAAGTGACACTTCAGAAGGAAGAATGAGTACATTGCTCTGTAGTGGTAACAGTCCTGGTCTTATCTATTTGCTTGCTCATAAAATTCTCAAAATGTATTCTCTTCTTTTGCTAGAGAAGAGGGGGAAAATCAACGTCATGCAAAGGGAGGTAATTATAATAAACCAATCAGGAATGAAATTGAAGAGCCTTCCACTTCCATAACTGCCTCCACGCGATTTCAACCCGATATCAGACAGTTGTAAGTCCACATTTTCCAAGGAAACAAAACTTCGTATAGTGGGGAACATCTGGACCACGAAGGGACCATGTGGGTTTGACGAAAACGAGAAGAGGTCTTTGCAACGGCATAAGACATTGTCCAAGCCCTCGAGACGATGCGCTTCGTGTCCAAGTGTCTAATGGAATTGTACGGGGTTAAGATGCCTTCATTTCCGCAATCGATCTTGCTGCATCGGGTCCAGAAATTCATCTCACACCGAGGCCGAGACAAAAACCAGTATGATTGACCTTCCCAATGACGATCGATAAATCTTGAGGTCCAACGTTCGACAAAGCTGGGATTCATTTGCCGAACCCGGAGTAAAGCAGTAGTCAGATACGCGTTACCTTTTCCAGACCAAAACCCAATAGGCCTACAGTGCTTAAGTGAAACTCTTAGGCTGAGAGAACCGGTCTAAACCTTTGCAACGATTCAACAAAGTGTTCACGGTTGCGAACCCTGCGAACGAAGAGATTTACTTACGAGGGACCAATTCCTATCCTCGGTCTACGGACCAAACTTTGGACATGAGCAGGACCTGAGGGCAGTTACTGAGGGCGCTCAGCCATAATTATTTCGTCACGCTTTTTCTCGCTAACAATCCTCATCCAGCGGCCGAAATACCACCATCTAAACGCCTCGTGTATAAACGAGCTTTCCTCTAATACCTCTTACACTCAAATGATGAATGACTAAAATTATGTGCGACTACTGAAATCGTGTTTACTGAGACGGATACTCTCAGCAGACTATATAAATATTTTTTTTATCGTATATAAAACATTATGGCATCTATTAATTTTTATATTCCTAAAGCTGCATGAAACTCGTCAGTTTCCTGCATTCAAATCAGTATTCGAAGACAGTAGATAACGCTTAGAAGGTCGCCGTGACCTTTCACCTCAGGTTGACACCCGAGAATAAAGTGAGGCACTCGGCCAACGTGGATAGTCATTAGTAACGCAGTTCTCAGAAAGAGTTTTATGGAATCTTCAGAAAGTAGGTACACTTCCTTTTTTTCTGGAAGTTGGAGATGACCCACTCCAAGAGCTGGAAAATCAAAATCAATCGAGACTAATCATTCTTGAAATCACTGTAATCACCGAGGATCTATTGCGTTATCCAGAAGGTATACTGCATACTTTTTGCATTCCAGATTTCACCTCCGCATAATGTTCGTGAATTCCTTATTTCTTAGGCAACGAAATCTTCGTCTCGTTGAGTGGATTCAGTAAACCGACAGCATCTCGAGTGTTTCTGATGTACGATGCATTCGCTCGTGTGTATTCAAGAAGTTGAATGCACTTTCCGTTTGGCGCAAGGTGCAAGATTCATTTCATAACATGTCAAGTCACCCCAAAGTGATTTAAGCCATTGACTGCTCCTTTGTCATCCTACTCCCTCGGAAGATGAATCTCTTAAAGTGAAAGGTATTGCACTCTTTCAATATAAAAGCAGTCAATATTGTCGATCTGATGTGAATTAATATCGTTGCCAGATTACACGGAGTTCCCCGATTCGTACGTTTTTTAAGCTTTTTTTGCTTCAGTAAGAGCAAAGAGCATGAATTTTGTTGCAAGTTTGCAGCTGGCCGGAAAGAAAGAAGATATGGGGGAATGTGCGACGGTGCCGATGATAGCCACATTGCTTCTCATGGTGCTATTGGCTTGCCGGCTGCCTCGGCCAGTTATGATTGGCTCCGAATCCTATTACAGTCACGCACTTCGTAAGATTGCAAAGGTTTCATGAATATGGCTCCAGGACACAGGGAATGAATGAAATAATGGAGCACCGGAGGCGCTGTATAGATTTGGGGCTCGAGATCCGAGCGGGCGAAGGCACACTATGGCCTCCATCGCTTTTTCTTTTGGAGAGCTACATTAGACCTAAAGGAAATGACTCTGGACCAGGCATAATTCGGTTTAAGGGGAATTCGGGGAAGAGGGAGAGGGAAGCAAGGACGGGCGTAGATATTCCCTAGGACTGCACCACATTTGTCTCAGAACAATATCGTATCGTCATCTAGCAGCATCGCAATACATAGATTTTATCTTTGAATGGGGGGATATGGGGATGTTGAATAGGGGGAAAACACCAAGCGGCGTTGGCGCCTTGGAAACCCTGACCCGTCGCATTTCCTCCTCTCTCTTCCGACTCTATTCGATTTTATCGCTGCTGGAGAGAGGCAAGGGGGTGTCGCGATGTTTCTATTATCTTGGAAATCGGGTTTTTCCTTTTCTTCTCTCTCCTATCACCATCAACAGGATGTACTAGCAGGCTGCAATGAGGAGGAGGGGAGTGAGATAATGTTTTCGTCAATGCTCCTTTTTCTTTTCCAGTGCCGAACATCACTACGCAATATCTTCATATTAGATTTTCGATCGTTATGTTTCTTCTTGATGTGTTTGCAGCTAACACGAACAGACCAGCCCCATGTATATAACAGGGAGGATGCACCAATTTTTCATTCGATTCCGTCATCCGATACCAGATTTTTACTGAAAGTACAGTGTTCCACAGGTCCCTTTTTTTTCGGTATACCCTTTTTTCTTGTTCCAGGTGAATTAGGGTTAGGATTTATGCAGATATGGATCACCAAAGCCCTTTTACGTTAGAAGAGAGTTTAATTATGAGTGTTTGGGTGCATGAGCGCCAACAAAGTGGAAAATCATGGAAAATATGTTTGACGACTTTCGAGCTCGATTTGGCAAGAATCCTCCATCCAATTTCTCATCACACCAGGCGCCGCATCATTCTGCGTTCAGAGAACGATGACGTTAATACTGATCTCTTTGCTCTCTAAATGATACCCAGTTTCTCGAGTGAGGGTTATTAAATGTCAAAATGAATTTAGTTTAAAATTGTATATGTATTATTTTTCTGTCACTATTCTGCAAGAGAAAAAGAGGGGGGGGGGGGGCCAAGGGATTTATGGAACACCCTGTAGAAAGCACAGATGACATGTGAACTCGTTCACTTCGAAATGAAGTTGACGAATGGACGCAGCTTTGGCTGCCTCCCCCTTCCCCTCCTCTTTATTTGACAAAGTCGACAGAGAAACAAGGGAGGTGTCACATACGATGAGCAAGACGATCGTATCATCACTGAATTCAATCATTACTGGTCTTTCTATGCGTGAACTTTCCCGCGGTCAAAACCGGAGAGAAAGGGTGATTTGTCTCCCTAGATTTCCCTAAACGATGCGAAATCTCCGTCTCCAAACGAATAATCCCCACCCGAAGAAGGCAGCGATGTCGTGATGATATCCATATAGACATCGTCGACGATGATATCGATTTGCGTGCACCTGGACGATATCAATATCGCCCCAACTTCATTTCGCGATTTTATTTCGAATAGCGATACATCGTGCAGACCTAAGCCCCTGAGACTCTCGGCATCGATGGGGAGCTCAGGGTCGGTTTTAATAGGCTACGGACGAAAACATCGCCTTTTGAATAGCGCGCCAACTCTGAGAAGCATAACTAACGAAGTGCAGTGCCGCCCTCCTATAGCCTCTTTCTTTTTCATCGTCAGTTGCACTATCAGCTAACGCTTGTTTGTTTTTGTGCGAGACCTTTTTTCGCGTTTCAGGACTGTGTTACCCGAGTGAACAGTGTACAACGCGCATCAGCTCATGGACGTTTGGGAGTCTGGGAGTCCATATTGCTACCAAAACTGTTCATTTAGGTCTTCGCGTGTTCAGGTGGAGTGATCTTGAGTAATGGCCGCTCGCTCGGGAACGGTTGTACGAGGTAGCATGGTACAGTTCCCCCCGGTATGCCATCGGTCCCAGGTTTTCGAAAATATTAGCGCATGAACACTTGCATTTTGATTTAGCGTTCATTAATAGCGGCCCATGATGTTCGCAGAGGGGGAATAATACGATCAGAATGTTTTTCATCATGTTCTGTTAAACTTTCGAAATTCTAAATATAATTTAATACTATTGGTATCTGATAGGAACCTCGATGAGTTTGAACGAGCCAGGTGGGATTTGAAGCTGGTGTAAGTGCGAAATAATGTTGTATGACCCAGGAGCATACCTTAGTGCTTGTTGCAGTCGCCCCGTGCAACGTTACGTCATTGTTGCATGAAGTATGAAGAAACTGAGAGAGAAACTTGCGTCGTATCGATTGACCAGAGAAGTTGACAATGTCTTATGCCGGCGAACGCATCGATTCATCGCAATCTCTGATCGTTACGGACATAAATCCAAAAATACGTTACAACTGACCCCAAACTATCCTACTCTCACGAACTTTTTACGCATGAGTTTAAGGCATTTACGGCAAGAACTTTGACGTCTCGCGTCCTGACTCGCGCTTCTTGAACGCGTGCCTCTGATCCCCGACGAGTCCTTTCTTTACCCTCGACACCGAATCCTCCTCTTGGAATATATTTTTCCTCGAATGTCGATGACGTCATACACTCTTAGCTTTGTTACTCTGAAAATGGAATAACAAAATCTTGTAATTTTTTGCTTTTGAATAGGAGTAACCTACGGAGTAACATAGTGGAAAACTGCATATAAAATGTTTGGAATGAAAAATTTTCCTATGTCCTGGCTTGTTTGTTAAAATGAATATTATGTCCTGAACTTCATCAACATTTCCGAGAATTGTTACATCAAGAGTAACATCAACATCACTATCCAGTTCATTGGAAATTTGCCCCCAGAGATGTTGTACCTCAAGTCTTCCAACGAAAGGAAAATGTACTTGTGTAGTTACGTATTTTTTAAAAGTAAGGTTCAAACATTGAAAAATAAACGCTAAAAGGTGACAATGAGGCATCCAATGAGGATAAGTTCTCAAACAAATTACAAGATTCTGTTACCCCATTTTCAGAGTAACAAGTTAAGAGTGTATTGGCTAGGAAACACTTGCTCAGACTCTCCACTCTGACAGTATGCGGGATGGGTTCGATCGGATGAGCTCGGAGGACCTTGGATCGGATGGCTCCGATTAAGTGGAATAGCCCATCATCACCTATGCAGTTCAAGGATGTTGCGCATGAAGACTACTTTTTTTTTACTCGATCACGGAGGTAGACTTCATTTGTACAATATGACAGTCAGAACAACATGTCAGAACAACAAAACTGCCTAACTTCATGGAAATTTAAACGTGCCTCCAGTGGTGGTCTAACAGGAAGAGATCGCATTCCGTGACGATATCAAAAGATGTGAGGTCTTTGTCTCGATCGTCACGAGTCATTGCAAGTGTGGTTCTACGTAAGCATTCTGAAAAGAGAAGGAAAAAACGATCCAATCTCTTTTCACGAGTGATTGAGGATTACTGCCTGCGATGGTCATTCGACGCCATCATTGGAAAAAAATGAGTCGTCTTGGGATTCTTATTCTCGAAATACGATACGTGATGGATGATGAAAGGTTCTCAATCTTAACCCACGTCATGTGTTTGCAAACGCTCGAATACTTGAATAGTCTGGTTACGTGGTACTCTCGATCATTTAGCTTAGCCACACGTTCTCAAGTATAAGTATAAGCTCTGTTTTTAGACTTTGGTACCGGTGATAAAACAAGTTCAAAGAACGAGCTGACAACCGTCACCGTAATAGGTGTACTGATGCCTTAGGTTGTATGATCTAGGAATGATACAGGGCGCAATCATGTGACTGCTAAATTCATCTACAATTCTGCCATGAAACGAACACACTGCATGCGACTGGCATCGCGAATGACGCGTGGAAGCGGGGCTGTGTAACGAGATTATTTTCCTTTCGTATTGATTATTTTCCTTTCGTATTTAAGGAAACCCCGAGTATTTAGTTACCGTTTCTATTATGTTACAACTACGTTACCGATTTCGTTTCTTGTATTCCTGGTCCTTCTGGTGAGATTGCAAGTGGAAATGCTTAATCCCGGAAATCAGGTCTCAGAATGGATTCGCTCTTTGTCGTCGATAGCGTCATCAAGATCACATTTTTCTTTCGTCTCTCATTTCGTTTCCGTTTCGTTACCCAGCCTTGCCTGGAAGAAGTATCGCGGAGGACTCACGGTGAAAAGGATTCCCCAAGGGATCGCAGAGAGAAAACTGACGACCCAGATGGAGAAGATGACCTTGGCGGCGCGGGCGAGTTTATGCTTGACGTGGCTGTTCATGTTCATCGGATGGCAGATGGCGAGGAACCGTTCGATGGTGAAGGCGACGATGGTGAGGATGGAGGCGTAGCCGGGAGTCTCCGTCACGACTCCTCGGACGCGGCACATCCGTTCGCCGAAGATCCAAGGGTATTGTTGCCACAAGGTGAACAGCTCCATCGGCATCGCTGGAAGGAGGGATCGACCGAAAAAAACGCCTCAGTCTTTCGTGGGGATTCCGAATGGAGAGCGCAAGAACTTTCTTTTCTTCCTATTTGCAGTGAGGATCTACTACTATTTACATAGGCAAAGAAGGGAACGAAAGATGTCTCGCACTCCTGTTATTGCTCTCCGTCGGAAAAATTGAGAGAGCACGATCATGCGATTAATTTTTATTTGCGTAGTTTCTGGAAAGAATACATAGAGGAATAGGCAAATGGTGGTCCATATTGTTGGATCCCAAAGTTGTTATCTCCCACATTCACTCTCGCTATGTGCTAGTGTCGAATGAACACGTGATGCAAATACAGGGTGGGCCAAAAATAACAGACAGTTTTTAACGATACCCTGCACTACACTCACTGCATATATTTTAATGCTGTTTGCTGCATCCGAAAGAGGAGTATATAAGCTTTAAAGTGGTTTACTTAAACTGTTGCTAAAGGAAATTGCATGAATGTAATGTATCCCCGATCATAAAAAGATGGATTTGGCAACATTCTGTAACCTTTCCCGTGTGAATAACTCTCAAAAGATCGGTAAAGGGTATCTTCAAGGTAGAGAGAACCTTGAAAGACTAAACTCGATGAGATTTGGATCTCGGCGGGAGGGATGGCTTCGTTTTTCGATCTTAGAGAAGAAAAAACAGAAGAAAGGAGAGGATAATGGAGCTGTCACACCCGTCCATCCACGCGAAGGTTATCAATTCTCTCATGCACCCTACTTTCTTCCTTTATGAGTACGACCCGTCTCCTCCACGGAAGAGGAAACATTTCCGTCCCGCCCGGTCATCCCTAGAGAGTCGGATACGCCTGATCCCATTAGGGCGAGATTTCATGACGAGGGGGAAGGTTCAATCTTCTAGAGGGCAGCGGAACCCTCGAGCAGTCCTCGATCGCGATTCGTAGGGGGAAGTGCAGACGCTTCCACGAGCATTTCTACGTCACGAATGTAGGTGGCACAACAGCGATCTCGAGAATAAGGTAGTGCTTTCGCGATGAGTTCAATGCAAACCCTTGCTCTCTATCGGCCTGCCGACACCAGCGGAACTTCGATGTTTTCCACTCGAGTCACAATTTTTCACTCGACGCGGACACTCGCACGTGGGACGATTTCACTGCATAGGCGTCGAAGTCGAATGAAAAAATGTCTTACTCGAGTGAAAAACACTGTTTCCTCCTGACTCGGGTGTGACGTGGCCTGGTTTTCGGTAGATGTCTCTGGAATCGAAGCACAGGTACCACCAGTGCTCTTTATTGGGGGTCTGTGGACTCACCGCAAAAGCACTGTAGATGAGAGGAAACAGATAGACTTAATGATTGACGGGCTCCGTGTTGCATCAGTGATGGCGGTCGAGAATGGCCTCTCCACCCATTCCATCAGTTGGCTTCTCGTCCTTTCGTGATAACAGCGAGCGTATGGCAAGCCCATATCACAGTTAGGCCTCTCGGATCTTTAAGTCCAGACCTATGGGCGTTCGGGTCTATGATAATGAAACCTTATCAAATTATTATGCAACGAGGACGAACATTCGAGAGTTAGGCTAGACCGGAGCCCAAGAGCTTCCGAATGAGTCTTTTTACATTCTTGAATAATCAGAACGAAAATCCCCCCTTCACGGGGGCCTGCAGTCTGAATGTCTCTGCCCGGATCGCAAAGGAATCATACCCTATCGTTATGTCTATGGTGCCCGTGAGCAAGAGCGTCTTGGATTTCCCTTACTCTCGAGCAAAGAGCAGGTGAAGATGCCGCACGGGCACGAAGATAGGCTTGCCACCCGGCTACCTTTCATCCACTCCGTCTATTCTTTTTTATGCGATTCGTGCCGAGAAATGCGGGCCGCTCGACTGAAGTACGGCGAACTGGCCTCAGAACGGGCAGTGTACTCGTTCTGATTCCCCGAGAACGTGGAAACAAGTTGCTCGTTCGGAGACTTGAGAACAGGATCGAACTTTCGGGTCATTTCACACTTCGTCTCTTGCGCGAGACGCGTACGATTTCGTGATGCATGCGACATGCGCGTCTGCACGAGCTCGTGTACGTTCGAACTGAAAGCGACGCGCGTATGCGTGCATTCCCTTGTGCATCCGCAGGAATACGGTACGTTTATGGTTCGAGACGAGTCGCGTCCGATTCCGAACCTCGACACGCATTCGTTTTTCTTTCTTTTCCCCCTTAGAAAAGAGCTGTGATACGCGTGCATCGCCGATGCAAGAGAGCGTCCATGCATTTGCATGCATTCAGGGCATCAAGAGGATCCAATCGGTGGAACGAAAAGAGGAGCCGAGCGTGACATGGAGCCCGTCATCGCTACCTCATCCTAAGTTTCTGTTTGCACTCGGTCTAAAGGACCAGTTCTCAACTCGAGTGTCGCTGGGAGGGGCCGAGAAGGGTGCCGTGAGTCTTCCCAGCTATTCTCAATTTTTGCTTCGTCATCAACTGAGGGCAGGAGGAGCTAGGAGACTGCATTGCTCCAACACGAGTGTAATCCAGGAATACTTTCATATTACTTATTCCTGGAGGAATTTCGTCAAGAAAGTATCCTTTGAGGAAGAATATCGAGTTCAACATTGTAGCGTAATGAAGATCCTGATCCTGGTTTTTGCCACCCCATATGCATGTTTGCCTTCTCTTAAACGTAGCTAGCAAGACCCCCTTCTCCGCTGCTCTTAAGGTTCGCGTGCACGCATCCATGCCTTCAATGCTATCGTGAGGCAGAGTTTCGAACTTTCCAACGCTTATCGGTAGATCAAAACTTGGTTCTCCGTTCGAAAAAATTTTGAATGCTAGGCCCGCAATATCATTTCTCCCGGCAGCATCGCTAAAACGCCCTCGAAAACGAGAGTTTTGGGAATTTCGTGCACCGTTTCTCTACCGTATGCCTTCGCGCTAGGAAACGAGCTTCGGAGATGTACAATCTCCCAGATTTTCCTCTGAATTCCTTTACGCCTATTTTCGATAATCGCTTCGTATGGGCGAAATAATTGAAACGTAGAAGTCTTTCATCTTCCCGCTCCCCTCCAAATCCTGGAAACGCGTCTTTGATCCCGTGATTTTCCGCTAGAAGCACCGTGTGATCCTTGTCTGTGATCCTCGTCGATTACTTCGCAAGGAACAAAGAATGGGTGGGAAGGAAATGGATGTGATACCTCCCTTAAGAGACATCACATTCCACGATTCCCATCATGAAGAGCTCTTCATCCTCCATTCATCCTCCATTCATTCCCAATCCCTATGTTATGTACCTTCCCCGACCTCCCTTTTTCATGTGGTTTATTCTTTAATATCTTATCGATATCTCGTCATATTTACATTAAATTGATCTATATCTAAATTGATCCCCCGGCCTCCTTGGCCTCGTTCCACAATGTGAATCCACACTATTATTTAAGCCAAAGACGCTAGTCGTATAGTGGTTACAAGGAATTTCGAGGCCTCGTCATCGTTCGGCACCAACACCCCGACGTCACTGGATCGATCTACTTGAATCCATCATCGTGTGCTCGTTCACTCGATCGGAACGTTCCGATTCGAGAGGACGTCATAATCAGATCGGCATGGAAAGTGAAGGCGAAGGCGAACGTCGTCGGATTTCACGCAATTAGTGAGGAAACTTTCCGCGCGAGTCCACTCCGAGATGGTCCATGGCGGGGGCGAAATGGATTTCGGTCGTTGATGACTTCCTGAAATAGTAATCCTAAAACCTCTCCAAGTCCCATAGCCTCCGTCAGTCACGAGAACTTACGTCGAGGGCGACGACACGCAAGTCACGGATGATACCAGTGCGTAGTGAACGATCACTCGAACTTATCGTGACGTCATATACCATGAAGGTGATTTCGAGTCGGGCGAAATCGGTCTTGGCTACAGCTTCACGGTAGTGCTATGGTACGACTGCAGCAGACGACAGTCCTTCCGAGCGCGCTTCCATGACGTAAAAAATCATTCCACGATGAGAATTTCGATGTCCTGTCATCTAACACGAGCTATTAGTCACTGACGCTTTAAGCACGGTCATTCCATCACCTCACTCTTTAATCAACAGCCATTCCATATCGTATCGAACCATCATCTTGAAATTGCTCATTTCGTCACAATATCATTAAGATACGAGATCGTCAACCATTTAGAATACATTCTGTTAAATTAATGGAAGCGAATCGATAATGTTTAACACGTGACAATACGATCTCAGATGAAATAGGAAGCATCTGGAGAGATAAGCTACGCTCCGCGGGAAAAGGCTTCCTCATCTCCCTGTCATAGTTGTGCATCAAGTACCTCAATCCACTCTCGCTTTATTGTTGTTGTTCTTCCTATGCCCACCTACAGTAGCGTTGGAGTGCCATATCCTGCTTCGGCTTATCTAGGAAAAGTAATTCCGTTGGGTAACTGCATCGAAAATAGACTGGAATCCGGGATACCAGCATTCGTGGGCTGTGGAACTTCTTTCTTCTTGTTATATCATGTTCGAAAAATATATATGGATGGTACTGCACGAAATCTTATCGATAGAACTACTACGGCCGAAAGAACTGATTAAACATGTGATGATCGTTCTCGGTTTGAAAGGAGGATACTATTTTTGGGTCCATTTGATCTTGATTGATATTTGTCATTGGATAGATCTCAAACTGCTGAGTCAAAATATTTGTACAACTTATGGTCTATCTCATCCAATTACCAAGTTTAAGCTCCGGATGATTCAAGACGGTAATTACCAATTAACGTATAATAAGCCCAAACCCTTTTGATATATGTGTATCGTTTGAAAGGTCTATTTAAGTAGATTTAAGAATGAGACCCCCAGGATGGAGGAGGCCTCTAGGATGCGTATAGGGAGGCAACAGGTGTAGAACTCGAGTTCCGCGTCGCCTTCTTTTCTCATGACAATGCCAAAAAATTCTCGTCGTAAATCCAGATGGAATGGGGATGCCAGCGGCAGAGGTGGGTGCTAGGACTACGTCGGCATTATGAGTAGTAGACATCCGAGATTAAATTATCGTAAGTTTATACACAGTTTAATTAAATTTTCAACCCCCATCTCTATCTGGTCATTGCTTGCACATTATTAATTTAGTTTTCAGCTGTTTACACTTTTTGTCGTATTTAAGCTCCCTTCGTCCCTTCGGGTTTACTCCCATATGATTGGGAGAGGGCAACATGAAATGATATCTTTCGGCTAAAAGCTCGAAAAATAATCTGAACAAGTTCCATTCTTCTGGTGACAATTTTCTTCTCAACTTGAAAAATATTGCTTTTCGAAGAAAGTCCCAATGGACTTCTCTGTTCGACATCAAGAGAGCTTTCACACTCATCGAAGTCAGTGGGGCCCAACGGTCCATAAGGACTCTCCTTTCTCCACTTTGCCCCACTCTCTTACCGATTGCGATGAACTCGAGTGTTCATCTAAGTTCATCACAAGCATCTTCTTTTCCACTCTTCCCAGATCGTGATCGATCCCCTTTGCTCAAATGCAGACACTACCGTTTTTGTATTTTTCAAATTTCCAGCTGAAAGCCCACCCACCCAGAGGCTGTTACAGCAGTCTCTATACCAGATCCTTTGCAATAGACATCGTCGTAGTGATCGAGTCAAAGACAATAAATAGCAATTCGTAGGAGAAACTTCTCCAAGTGGCAGGGGCTCTGTAACGGCCTCAGTTTCCATTCACATATCTTAATTTGATATGAACGAACGGGAGCTGGTTTTTGTCGAGCCCCAGTCGGAACGAAATTCCTGGAGTAATGCAGAATGCATTCCTCTCTTCGCATCTCACTAAAAGGACATCTTTATTGAACGTATGAAAATGGAATGAAACGCATTCCTCATAGAAAGCCGCTTGTCGCACGATTCAACTCCCTGCAGACATCGAGTGTGAAGGTCCAAGCTGTCTCTATCGAATGGCCGATTCGTGCCATCGACTTGTAACGACGCAGTTTCCGCGAATGCACAAAGGCTATCATAAAAAGCTGCATGTCCTCACTGCGGAAAACTCGAGGGAAGCTTCGAGAGACCACTACCAGGTATTGTAATATTTAAAAAAAATGGCGCAAAATGAAATTTTCTCTCTGTCTTTCGGGGGGAGAAGAAGAAGAGGGGAGAAAAGAAGGGGGAAAAAGATACGATTATTCGTGTTGTGAGAGAGAAGAGAAGCCAGGAGACGAGGCATGCCCCGCGACGACACGCGAGAGACTCCTCTGACTGCACAGGCAAAATAATGCTGTGAAATACCCGGTCCGCATTTTCGCACAAAACTCTCTGCCGAGATACAAAGTGAGGCATGCCACTTTGCCAAATCTCTTCACTCGATTCTTGATGGTTTCCGAAATTTTTGAAGCATACAGTCATCCATTTATGAGGATGGGTGAATGGAATCTTCCCCATTTGCCGAGACGCAGAGAGGAAACGAAAATATCCGCCCCGTGCAATAAATCTTCCCTAGTAAAAAGTTGGACACCATTACAACGGCTCACTCCAGATCCGCCTCGATCTCCAAGCTTCTATCCGGATTCCTTAGGATGAGGAAAGAACCTCATTTCTCATGTGACGAGCCGTTAAACGAGACAAATTTCGTCCTATCTGTTTCCGCAAGGGAGAAAATCATGAAATCTGAACTCACGTCATACGGTCATGGTTCCTCGGGGAAATAATGTTCCTCGAAGAAAGAGGTTCATTTCGTCTCATTTATTTCTCGTTACTTTGAGGTTCGATCCTAAGGGGGACAGGATCGATGAGTCCATAATTAATCACTCTTCCTAGAAGTTCTGGATGAACCACAGGAGTGATACTCTCTCACGAATGGAACCCATGTCCAACATTTCATCTTTCCGAATTTCCCAAAGGAAATCCTTTCTCTTCGAGCTCACGGAATAATTTTCGGTCTCTATTCGAATATCGAGAGAAAGCGAGTGTGACTTGAACCTCAGCTCGAAGTAGAAACTTCAAGGAGAGGTTCCCATAATTTATTCAGGAAATGGAGTGAGGGCCACGATCCTAATGGAGCCGACGAGACCATTGCTCGTACGGCTTCAATTATGAACCGTCCTTCCTCCTCTGTCCGAAAACCGGAAGACGGTCGTTCGGACCCTCCATCCGTCGGCGTCGGTCATTCACGACTTCCTCGATTCTTCCAATCCCCCAAGTCACGAAGCGTTCGTGGTAACATCGACGAAACCTCACATCGAATAAAAAGTAAACGCCGACGAGCAGGACTTTTTCGATTCCAATTCCATGCCTCCTCGAACGGGTCGATTTTACGGTGATTCCGCGCATCGGAGAAGCCATCGCGTCTGCATAAAACGCTAAACTCCACTTTAACGAGAAACGACGATGGATAGTCCCAACGCTTCCATTCAAAAACGCATCAGGTTCGTCCTTCGTTTCTCTTTCAGCGATCCACGAGTTGTTCGAGTGCCAGGACATCGTTCCCAATCACCCACCCTATGATCTATCTGCCTTCCGGGAGTATCGGATACGCATCGGTTCACCTCGTCTGCTCGGAAGAGAATCCGCAGGAATCTCCGATTTCCAGGATGGATTCATTCGCGGGATCGAAGATCCTCAAAGCGCGCCAAATTGTAACCATACTGGAGTTCGACCGACGGAAATACGGACGGTTTGAAAAAGAAAATAAACGGTCGCAGAAGAACTTGAGCCTGGCAGTCGAAGCGGAATCAGCCCTTCCCTTATCGGATTCCGAGTTTCAAGCACTCTAATCGGGATTAAGACTCGATCGAACGGTTTTTTTCCATTGGGGCAGATTTTGAAGGACCCAGAGGGCAGATCCTAAACGATCGAGGAGGCGTGCCGTGTCCGAGATGCGAAAAAGAAGCAAGTTTGGATGACCCATAGAGGAATGAAGAGGCGAATGATTCCATCTCCCTTCCGTTGACTTTTCCCCGAGCGAACTTTTCTCAGATCGGTCTAATCCCAGGAACGTTTCTTCCTCGAAAGGAGACAACCCCGAGGGGCTTTTCCCTGACGGTAGGGTCGATTCCTCGAAGGAAAAAGGAAATCCCAACGGCGAATTCCCCCTTCGTTGGGAAACAACGAAGCATTCCACTCGACTGACACGAGAGTACGGAGAATTACTGGGTTACTTCGAGGACACGTAGGCTTACGTGGGAAGAATGAGGAGAAATCGCAGGAAGGTCCCTCTTTTACGCATCATCTGGTGCGACCATGAACTTGTGATGAACGATCTTCCCGTGAAACAAATCCCGTAAGGGTTGACATTTTGCTTTCGGCTTGGCTTCCTGGGAAAGCCATCTCAATCTCTTCGAGTTCATCGATGTTCTCGAGAGGGAGCAGATTTTGAATGAAGATTGCTCCGACTCCTTGCTGGAGGCGCTCCACCTCACAGGCAAATATTGCAACCTGGGCCTTAAAATTAAGACCTCGGTTCGGCGATATCGTGGAGGGGCAGATAGATCGTACTAACTCCCTTCGAGATGTGTTGCATAACGTGTGTTACTGAGGTTGGTTGACGGATGTGATGCATAGAAGGTGCATGTGTTTCACATATTTGCGGGACAGATTTTGACAGATTTCATTTTCTTGTCGAATACTGACTGAAGAATGAAGAAAACTGATGGCTGACTGCTTACTTTTCGGGTGAATATTCGCCGGAAAGCGTCTGGCGGGAATAATTCCATCGGAGAAATTACTGGTTGAATTTCTGAGTCCCTAATTTGTTTACGGCGGTTAATAAGTGTCTTAGAAAGACATGCAGGCCAAAATGCCTCAATGCCATTAACAAGACTAAAACGATGAGTCTCACACCACGCCCCTATATCAGAACACAGCTACGACCGTCTTATATTGACGAGCGCCTCGAAGCAGTGAGAAAATTCACATACCTCGGAATTATTTTCGATGAAAGGGAGACGTGAAGTTACTTATAATCGAGAAGGCAAGAGTGGCCCTTGAATGCTCTACAGTCGGTTCTGAGAAAGCCCCTATTATACCCAATTACAGAGGCTATGCACGAGGTCCTGGAGATTTCCACGTTCTCATATGGAGCAGAGTCGGTCTATAGAAGGGATTTTCTTCTACTTTCCTTTTTAACAGCAATCATTTTAAAGGGATTACTGGCAATGCCTGAGTCCTACCAATGTGCCACTCTGTTCACAGCCTTTCCGGCATGATTTATAAGGGCCTCAGTCTTCCAGAGAGTTTTACATTCGTAGCTCCTTTTGCAGAAGCACCCTGAAGATACTCTCATAGGAGCTGCTGTCTTCAAGAAGCAACAAGCCCTGTTAAGCAGGGGACAAGTATTCAAGGAGCAGTAAGCCCTGTTAAGCAGGGGACAAACTGCCCTGCTGAAAGAGTTTCGTCATAGGTGCAGAAACACACGGATACTCTTATGTAAGGGATTTTGGTCTCCAGCCCGAGTCAAAGATTCCAAAAATTCCCCGAGGCCGAGTCGTGGAAGTAGGCATGAGAGGAGCAAATAGCCGCTCAATACTATCATGCCTCCTCATTCACGTTTACTCATTTTTCAAACTTTTGGCTTTGACTCTGTAGGCCCACTTGCTGTGGGTGTCATGTCGTCATCATTGCCACGTCTGAAATAAGTTACAATTTCCCCTTATTAAAGAAAATGTGAACCTGCTGGCATGACACTTGTCGCCTTCCCATAGACCCTTTATCTATTTGTCGATTGAGTGCCTTGGCATGTCCAGGAACGAATCTTTCGTTTGTGCGATTCCTCTCTCGCATGTATGAGGCACGAAAGAGACCCGTCGAAAAAGATATGACGTTCATGCCGAAGACCGCAGAGATCTTGCCATCGTTGGCAGAATCTGATTTTTTATTTTCCCCATTGATTTCGATGAGAAAATCTCTTTGGGCTTTTGACGTCCAACCGAACCAACACTCACGTCGTGCTTAAAACGCCTCTCAAGAAGGTCGTGCCGAGAACTTCGTCGAGGGAGACAACTTTCCTTTCATTAGGCCTAAAAGGGAAGTGGGAATGGGATGCATATACTCCCTAACCACGCAACTCGCGAGAGATTCATCTTCCCGATGGAGCCTTTCATGCAGGAAGCGCCCTTCCGGCGAGACTCAATGGAACGGAGCCACACACCATCCGGCATTTGCCACGGATCCATTCCGCATCGCCCTGGATCTATTCGGCATCCCCGCGGATCCTAACTCCTATTCATCATCCCCTATCTCCGATCGCTTCTTGTCTTCTCGTCTTTCTTTCGAGGACTTCTGTTCTTTTCGCATCTTCAACGTCGGGGAAATTTCGCTTGCGATCGTTCCAATTTTTCCACGATTAAGCAATCCCGCTTAATTTCCATTTTCGATTTCCGTTGATTGCATTCAATTTACATTTTCATTTTCGATTCCACATTTTTCGTTTTCCCTTCTTAGGAAGCCCATGCCTATCTTCGCGATGCCGATCTTTCCCTTAACGATTCGGTTTCGTTCTAGTGCCTGTTCCGAATGAATGAGCAGGGGGGAGGAGCTGACCGATGAGTAGGCAGAGCATGTCGGCCACGGCTAGGTTGAAGAGGTAGAAGTTGGTGGCGGTGTGCATGTAGCTCCGCCTGGCGATCACGATGCACGTGCACACGTTCCCCACGATCCCCGTGAGGAAGAGGATGACGTAGATGACCGTGATGGGGAGGAGGCTGTGCAACGGGAGGGTCTTGGGACCCAACATGCACTCGAGGAACTCGTGCCAGAAATCCGCATCACCACTCGCATTCCGTGCGACACGTAAGCAGTACTCGTGATCGGTGACGTTGAGGTCTTGGGGATCCATGCTGAATGACCGTCGATCGCGGCGCTCGGCGGGCTTTCCTCGTCTCCCAGGGCATGCGGCCTATCTCTCGACCGTCTTCGCGCATCCTTCGCCCGCAGAGGAAAGGATGCCCGAATCCGCGGCCTTCGTCTTCCATTCCCGATCCCACTCTCCAATCTCCGCCTGCCGATACGGAATCCAATAAGAAACTCTGGATCTGGGCTCTTCCAGATTCCGGCCTCGCATCTCTTACAGTTCTCAACCTAATCAAAGTGCACATCGGCCTGCACTTTCATGCACTGCACGTTCCGAAGGAAACTACTTGGATTCGACGGGACGCTGCTTTACGGTACTAATCATCTTGGAATCTCATCCTTCCTCAGACGACTTTCCATCTTCGTGGCTTACTTTTGTGCTCTCTCGTGAAAACGGTAACCGAAGCGCCGAAAGGAAAACTGGTCTTGCAAAAAATGTCAACGAAAGGCATGGTTGATTTAATGTACATACATCCCCTTTCCTTTGAAGGAAGGTAATCGTTTGTTGGATTTATGTAAAAGAAAACTTGTTCCTTCTTTTCCTCGTTTTAGAGAAGACGATCTCTAGAATATTAACTCTTTCCCTCTGGAACTTGAGAAAATAATGTTTGCAGAGAGATATTTTCTCCTTTCGGCACTTTAATTACTTTGGAAGCGGTGAAAGTGCTTGCTCGAGGTTTCCGATTCTCCTCGTTCCGAAAGGAAACGCGGATCGCAAAAAACTACGGAACCGATTTGGAGAAATGAGACCCAGGTAATTTTTCCCTCTGTGCAGGAGTGTGCAGTCTGAGATCCTCACTTCTCGTCTAGCAAGCCTACTGAAAGGCTCGAAAAGAACCTATGATCCAAAACAAGATCGAGGAAGAGGAAAAGCTACCCGGTCGATTTCGATGAGTGAAGGTATCGATGGACTCTCTTTAAAGTCTCGGTACCTGATATCCAAAGCGGCGAACATGAACTGCGGAATCGATCTCGACAAGTGAGATCGAGATTGACTCCGACGGTGGGTATGCCGCATGGGAGTGTCTAGTACGGAAATATAGTCAGTGGTGTCTGAAACCGAACATACTATTTTAGGTGTCACTCGTGAAACATTCACGATTTTCTGATCGAGGCTAAATCTATTCAATCCCATACCGTTCAAATGAGACACCATCGAAACTGAGAACCATGTGTCGGATTTTAAAATTGAGATGCAAGCCGTTACCCCCCCCCCCCCCCCCCTTCACCCCCATTCCCCCATCCCATTTCCCTAACTGCGATATTTGCTCGAGTTCTATTCCGTAGCATTCCAATGAGATCCACCGTTCGAACAACGAAATCCCAAGTATCGGATGATGAATCGGATGATGATGCTTCCCGTCGTCAGAGCCCCTACCCGTCACCCAGTATTCTCTTCGTTCGACGAATTTCACGGAGTTCCGTCCTTAAGCATTCAAATGGAACACACCACTCGAATCCGGAACACCAATTGAAAAAATTGAAGGTGCGTCCCCCTCGTCAGAATCCCCGAGTACTGCGGCTTAGAGATGGGCACGCACGAGCTGCAGGTAGCCCCGATCGATCCGACCCGACCCGATCGGGCCGTGAAGTTTTGTCGGCAGTCGGGTCGAAGGGACCGCGCGGACCGAGACTCCAATCACACCGATCGGATCGGGTTCGATAGTAGCGGCTCGAACAGGCCTCTGAGGAGCTCACAAGCAGATAGACAGACAAACGCCTACGCGATCCCATGCGATTTTCGCATGGATAAGTACTGATTAGTACTTAGAATTGAAATTTCCTCGTGCGGTAAATGACTAAGCAGCAATAGAGGGATTCGGAAATGAGAGGCACTAAATGAACTTCTCTCGTCTTCGCACTTTTCTCTTGGGGTTTCCAAGCATTGCAAAAGTTTTGGTAGCATTTAAAATTCAAGTATCGAACCTTTCAGAAAAAAGAAAAACAGATATTAACAAATGAAGTATATCTGGACACGTCCTAACGAATGAGTGTCCACTTCTGGGATGTCGAGGGTGTCTAAGATCGAGAGACGACGGAATATGCTGAATAGTCCTCAGAATTGAACAAAAATTTCTGCACGAGAAGAAAAAGCACTGGTCCGAACGAGTGAAGCACCACTCCTCTGCTCTTCGTTTGAATCGTTTTACCTTTTACGTGTCTAGACCAATTACTGAGCCAGTGCGAGAAGTACTGAAAAATGCATTCTGTAAGAAAATTAATTAATCTGACAGAAAGGGAAAGTTTTCGTTCTGCTCAGAACAATGACGGTACTCATTTACCCACATGGCAGAGCAACATTGTATAGACGTTAAATATACGTCGATGTATCGACCTGGAAACGTCGAGGAAACGTTGAGAGCAGAGGTGGAAAAAGTTCTGTAACATGGTAACCAGGTTACCGGGAAGGATAGCGACCGACCGAGAAGGCAAGGCAGAAAGAATAAATAAATAAACAGCAGATAGAAAGGCGAGTGGGAAAGAAGGAAATGTTGCGAGAAGAAAGAACGGGAAGACAAAAGACGGTGGGAGTGTTCGGGATGCGGTATGGTAATGGATTGAAGAAAAGTAAATGTCGACTGACTGCGAAAAGATGAAGCTCCCGAGAGGCATCGGGAAGTTGATATCGGCGGCACGGGAAGATTAAGCACCTGAGCGGAATCGGAAAGATATTCCCATGCGACCGATATTAGAAGTTCAGGGACGAGGAGAACGATATTTTCCTCCCGTGCCGAGCGCGTTGACGGAAAGATCTCGGTATTGCGTATTTCCTCAATCCTTGTTGTAGGATTTCGCCCTAATGAGAATAAACGGTGACGTGTGGGGACATAGATCAAATTCTCCTGACCGTAAAATAGAGGCGGCCTTGACATCGGTATGAAAATGGGGTTATAATTTTGAATGCTATTTCAAGAGGTGAGAGAAACTGATCATCGAATTAGACAGCGTCTTGCGCCTCCGAAACCCCTTCCTTTTCTCTTTAACCAATCGGTCGACAGTCTGCCTCGCGTCACCTGACTTCCCGCCGACAGATTAATAATAATAATATCGATACCCTTCGCGCCATTTTCAAGCGACCTTATTTGGCCTCGGGGTCGAAAGAATACATTGATCTCCATCCCCCATCGGAGCACCCTCCAATTTCATCCCGCTCTCTCGATTCCGCACCTCACGCACGTGGCTCTATGCCAGACCTCCTGGTACGTAGCAATTCGTATGTACTGTCAACTCGTACGCATCCTGTCGCTGAGTCGGTGTCTAGCGACGGAGTGCCGTAATTGAACCCTTAAACCCTTCGGCAAGCCAAAGAGCTCATAGTTCAAGCTCTTGATCTCCATTTTGGAGGAAGAAGTAGCTTGCATTTTTTGCGAAGAACGCAGCAAGCATACACGTTGAAGTTATTAGGTGTTTCAGAGGTCGTTGACCGACTGAATAGACAGAGGGGAGGCCTGAAGTATGAATTCAATAAAATTAAGATTCCAGCTTAGAAATGAAAATATTGATTGAAGTGTTTCTCTGCAGAATAACCTTTAGAGACCCTTTCAAAGGACATATCTTCAATTTATTAAATGCCAAGGGCTTCTGAATGACTGCACCTCTGTGCACTCCCCATTAGATCCTGCTAGGGGCCTACAAATAGGCGTTTTCATTGAATCAGAAGTGGTGGCTTAAATTTATTTCTTGCCAAGCATCCCCCCCCCCCCTCCATTCGTCCAGGCTCAGCCCCCAAACACAAGGTCACTTCACGCACCTGCTAAACTGGGAAGGTAAACTATGGTTACCGGAAAGCAGAAGAACGTTTTCCACTTCTGGTTGAGAGTATATGTAGGCTCCACGTGGAAATGGGTATATCATCTCTGTAGATTAAACGTAGATTTGGCTGTTACTTTTTGTTACGTCTTCTCCCTTCGTAGAGATTCGCAAGCAATACAATCCAAATTAAAAAATCTCCAACAAAAGATATTTACTACTTCTGCTAATTTAGACGAATTCTCTTCATAGTAATATTTCCAGAATGTTATTAAAAATGAGCTGCAAGAAAAAGAAGCCACATTTTGCTAACAGTCCTGAGACCTAGAAGCATTTGGGTCTCAGCAAAAACAATGATCACATTTTATAACTTAAAAGTAGATACGTTAGGTTTGACTTTCGAAGATAGAGAGCACAGAAACTTTAAGGTCTATCAAAATCTTGCAATTTTTTAATTGCATCTTCTTAGATCTAAAGAGTGTCGACAGATTACAGGTTTCAAGTAGGTCTTGACACAAGAATGGGGCACCCATTATAATGTGCCTGTCTGTGGAGTTCTGAAAATTTTCAACTCAACTGACCCATTAAACTGCCTCTTATTCTTATTTAAACTTTCTTCCTAAGTTTTGCGAAAATAAGCATTTGAACTTGATGCCAGAGAAATTAACTGGGTCCGAGGAAAAACTATTGACTCAATAAACCTTCAAGGAAATGGTTATCAATTCATTTGCTCTACAGACGTTCAGCATGTATTTTCTATGAAGGTGGCAGCTGCTGGTCGAACGTATCATTAAATAACATACACTAATCGATGAAGCCAATGTTGGCATTCATGGTTCCTGAAGTCTCATGGGAAGCAATAGGCCTATCTAAAATTAAAGTAGCTTGGCTATTGCTCAAAAGCCTGTAAGCTAGGCTGCAGGTAATCCAGCTAATAATGTCATAGTGTCCGTGAAAGGATGGGAGACCTCTTTATGTTGAACTGCAGGGAAGGATAAGGCTTAGTCCCGAGAATAAGCAATAGATGTCTTTATGTATAAACATTTTGAGTCGAGGCTTACCGACAGCGAAAGTGATCGGTTCTTAAAGAAAGCATGGAGGTCTACCCTTGACGTCAATACCGAGAGGCCTTAAACTTAAATAGGACAAAGGATCCCAAGGATTCCGCATAATTCAGCACGAAGTAGGCTAGCGCAACGAATTGTAATCAAGGACTCAGAGAACAGTATATAGACCTGCATCGCAAAAGTTGAAGCCTCCGTCACGTGCGTGGAGGCCATGACAGCATTACCCTTGCCATCTACCTTTCCACCCTAGTTCCATGTCGAATCGACGTATATGTGCCACATGGTTACGCTATTAGTTTCATGCAACGAAATTTACGAGTGAATATAAAGACTATTGGGAATAGACTCTACTGTTGAAACAACACATGGTCAGGTGTTTCTAGTAGGCCTACATACATTTTCAGTGAAATATCCGCATCGATATGCCTCTTTTCAGCCGGACTGGTCGTGCATTCCCAGCCCAGGTCTGCTTAAAAGAATTGATGGATGAGGTCGGAGAAGGGAATCGACAGAGGAAGAAGGGGGATTAAACAAGGTGTTGGGTAAGGGTAGTGCAAAGGAGATGGCATGAGAGGCCAGGGTTGTCAGGTGATCATTTCGAGCTCAGGTGACCAGCCGGTCTTCTTATTTCTTTGGAAGCACATGTATACGTGATGCACAATATCGTTTCCCTACATTTCTGCTTGCGATGCTTCAAGATACTCTTCTTTACCCTCCAGGAATCTGAATGGAATTTTTTTTACAATGCAGTTTAAAAGGAATTTTAAAGGGAAAATACGCGTTCTTGGGCATCTGAATTAGTGTACAAGGAAATTGCAAGATCTGAATGTATGACAACCTTGTTCTTTCACGAATATCTAATTCCTCCCCTTCATAAACTATTTATACTCAAGCATCCTAAGTCGATTTACGAGAATTTCATTACCTTTTCCCCTTAATGACCTGTCATCCTGAAGCCGCTACTGCATTTTTTTCCCCTAATATTGAACTCCCCCCGACTGCACAAAGACTGCATAAGTACTGCAGACTTGTACTGAACGCTAGTGTAGACCCCAGAAATTTACTATCAACCAAGAAAATGAAAACTGAAAGGCGGAGAGGAGAAACGCAGGGACAAATAAAAAAAAACCAGAAGTCTCGAGAAGCTAAAGCTGTGCAAAACTAACTGACTTGTTTATTCGTGTACCGAACCGGAATACTCGTGAACCTAGTGAAATTGGAGAGGGAACCCAGAGCAGGCCTGGTCCATACCCCAAGTAACACTCGTATGCTGATGAAACGTTTCCGAAATGTTGCCTATGTTACTCTATGTTGCAAGTTGATGTACAACATACAGATACTGTATTATGCATAGGTAGGGGTTATACCAGTACAGGCTTCGTCCTGTTGATGGAAACGTCTGGGTAGAGAGCTAAAGTATATGGTACGAATTGATGACAAAGATAACTCAATATTGGCAGAATATAGATCCGGCTCAGGGCCAGTGAAGCCTTTGCTTTTCCGGGTAGTAATGCCAATATAGGTTCAGATTAGTTGCCGGTGAAGCAACGTTTTCAATCAACATTGCAGCAACTTAAATCCTGAAACGTTTCTGCAACGTACATGTAATGAATAAGTAATGATTTGCAACGTCAATGCAATGTTCTTTCGCAACATTCGAGCCACGTTGACGTTTTGGACATTTACACATGAACGCAACATTGTTCTTCGACATTTCCTAAACGTTACTGGAATATCTTGTGTTACTTGGGGCAACTCCTGCCCCTGCGACCGTGTCTGGACATGAAGCCCATCGGACGGAACAACAAACCCCTACTGGCGAACAAATCAACGGAGGTATTCGGACATCTAGCTCCTACACGAGGTATTCTTGCTATAAGTGCTGCTCTCGAGGAAAGCTTGCCAGTTAATGCGTCTATAATAGGGTGACCAGATCGTCCCGGTAAAACCGGGACAGGCCGTTTTCGCTGGAACAGTCCCCTGGTTTTGAGGTACTGCCCTGCTCGGAAAACTATCCAGCGATTTTTCCTTTCAGTGCCACTCATTTGTAGTAAGCATCTCATCGGCCTATTGTCAACCGTAAACGGAGGGAAAATGTCTCGGATTTTCCTTTTAAAAAAATATGATCACCCTACTCTATAAGCTTATGCTATCCCAATCCTGAGGTAACGTAAGGGTAACATTGTTAAGAGTGTAAGGCCGGCCTGCGTGCAGCCATTCAGAAAGAGACGACCCTTTGTTCCTCACGAAAAATGAGTAATATTTAATCTATTTATTCTATCAACTCGGCTTTAAAATGGAGTAAATTAACTAAATTAGGTTCAAAGACGAAGTTTCGCACAGATGTAAAAGAAACGGCTATTAAAGCAATCAGCATAGCAATGCCGCTCCTAGAAAGAAGAAGTAGCTATGCCGCAATCATCACTACTTCCATGAATCTCGTTGGGGTTCCCTAGGAGATCGAGGTCATGCACCGAAATCCAGAAGGTCATGGGAGCAGGAAGACCAGGAATCAATAGGACATTACATTAGATTGCCCTTCCGTTCGTGAGGAGAACCTCGAGTTCCTTCCCAAAATGTCAAAAAAGTGGATCGTTCCCAGATCCAGAGAATTGAAGAGCGTGGGAGGAGGAGATGAAGAGTCGATTCAAATTCTGTCATTCAACGTTCATCGCGCCTTCTCAAAACTCCTCGGTCTCCAACCTTCATTTCTTACGTACGACCGTTTGCCTAAGTCCACTATTTCGGACACGGTGATTCTCACGTATCAACTTCAAACCACACACGATTAAGTTTCTAGTATACCAAACCAAGTTGATTGTGACCCTCGGAACACTAGGGAAAGTCTTCCTTTCGCGCTGTGATGCGCAGAGTCCGCTGTAGCTTCTCCAGAATTCATCTTTACGTTTGGAAGAGAAGATTGGCGAAAAACATGAAGAAACCAGAGAGTGAAGGCGAACAGAGACTTTCCTTTTTTTCTTTGAAAATTATAAGAACGACTTGATTCAGAAATGAATTCTCTCCGAAATTCTCCCTCGAGGGATTTATGTCCATACCAACTCAGGAGAGGAGTCTTAAATCTCCACTTTCATTCCTCGGCAATGAAGAAACGAACTTAGGACCTTCCCAAAAATGACCTCTCCTTGCCTCACCAAGTCCTGCGAGCAATAGGCACCAGCTCTGCCTCACATTAACCTGATCAGATACCATAATGACATTTATGGGAATGAGATTAAACCAGATGAATTGTACCCAATTAGGACCCATTTACGAAACTAGATTAATTCCATTTTATCGATTGTCTCATGATATCCAATGGGAAGGATGGAAATAATTAATCCTCCCTTCCTCCTTTTCTGTTTCTACCTTGTTACGGACTCCACGGCTGCACGAAGTCTTCCGGATGAAATTAATTTTCCTGAAATTTTCTCTCAGAAAGAATTCCAACCGTATACGAATGCTGACGTGCTGTATGATACAAATGATCGTTGTGAACTGTCTCGGCGGAAATTACAAAAGGTCTCTCTCCGTCCGAGGAACCAACTTGTAGAAGGTGACCATCTATTTATCAGATGGTGTCCCTTCATGTTCGACCGAAGGCATACAACTATTTTCCTCCGCCTGTGAACCATCTGAGCTACTATACTAGATGCGAACTAAGTCGCGGCTGAAACCCCCTTCCTTCATCCCCCTCAGTGCCAATTGGAACCAGCATTACCGAGTATTATTCTTATAAATCTGCACACTTTAGTTCACCGCTCTGCAGAAGGGCAAAAAATACTGTCACTCAAGGTCAGTTTACCCTGAAGCGGTCATTCCGCAATTTTAGTCTCATTTGGGATTTACGCAACTCGAATAAGCTATATCGTTCCGCCGCTGCTATCGAATTGGAAAAGCCAACCATGCTCGAAGTTAACCCCTTAATGACGAACCCCTTATTGCTAACCTCTTAATGATGTGCGCATGTTTGGAGGAGGTCCTCCCTCGTTAACCTCTCTCGAACGAATAGTCCCAACGCCTCTAAACATCACTTACGAAGGACCTCCTAACTCCCTTTCTCAATCTCGTGTAATCTGTAATCTCTTCTGCATCTTTTCTTGCGCCGTTAGTTTACTTTAATTTGTACGCTTTCAAATTTGAACACAATGCTCTAAAGTGGATGTTACCCGTACCCCACAACGGAAGAATTACGCACGAGCTCTTATTCACTGAAGTATTTCGGATTGTGCCTAAAATCCTATTATGTTCAACTATCGTCGCCTGCGTGTGTGAGGACTGAATTTTTCATCGATCGTGATCCCTAAGTTTCTTTCTCTCTGCTTGCCTCCTCTTGTTTATCCTCTCCGAAGGCATTCAGAAACCTATCCTTATCATGAACGATGCGAAGAATTCAACAGACACCCTTATTAAGTTTCATGGTTCGATCCCTTATGTCTGAAACTAAGTGTCTCGCCTCCATCATCTTCGTGAGGAGACGGCGAATTCCTTCTCCATCTTGCTCCATCCGAAATGGTGTCGAGGGCAATGCCCCCAATTCATGGATCATCGACAGAGTTCCCATAACTTATTTCTGAACCCACATCAATATGACACAGAAGCGTTTTCCGGATGCATTTCCGATTCCCTTTCGGAAGACATTCATCGATCAGCACCGCTGCATCAGTTCCGCTCATTGGGGTGAATGAATCCTATTTGCACGGGGCAATGCCTAGCGTGTCTAGTTGAGCCAATCGACAACGATCAACTTTGATCAGTGGCGTGTGCGAAGGGAGGCTCATGGGAGGCTCAGGAGGCTCAAGTCCCACCCACCCACCACCCACCACCACCCACGCAAGTCATTCAATTGCTTAATGCCGGACCCCACTCCCCCCTTCCAGTCCCCCCTTACTAAGAACATGCGTGAGTCACTGGCTTAGACATTTGGCACGTTCGTACTAAATCTTCACTCCTTACGAGAAAATACCTTACATTTGTCGCATAGGAAAACTTGTGCCCTTGAAATGCAAACATAGGCTGATTTCAGAATTTCAGTTGCAGTTTTGTTCGAGTTTCAGTTCAGACTATGGTCTGACTGAAGTTCCTCTGTGGTCTATGCGACTACTCACATAACATAAACCCAACTGGAACTGCGACTGAACTAAAACTGTAACTGAGTTGTGACTGGACTGCAGTTTTGAAATCAGTCATGCCCGAAATCGCGCTTACCTGGAATTCTCCCTGCTCCAAAGAACAGAAGATGCGCACGACCCCCCCCCCCCCCCCTTCCCAGGACCATCAATTACTCCTCATATGAGGCTGCTCTTGCCTCCCTCAAACTTCCCTCACTGCAGGAAAGGAGAGCTATCCTCACTGCCAAATATGGTGCCTCCCTCTTGAGAAATCCTGACCGCCGACACGTTCTACCTCCGTATCGGACCACGACCAACTACAATCCTCGCCACGACTTGACAAAACTCCTGTGAGAAACTAAATGTCGCACGAAACGTTTTTATGACTCTACTGTTCCCAGTTTGACCAGATTACTAAACAAGGCTGTGTGACCCATCCGGTATCAGCTCTCCATTTTTGCCATTCTTACCTTTTACCGTTTTACGTTTTTATTACCTTTTTTCGTATTGGTGCCCCCCCTCTCTCTGACCATAACATCCTCATGCTTTTATCTGTTTTTTCTTTCTTCCTATCCTGACTCATTTTTGCTTTTGTACTCGTACCTGTATGCCTGACGCGGGAGATCAATTTGCTTTCGCACTACCCCTCCCATTTGAAATAAACCATTCATCATTGATCTCCCACGTAACCAATGAACGCTTTGGAAAACGTTCAACTAGGTTGAACGTCTTCAAGGTTGAAAGAGGTTTCGAAAAGTCCAATGTTCACGGATGAGCAGCTTTTTGACGCTCAGTTATGGTGTCCTGTGATCTCCAATATCCTCTTCTTCACGACGTTTCTGAAGGACTTTGGGTAAACGTTAAAGGGATGTTTTCCTTGAGCTCATATGTGCTCTTCGGTCGGGGCAGCGGACCAGTCGTCTGGTAGTGACTCGAACAAGCAAAGGTTTGCACAACTTAAGCGAGTTGACGCCAAAATTAACTGCTATAGCGAATCTACACTTGACGCAGTTGGAATTAGTCCCTAATCCTTTTCACACGATACCCGATCTCTCCCAATAGATACCTCAGAGGAAGACTTTTTAATTCTTCAAAACATTCGTCTAAAGCGGTAACCCAGTTCAAGGAGTCTCCAGGAAACTCCAGCTCGGAGGACGAAGGGAGGATGGTTTAACTTCCAACCTGACTTCATAGAACGCCAAGTGGAAGATCACAGTGCACTCGGACAGCTGCAAAATATGCATTTCTACCTCCGCGAGAGGAAATCGATTCGGGAGGGATTGAAGGTTCCGACACGCAGCTCGGAAACAGGAAATGAACTCCTGAGCTGATAGAAATATCAGGAAGAGTTCTTTTCCTGTGAAGGATGAATAGGAAATCCTACCCCCTTCATGAGGGTAAAGCGCCACACCCAATCAGACCTTGAGAAGCTCGCCTGCATGATGATCTCTCGCACGGGAGCAGGACTGCACTTAGACTTAATGCAGTTCAAATGATGAAGACATCGTTTCCAAGATGTTACTTGCTTTATGGATGATTCCTAAAAGTTCTTTTAACATTTTGGTGCTGTTTGGGAACATTATTCACTTTCTTGATGGACGTTCAAGGAATGCCTAATTTGAATTGTTTTTGAACGCACTAAATTTCGAACATTTAGACAGTCAATAGGTGGTTCCAAAGGCTGTTCATTGCACGTTGATAGTACCTTAAAGTGGGCGTTCACAGAACATTCATTGACCGTTCCGATGCTACTTAGGCTGTGAATGAAATTCATTGATGTCACCTTCATCTCCCTTGAAAAAGCAATAGGAAAAATTGGGGAAATACCAAAATTACAGTGTAGTTCAGTTTCTTTTGCCAGTAAAAATACTGCAGTACCCTGTAATTGATGATGTGGTGTAACGCTAGGTGAAGCGACATCCCCTTTTAAAGAGCAATGTTGCAGCCAGTAGAGCAATTCTATCATATTTTAACATGAGGTGACTGAAAAAGTGAGAGGTAGGGACGACTGGTGTAGGTGAAAGTTAGTTGTCGGGCACAGGACGTACGTGGTATCCTCTCATTTCCTCTTGGCTCTCCTCCGCCAGTCTCTGCAGCTGCAACATTTCTGAAGCTCCTTCGTCTGTTGTGAGCACTTACGTCTCACCTCAGAACACGAGCTCACTTTCATGAATCTCTTGGCTGGGTCCTCGGGGGGTGAAGATGGAAAGAAAGATGGGAGGAGAGAGAGATTTCGAGATAATCCGAAGGATTTTATTCTAGAGAGGGTAAGGAATGATCCTTAGGCCCGAATGCTGAAGCCTCCTTTAGTTAACGGTCCTTTTAGAGTACACGGATTCCTATGGGAGAAAAAGAGCTCTTCAGCTTAAATGCCCCTTCATCTCACCTAAATGAAGTCTGTGTATTTGGACCTTAGAGTCCAGGGGTTCTCAAACCGGGGGGCGCGAAAGGGTCTCATGGGGGCACGACAAGTCATGGGAGTTTTAGTTTTTTTTTTAGCGATTGCAATGTGCAATTTCAAAAAGCATGCCTCGTATGAATTTATCATTAACATTTGAAAAATGTCCACGTTCCTTCACAGCCTTGTAAAGACGTCCAAAGAAAGCATACTTAAGCAGAGTAGCGGGACTCAAAGCCACCCTTTATCTCTGAAATACAAGACGGAGTTCAGGCTCCTTCTCCTGTAGTACCAGACTAAATGAAAGCGATCAACTAGCACAGGCTTTGAAATTCGATTCTTTTCATCTGTTCATATCCATCGGCGTACTCCGATGATCCGAATCGAGGCGACGAATGGATCTTGCGTCTCTTTGGGTCGTAACTCGAATGCTCAGGATAGTTTTGGTGCACTGGTTTTCTCTAAATAAATACTTGTAAAGACTAAAAGGCACAGAAGAGTATCTCTCTGTCAGGTCTTTGAAAATTCTCCTCCCGCATGTCCATCTTACCGGTGAAAATTCGGATTCCGTTTGGATGTTCAAAATGAGCTTTACGCCGTTATTTCTACCTTCCAGTCCAGATGTGGTCATATGTGGGCCCAGAAGCATGTGGTCATGGATCTCATTCTATTTGGTGACTGAACATCCGATTCCCAGCTGTGACCCGGTCCTTCAGCAGTTTAATATCTTAATGTTTTATTATTTCATTTATTGTATGGTATTTACAGTATTGTATGATTAATGTATGATATCTGTGGGTTAGGCTCCACGGGTTTAGAGGAAAAAGCCACCCGGAAATAAAAACCCCAGAATTGACAAAAGGGGAAAAGTGCCACCCCGTTATGTTCACGTCAGATTAAAGATGCATTCATTTTTGCAACATTTAGTGATATTAATGTCATATCATTTGAAACCTTCACCGAAATTTGATGAAAGAATAAATAAATCCAACGTCAGCACATTTCTTAAAAATAGAGACTAGGGCCACAGGAAATCTGTTGATTATGCTCGTGCAAAAGGATGGGTCGATTGCACTCTAAGAACACTTCTTGGAACTTGTTCTCAAGTAACTATTGCTTCGGGGAATGTAAGGTTTTTTTAAAATTTTATCTCCCTCATATCCCTCGGAGTTCATAGGACACTGCCGACCGTTTAAGAGCAGATCGGGCAGAAAGTACCGTGATTAGATACGAATCACAAATATGAGATGTTAACAGGAAAAGTAGAAAGTCGGACATACGAGAGGCAAGAATCAAATCATGGAACGATTTAAATAATGTCTTCGTCACGTGCCGATACCCAAGTAGCACACTCACGTTGAATCAATGTTGATTCAACATAGAAGTATAAACCTTCAACAGTGAAACATTCGATCCACACCAAATCAACGTTGAATCAATGTTATGTGCTACCTGGGTAAAAGGGGTGTTGCATTCAGCGTAAACTGAACTGAAGGCTTGAATTGAGGAATCGTGGCCTCTTGTCTATGTCAACACAACAAGAAAGTCAATTAACCAATGGAAACAGCGTCTGCGAGCAGTTGTGGACCAGAATGGAGAACTCGATCAAACCTCTCTTCATTGAGGTCAGTCGCACATCTTTACACACTCGTCCTTTTGATAACGCGCGGGAGAAAAATTGTTACTCTTGAATTTAGCTACCAATTTCGTTTTAAATTTTATAAAATTACCAGCCCACACTGGGTGTGAAACCCTGTAAATTTCCTGTCGATAGCTCATATGGTATTCCGTCTACAGGAGTGTAGAGTTCGAAACTTTTTTTGGACCACCTGGTATATCGGCATCGGCAGTTTGCAAACCTGCCGATGGCCGATGGCGCCGATAGTGTAACACCAGTGGCTTGAAAGCGGCACCTGTACCCATGAACTGGTTCCCAAGCAGCATGTTTATGTAAACAAGATATCAACTTTTTGCAAACAATGCCAATTTCTGACGATTGTCATGCAAATGATATCACATTCGTATAAAATTTACATTCCTCAATTGAAATCACCCAAGGGGATGTGTATTTCATATAAACTAGACATGACTTCACCTGATATAAAGTACATGACATTAAGTTTATGCCAAATCAACAGCACAACATCCATTTGAAACATTAACTGACTCTAGACTGTCTCTAGTACCAAAAACCCTCACGAGATTGAACCAAGGTTCCTTCACCCAATAAATGCAATTTAGTACCTGCTTTCCTGAAATAGTATCAGGTCTTTCTCCCCTCTTTCCTCTTTTCATTGTGCAATTTATAAACATATATTAGAAAAGCATTGAACTATGATATTATTATCACAATATATGACTCAGGGAATTATGTAATGTTGAAGTTGAGTATGGGAATAAAGGAGTGTACTGACATAAGGAAGGGTGAAATGGAGGACTTCTGAAACCAGGGCCGGCGCGAGTACCCCTGCGTCCCCAGGGACCGCAGGGGGCCCTCGCAGAATCCAGGGGCCCCAGCCCCAAGAGGAATAAATAAATAATAATCAAGATAGGAAGGAAGAAAGAAAGAAAAAGAAGAAACTTTTGCAACGCTGTGAGTTAGCTCTGAATGGGATGGAAAATATTCCTAAGTCTTCCACTCTGGACAGGAGAGAAGGCCGAGCTGGGCGAAATCCGTCACCAGTCCGATGCATTAAAAGTATTATTATTTTTTTAATTCCTCCATCTTTTCTGCATGAAATCCTCGCGCTTGAAGGCCCTAGAAGAGGTGAGAAAGACGTCCGCATTAGAAGGGTCTACCTCGTTTTCATCGCTTTCCTTCGCTCGTCTCCCTTGATCATGTTGTGAAATGTCTTGTATATTCGTTACCGAGCCATTGATAGAGTTGCCACATTTGAATTCCATAAAATGTGGACGTATGGAAATACGTAAAAAGATTCGACATATACTTGTGCATGCGGCAATGCCACAAATACACCGTGCCACCTTAAGCCAAGGCACCAATTGATACTATGAGAGTGTAGCCTACTGCTTTTGACTTAAGGAAAAGAGCCGTTTTAGCTGCTATTAAGCTTTATTAATTTTAAAATTCTCAACAAGTTTATGATATGGACAAAAGTGTCCATATCATAAGTATCCAATCAGTTTGCAGTATCTACGGAACGTCTGAAATATGTACTATCGGTACTAATTATGAATTAGGCAACCCTAATCATCGATGGTATCCGTGCAAAGTTCAGAAAAATTTGCCAAGGTTAACCTCAACAGCTCAACGACCTTGTCGATGAGCTTCGAAGTTATCTAAGATGAAGTATGTCACAAGAATGCCTGACAGAACTAGCCATACTCTCTATCGAGAGGGAGGTCAGCAGGTCATTGAATTTCAGGAAAGTGATCGATGGCAAAAGTTCCGAGAATACGAACGCTAAATCTTTTGACAACCTACACAAATTCCTCTCCTCTCCTTGCTTAATGAAAATGTATTGATTTTCAACTTTTTCCTAATGTAACTTCGATAATCGAAAATGAAGCGAGAGGTAAATCTCCGGAACCCAGAGGTGGCCCAATGTATTTGCCGCAGGGGGCCCCGCATTTTCCAGCGCAGAGCCTGTCTGAAACAACAGTGTCAACATTCGCATGAGCAGGGATCTTTTCCCTCAGCCTCGATCGATCCGTTTATCTTGGAATACATTTCTCCAGCAATTTTAGATGGAAAAATCATGTAGATGTAATCCGCGCCGAAGCTACAAGGAAACTTTACCTAAAAAATCCTCATATAAAAATCCTTAAATCCTCTCTGGAGCCAATAGGTGCGAACCCCATGTAATCCTAAAACTCTATTGCGCCTACATTCGCCCTGTACTAACACGCCTTTGCAGCTTGGGCTAACTGCCCCGAGGCGGTCCTCAGCCCGCTGGAAAGAATTGAATGAGCTGTAATCAGATGTGCCTTTCGACTTCCTGCTTATTATTCTAACTCCTATATCAATCGAATTAGCGGCCTAACGCCTCCCCAACGCCTCTTCCCCAACACGCCTCTGAACTAGCACTTAACTACTTCAATCTAACCTAACTACTTCAAGGACATCGCGCGTTATTCTTCCGTTGTATGCGGCGCTGATAAGACCCCGGTTGGAATATTGCATCCAGTTTTAGAGGTCTACAAATAAGGGTGAATTGCTGGCGCTCGAGGGGGTACAGAGGAGGGCCACAAGAATGATTAAGGAGGTTAGGGGACTTCCGTACGAGAAGCGTTTATATGAAATACACATCCCCTTGGGTGATTTCAATTGAGGAATGTAAATTTTATACGAATGTGATATCATTTGCATGACAATCGTCAGAAATTGGCATTGTAAGGCTTTCAAGATAATTAAAGGAATAGATAATATCGAGTGTAGTTGATTTTTCCAGTTCGATGGCAGCAAGAGAACGAGAGGTAATCAATTAAAGTTGCGCAAACCGCAGGTGCGGCTCAGGTCGAGACAGGAGTAAGTAGCTGCCTTCGTAGCCACAACTACTATGCCCGTTGCTGTCTGACTCTTCCAAGAATTCGCCTGGAGTCCTATTGAAGATCCTTTTGCGTCAAAGCCTTGAAGGGTGAAAGCCTTCGCTTCATTTCTTTCTAGCCTCCTTTAACGATTATTATCTAGTATTCCCGTAGGTACTATGGGGAAATGCCAGATATTGCGGTCGGTTTGTCGTTTTTTTTCCTTCTTTTTTTTTCCATTCCGTCTGTCCGCAGTAACAATAGCGACCGGACAACACAACCCAATGTGCACGAGCAGCTTTTCGCCTGGAAGACGGGCACCCCAGCCCGTCTTCTACGAAAACATCCACTTCTCTTCCAACCCTGACGGTTGACGGATCCATAGTAGCAGTGGGGTAGCGAGGGAGGGGGGGCTGGGGGGGCTTCAGTCCCCCAAGTTTGGTTCAAGCCCCCCAACTCCAGTCTAAATGCATCCGCCCCCCCCCTCCCTCCCTCCCCGGCGAGGAGATGTAAGCTCCCCCACTGACGAAATCCTGGCTACGCCACTGCATAGTAGACAATACAGGAGAGCAGCTGTGGAATGTCAGATCTGTACCTGGGCTGGTACTCTCTAGTTGATTGTTTCGTTAATTTATGTGTTGACGATGCTGAATCAAAGCAAATGAATATATCCATCCACCTATATAGTATGCACCATAGCTACAGGTTATTTATTCACTTGCATTACATTTTCCCTAGTTATAAGATATTCCAGTTTTTAAACTGAAGTTTCTGATGAGGTGGTTTCGAAGAGGTGTGTTAGGGACTCACTCCAAAATGTATTTAATGGGGAAGGAAACGATTAGGCTATTTAATATCGTTAGGAACATTTCAAGGTTTGAGTCCATCTTTCCAGACGATTCATTTCCAATATTTCGGTGATCAGAGGTGCGAATATGACTATATCAGGGGTAGGGACCCTCAATGGAATATTGAAGAGCTGCGACTGGACTGCGACTCAACACCAAGTTGAAATAAACAATGTCTGGGACGTCTCTGAGGCATCTTCCTTTCCTTCTACTACGGTATATTAAATGCTTCTACACTACTCCTTGGCTGGTATGCAAGAATGTATAAAGCCGATAAAATAGCTATTTTGGGGGGTATCACATGATACGTTTGATAGGTTGGCCTTATGCAGAAACATTTTATACCTATCATGATAGGGTATCATGATAGGTATAAGAATCGCTTCAATCTATTATGATCCAGAGCTTGTTTATTCAGCTTATAACGAGCTACCTGGGTGGATTGCATTGCATTTTATTAACCCAATTAATGATGTGAACTGTCGCAACTTGAGCTGAGCGCAGTTACTCTGAGATAGATTAAATCCCGTAGAATTCATTGTATCGAGCCACGGCAGTCGGAATTCAAGCACTAGTCCAGTAAACGGGGTCAGATTAATACCGTTAAATCACACAACACTCTGGTCAGTCGTGTGAGCAGATACAGATGGCATTGTTCCTGGGCGGGAGACGATGGATAGGAGGTTGTCATCAGGAAGATTCACGAATACCTATCATAATAGGCCTCACAATGGATACCTATAATTTGTTCTCCTGGGGCGCCTGTCCTTAGATAACTTATGATAGGCTGTAGTTATATGTACTAATCAAACAATGAACACAGACATCAATTTAAAATGGAGAGGAACTTATATCTTTCATCCTTATTCCGATCAATTTCCGAATTCCTATTTATTTTTTAAAGAGGAAAAGGCACCAACAGGAATTTCGATTCATATCAGTCTCTTTCAGTGGCGGCTCGTGATATTTAGCGCTAGTGGTTCGTCTATGGAGAGGGAGTAGGCAGCGCCCTCCCCTGCCTACCCCCTCTCCATAGACGAACCACTAGCGCTAAATATCACGAGCCGCCACTGATCGTGTGATAGGTTCTTGCATACGGGCCCTTGTCTCTAATTCTCATGCCTTGGTGAAAGCATTTTTTTTGTCACTGTTCAAGTTCTCCAATGAATGCCAATACCTTTCATCGTTACCATTTCGAGCGTTTCTTTCTTTTTTCTTTTAACTAATAGGAGTTAAATGTATGGTAAGCCCCATTGCCATGTGATGGACATGGCTCCCGCCCACCATGGTGAGATACTCCCAACACCAGGGCTGGAAGGGTGAAAGAGCTTGGTAAAACTAATGACTTGGGTATGGGAAGGGGTCCGGTGTCTATATTGCCGAGGGGCAGGTCTCCCTCCTCACCAGTATCTCTCCCATTTTGCATCATTACTTTTAGTTTTAATTATTTGTCAAGAGAGTGCGGCCGGAAGGAGAGAGGCAGCCCTCATTTACTTTGTTTAGTTTTTTTGTGAAGCATGTAACTTTAGGTCCACCCGGAGCGGAATAAGGATGAAAGATATAAGTTCCTCTCCATTTTAAATTGATGTCTGTGTTCATTGTTTGATTAGTACATATAACTACAGCCTATCATAAGTTATCTAAGGACAGGCGCCCCAGGAGAACAAAATATGTTTTCAGGTGCCAGTTGGCCAGGGGGCCTTATCAGGCGACCTGGTGACAAGAGAGGAGGCGGTTGATTAGTGGAAGGTTGCTAGGATTGGTGTTGATGGATGCGTGCATTTTAGTGAGATGGAGATTGAGAGCGAGAGGAGAGTGACAGCATGATTGAGAGAGTCAGAGGGTAGGATACTGAATTTTTTGTTGTTGTATTAATTAATTTATTTTTTCTTGTATTTAGGATAGCAAAAGACAGAAAGGCTATAAAAGAGAAAGGTAAGAGTGCGAGAGCAGGAGAGAGAGAGAGAGAGAGATAGAGGGGGGAGAAGGTAGATTCATCGATTTTTCCTTTGTCGAAAAAAAAAACATTGCAGGGGCGGGATGAGGGTGAAGGGTTGCGGGTAAGGAGGAAGACGGATTGAAACTCCTCTCGAGGCATTCCACGATTTCATTAAAGGGATATGGTAAACTTTTTATTTTATTTAACTGGGATTTCTTTAACATCCCGTGGCCTTTTAAGGTCACCATAATAGCTAAGAGCAAGTTCAGAAGCATATAGGGGGGAGGGGCGTGATGCCACTAATTCTATCGATGTAGCGATGTAGGCGTTATAGTAGTAAGAAGGTAGGAGAAAGGCGTATTTAATTGCAGCTCGTTCGATCTGTTCCAAGGGGCTGATAACTGCCTCTGGACAGTTGGCCCAGGCAGCGAACGCATAAGTCAATACAGGGCGAAGGTAAGTTGTTTAAAGTTTAAAAATTACCTCTGGTTCACATCTGTTGATGCCGGCAAGGATCTCGAGACAGCTTAATCGCCTTGGAGCGGATTACTTTAACATGATCGTTACATTTAAGGTTAGTGTCAAAGGTTACTCCAAGGAAACGGGTGGTGCGCGAGTGGGGTATTAGTACACCTTCCATGCGGACGTTAACGCAGTGGAGTCTTCGGTCGCGAGCGAAGTGGAAAAGGGAAGATTTTGTGTGGTTCGTGCTAATGCGCCAATTGCGACACTACCTAGAGAGTGCATCAACAGTGGCCTTGGTCCGCAATTCAAGGGCAGTGGATGAGTTCAAATCAGGTGTTGGTGTTCGGTGTTAGTGTTATCTCCAGGTGTTAGTGTCGAGAGGCCTCTCCCAACACCAGCTTCGGTGTTAACACCAACCCGACACCGACACCGAAACTAACATGAACGTTAGCACCAACACTAAAGGTTGTTTTACTCTTTGCGTGTCATGCGTCGTTTGCGTCATTGCTTGGGCAGGTAAGTAGACGCACGCGTGCAAGCGCATGTCCGCACCGTGTCCCCTAACTTCACAAAACGTAAAGCTTGCGTTTTTAATCGAGCTCATACCAACTCTGAGGGAGTTAATACATAGGAAGAGAGTTAAGCATAGGAAGGCAGGTTTGAGTTAACTGTTGGGGTCGGCATCGGATCTCTATCGGGAAGGAAAGTCCCTAACTCGACATGATAGAGGAGTGAAGTTGATATTCATCGCGGCTCTGCATGCTTTTCTGGAGGCTGGTATCCTTAAGAAGCGAAGGAGATCGCTCGGAGAATCGGTCTGGTTTAAAGGTAAATTTAAGTCGTCAATGAGATGTAACAGGCAGGAACGGGAACGTCGCGTGCCCTCCTGGGGACAGCGGAGTACGAGGCATACATTGTCGTCACGAGGTCATTCCGAAAGTAATTCAAGGCAGGGAAGCGGCGAAGCGATCTAAGTTATGAATAACGAGTTCTTTTCGATACACCAGTGGCAGCATTGAACATTCCACGGGACCCTCAAATAACCACGAGAGAAATTAGTTGCGAATGAAAGGCACGACCAGCTATTAAATACTTTCCCTGCTAATGCTTTGACGAGAGAAGCCGATGATAAGCTGCGAAGAATATCGTCACTGACGAGATGCAAAAAAATCCCAAAATTGCATCTCATTACTTTGGTTGGTATTTTTAAAATTTTAATGATAAAAAACGTACAATAATTTCTCAAGCCTTGGAGGTTACGAATTTGATGCTGTAGCGGCTGCATGCAAAATTACAAAGTTCAAATTTTTACATATCGTTCATCGATCCTCCGTTGATCCGGATCGATGAACGTAATGTTTCCTCCTTCCACCCTCTTTGGAGCCCCCCCCCCCCCCCCCCCCCCCCCCCCCCCCCCAGATGAACGGAATTTTTCCCCCTTCCCCCCCCTTTGGGGCCCCCCCCCCCCCCCCCCAATTTGGAGGATTAGAGGAGGTGAAGGAAAGGCTTTGACCTCACTTGGAACTTCGCTTCTCAGTCGGAACCTGCTGCTCTCCTAACAATTATTCCAGGTTCCATCCTCTTTAACCGTTCGCTACATCGTGTGCCTCGGTTGGTTCATGGACGTCCTTGGGTATCTACATGGACGTCGCGAAGGCATCAACAAAATTCGCGAAAAACACTGGAAAAGAACATTATAAGCTCTCTTGCGATATGTCGACTTACTCTCGACTCCCCACATGGTCCCTCTTAAGCCGTCCAACACTGTTGGTATTCAAGATTCTCAGCTAAGCAGGAAGCGTGAATAAATTCGAACTTCTTTTGGGGGCGAAGGTAGCCTAATGCTCCTGAATCATAGTTAAAACTTTCTTTACGATTCGGGAGCATAACAGTACAGCCGAACACCCTGCCCTCCCTGTTGATGTGGTGTGCAAATCCATCGACTGCATAGAATTGGATATTTTGAGTTATCCTCGTGTTAAATGAATATTTCCACCCTGATGTGACATTAAAGAAAAGAAATGGCCATCGAAATTAGATTTCAAAGGGAATCATCTGTCTTTCCAATATTCAATCTCATCTGTGGCTCATCTGCACCCCCTCCCCCCTCTTCTGAAATTGTAAGTGGGGGCGAGGCACGCGTTCTGCTCCTGAAACTGCTAGCCTGCCCCGTGGGCCTCATTTTCCGAAGAAGCGGTTGGTTGCGATTGCTTCCATCAATCTAAGGCTAGATGGACGAATCAAAGTATGATTTGCTTGCTTCTATACGCATCACGTCACCATCTTCATGCCTTCCAATGTGCGTAACTTGAGATGCTTTTCTATTTCGTGGAGCATATCTACAGGAATACCCATTACAGTATAACCCCAGCTCAACTCGTCCCAGAGAAAGAGATCAAATTAAATTTTGGAAATGGATGGAGCTACCGGTCTCGATGGGATTTCAATTCATCTTATCGAGGAACTCGATCAGAGAACAGCTGTACCAAAAAGAATCGCTTCCGAGAATATCATTTTACATGGAGGAGTGCCTAGATATTGAAAATACGAAAGCTGCACCAACCTTTATGAGTATGAAGCAATCAATAAACTTGTCAGTCTCGAGAGGATTCCGGCGAAGGTTATGGAAAGCTTCCTAAGAGATTATATCCAAAATTACTCTAGGAGTACTGGCAAAGAGGGAGTCCCAGAGAAGCAAATGGAAACCCACTTCCAGTCTTACAGATTTCCTCTAATATTCCGAATGAGTTACGGATACGACCCAAAGGAAGGAAGTTCCATCGGCATCGTATATGTTGATTTCGCCTAATATTTCGATGCCTTTCCTCGCGAGAGATTCCGGGCTTAATTGGAGGCTCGAGCGATTCGAGGTAAGTTAAGTAACTGGATGAGTAATTGGTTGCCGAGGCGAGAGTAGAGATTAATTGGAAAAAGGGGAGAATTCGCTAGGGACATGTCACGAGCGGTGTCCCTTCAAACGACACCTATTATTTTTCGTTTACATTACGGAGTGAAATGAGTCAATTTGCTGACGACACGGAAACTGGCTTTTCTATGACGGTGACAGCCGAATGGGAATTACAGCTTTTGGACGAGTGGAGTAAAATATGGTTAATGAAAGAGTAGACATAAGGTTTTAGGTCATGATGAAGAAGGGTTTCGGCTCCTCAAAAAGTCCCTGGCCGTCAGCCGGTCGTAGTAATTCGTTAGTGATGGTTTCCCAAAGGAAAAAAGTGCATTCGGTATTCAGTACGAACCGCAGACCATTGAATGGCAAAACCCGATACTGTACGCTTCCAGCGAACTCGTCTCTTCCTTACAAATATGCTTATTTACCTTCCATGTGAAGGTTATGACCTTTTGCTGAGGAAAAAAATCTCGCGCTCATGTCAAGCGGAGTGTATCCTATACTGTGGAATTTGTTTGTTCAAAGATTTTGGATACATTTCCTTTGGGCAAACAATCTCGGCTTCGGGGCTCGAGGAGGAGAAAATAAATTATAAATTCATCTGAAACATGTGCTTTAGGCGCTCGCACTTTCTAACGTGGATTTAAGGTATTTTCTTTGTGGCGTTAATTTACTTCCGGTCATGCGACTTCATTGCCAACTTCAGTTTATCAGCATTAAATAAAGAGTGATTTTTAGCTTCGCCTCAAAAGTTCCCTCTTGGAAGTGTTCCTTCATCCAGTACCATTCATAAGACAACTGTGAGAACCATCTTGCTTGAGTGAAAGTTTTTGGGGTTCCCCACCCTCCAACACCAAAAATGGGCCCCAAGGGTACCGTACCCAAATCGCATGAGATTCCCTGAAATGAACCTTCTTAAAACGAAATATTTAATCAGCTTTGTGTATCTACCCGTTTCGCTGGAGAGAAAACACGCTGGAAAAGCAGACCCACTAAGAAATGCGTCCCCAAAGGAAATACCCCAAAAGTTGGCTTTTTCCTGAAATCAGCATCCTCAAAGCTACTTTTGTATGAAGCTTTCTATACCTGCTGGATTCGCAAGAACGCAGACAATAAGACTTTACATGAAATAAAACATTCTGAGACCTATCTGCGCTGAAAATGTCAGATTTCTGACATTGCCGCTTTAATGGAAAGAATTGGTTTTGGGAAAAGTCACGTCCCCCCACCACCAACCCCAAGGGATTTACCCTAAAAGTGGGATTTTCTCTGAAATTAGCAACCTGAGAGATACTTGTGCACCAAATTTCAGCTTTCTCCCACGCGAGGACATTTCTCTGGGGCTAAAAGTTTACGAGAAAGTATCCCTCCCAATCAGCAAAAAAGTTCATCAGGGAATGTATTCCTAATTTTTTTTTCCTGAACTCAACATCCCAACAGCTAATTGTGCATCAAGTTTAAGCTTTTAATAACTGATCGATTCGCTGGAGCGAAATAATTTCATGGAGACGTCCCAACGAAAAAAGGTGTCCAAAGGAGATGTATCTCAAATGTGGGATTTTCCCTAAAATCAACGTTCTTAAAAGTAAATGTATGTCGAATTTCAGCTTTCTATATCGATATATGTCTATATCACTGGAGCAAAATAATATCTTGGAAAACGTCGCCCTCCCTTTCCAAAGAAGTTTGCCCCTAGGGGATATCTACCGAAAAGGTTTCTCCTGAAATCTGCATCTCAACAGGTACCTATGCACCAAGTTTCAGCTTTCCATGTTTCTTGGTTTAGCTGAAGTGAAAAAACGGGATGGAAAAGTCTTTCTGAAAAAAAAAATCACCCCAGGGGATGCACCTCCAAAGCGGATTTATTTTCCCAACATATCTAGAGCATAGTTAGATACTCAGATTAACATAGTCAGTCACTCACTCAGTCACGATCGTCTATACGTATATATTGGATTAAGATGCTATATTCGTCAATTTGCTTGTCTGAGAATTTGCATACATAAAATATACCCCCCGAGCACGGAGAGAGAGGATCAGGAAGCAAGAAAGGGATGGGTCGGGATGGAGGCTCACGTCACACGGCAAGGATCAATCCCTTAAAACTTGCATATCTAAATATCTATTATACCACTTGTATTGGGTTAGTATCGATTAGGCGCCACAAGAGGGAAGTATTCCTTTGTACTCCCGGATAACCGAATCATCAGCATCATTTCCTTGGTTTCATAACCGTTGCTAAGATGTGAGACCCATACTAAAAGCAGTAGAACCTTCTCGGAAATGGGGGCGCCGGATAACTAGCTGCATCTCTTCGGTTCCCTGACAATTCACTTCTGTGTTCGCTTCAGTTCAGTTCGTTACTGGGACTGGTTTGCTCTTGACGTAGGTTGGGAAATCTGTCACTGGAATACAGATTCAAATGTTTCCACATTTCAGTAAATCCTGTGTCCGTTGAGTAGATGTTGACTCGAGTCAACTGTCTAGTTTCGATCGAGACAAGATGGTATGCCTTACTTCGTGAAAACTCTCCTCTTAAAGATCGTTCTCCTCTTTCAGTTTACCTCCTAGATGGTTCCTTGCATGCCTCATCTTTATCTATTTGTCATGCTAAGCGACTTCAGGAAGCAGTCTGGTGAGTGAAAAGGAAACGGTCCGACGAATGTAAAGCAAGCAATATATCACCCTCTTCGGCCAAGTTTCCATCTCTCTGCATCACCCATCGGAATGCCACGGACACGTCTTTGTGTAAGCGTATCAGTACAGAAGCTGGGTTTTTTTGTTCTGTGTGATTGATACTGCGATGCCGCAGGCGGCATCACAGCATTCACATTACGAGAAAGGTTTGTGAAATTCAGGGATTCGATACGGGTAAGGGTAACGGACGAAGGAGTGGTGGAGTCATGGTGCTCGTAGACCTATGAAAGGAACGAATTATCCCTGGTGGAACCCTGCATTAGGGTGGATCTCACTTCGGTAATTCCGTGTCAATTGAACTTTCATGAGCGAGGTCGGTGGAGAGACGGGGAGAATCTCGTTAGGAATCTGCAACAGGCCGCCAAATTCTCTCCGAGCGGATGGTGTCTCTCGTTATGCATTGATGAGTGGTATCGGCGGGAGACAAACGTTTTTGGTCTTTGGAGATATTAATATGTTCAAGATAAGTTTGAGACTGCCACGAGAGGTAAACGATAGAGAAGGGAGTTTTTCCATACGATCCAAGCTCTCCGAGTCCAGCACAGAGAGGAATCGACGACATATCTCGTCCTATTCAATTTAGTTTTCGCATCATATCACGACCTGGCTCTCCATGTTAAAGTCAAGAATTGGAGGACTCGAGTCATTGCATAATCACATGGGATATGTGAGAGTCGCAACTCAATGGTAGGCTGATGAAGGATTCGTATGACCATGAGAAAGCTGATTAGAATTGGCTAACGGAATGCATTGAAGGTGGAGATCGGGAAGGAAGACCACGAGGACGACACGATAAAGGAACAATGGGACGTATTCAACACGATCGATGTGACATTCTAAGAAGGTTTGCGTCAATAAGAGTGCTCGGACAATCGGTCGGGTTTGCGGGTGAAATTAAATCCTCGATCCTACGTAGGAAGCCGAAATGGAACTCGTGAAGGCTGGCGTTTCTCCAGGACATCCGTGAAACCGTATTCGGAGAAAGAATAAATATCAGAATAGAAGAAAAAAGAAGTGTGCACGTCTCTTGATAGTTCTTGTGGGCTTGACATAAAACGACACTAACGATAGCGAACTCTCGCTGGTTTTTGTCTTCTCTCCTAATATGTTCCTAGTGTCTTGATATTTAAAGTCGATTCACATCTCTTGAATCAGACAAAATCTCTCTTCTTCTTCTTGAATCAGACAAAATCTTCTCTCCTATGATCTCTCTTGTAACCGAAAAAGTGTATTACGACCTTCCTGAAAGAAATGTCCAAGGCGTGAAACGTCTTTTTTTTCTCCCAAAAGATCTCTTTGCTAAAAAAAAAAAAAAAAAAGCGAGAAGACCCAAAGGTAAAAGTGAAGTACTTCTTGAAAGCTCCGAAACATTGTTTTTCAATTAAGATGAGAAAATTCCCTCTATTTTTTTCCTCATGGGAAGCAGAAACAGACACTTTTCCCAACTCGTTTGCTTGGCTCGTCTCTATAAAATAGTCGTCAGTATGCTAGAGTATGCTATCTTCTCTCACAAAAGGCATCCATCAAACTGGTCTGTGAAAAAGTAAAGCATGAAATCACGAAATGAACTACTATTACAGAGCGCGACATTTTGTAGTCCATACGGTAGAGGCTTTGGATTCCGTCGAGGCAGCTTATTAGAAGCAGTTCGTGGCTCCTCATCGATTGCGTATGTTTTGGGAATGAAAATGAATCAGTTATTGGGATTTGGAATAATTGAACTGAATGTCGTAAACCAAAGTTTCTTCGGCATGTGAATTTCCTTGCTATGCAATCATGCTCCATGGCATGGCACCAAATTATCTGCTGGATTATTTGGTGAATACAGGGTGTCGCATAAGTCACTATACCATTTCAAACTCCAATATTTTCCTAACTGCAACAGGCAGGTCACTGTTGCTAGCATTGATGGAAAGAACATCCTTTAGAATTTTTTTCTCGATAATGACTTGGCATCTGACTCAAACGGAAATTGCTTTGAATGCATATTAGAAAGGTGTACCTATTTAGGACGATTCATGGTACACCTTTTCCAATCCTCTTTTACAAAATTGCCAATTTTTTGTGTTTTTCTCTCCTAAATTCAGATAGACTCGCGAAACAGAAATTTTTTTAAAATTAGCTATTGCTGTTATGAGAAAAGGTTTCCCAATTGACGCTGGAGCATTGGAAAGAAGTTTCCACCTGGATGGAGGTCTTTGAGAGTCCTATCAGAGTTCAAAGGGAGTTTAAGCGATTTTTTGGTGCCATGCCTCATGCCAAATATATTGATGTAGGCGGAGGGTATTTTGAGGCACTTTCAAAACTCGAATTGGCCTCCATTTTTCGCAAAGATAACTCCAAATAACAAGCTATCATTCAGCTAATGCTTTTTTGTGCCAACTGTTTAGTAATTGTGATTTTTTTAAATGGAATAGTAACTTATGGGACTTGAAGGAAATGCTAATGAGGAATATCCAGGGTTGTGGAATTTTTCATTTCATCTCGTGCATGATGAGCCACGATAAAACGGATGTTGTACCTTTTCAAGTCATTTCAAGTCTTAAGTTGTACCTTTCGGACAATTTTTTTTTACCATAGTGGGTGACATGCACCAGATCCGTTTAACTTTCAACTGATTCGTTTTCGTAATGGGAGTAAATAGGAATAAACACAAACTGATTCCCATAGGGGACCATTGTGAAATCAGATTAGTTTAGCTTAAACGGATCCGGTGCGTGTCACCCTAAAATTGAGTAGTTTAGTACTGTGTGTAATGAGCCCGCACCTTTCCTTATGTTCCGAAAGGGGTACGCAGGAGGAGAAAAGGAGAGAAACACTGGTTCAGGCTCACGGGTAATCGAGCGGAATAGGAGGGAAATGAGGCCACTACGAGTCCATTCAAGTGGGAAATTAGGTCGGCGGAACTCGGCTAGCCATCGGAGCTCAGAATAACCCTAGGACTTCTTATCGATACTCTAGTGGCAAGAGTCGACTTACGATCGGCAGTCGGATTTAATTTCGAGTTGCGGTGGTTTGACAAGGATTCTAAGCGACTTCTTCACTTCTGCCTCCACGAGCGGTTCCGACGGGTCCGTCCGTTCGAAATCACTAACGTGATCAGAAAACAAATATGGCTGGAAGTTATGAGATATTCATGAAACCTGTCGAGAGGTCAGGAGGGTAGGAAAACTGGAGGCAGGCGATGCAGCCGGCCCCGATGGGATTCCGACGGATGCCATCGAGAAACTCCTTCGGGAAGTGCCAAGAGACTGGTCTTAGCAAATGTCGAAGAGGTCTTTCAGGAGCTGGATGAGATCAACTTGGAGAATTTCAGACGGGTGTGTACCACGAACATCCTGGGAATGATCATGGAAAACATGTTGAGAGATGACATCTTAAAATTCCACGAGGTGCACTCGTTCATCCGGAAGTCTCAACACAAGAAGCGGCGACGAAATTGCCTCTCCCACTTGCTCGAATTTAACGATCAGGTGAGACGAGAAAGACAAGGAGATTCCGTCCGAATCATCTACTTTGTTTCGTGATGTCTCACCAGACTTCGCAAAAGCTCTCGTTACTGTTCCTCACAAAAGGTTACGGGCAAAATTAAAAGCGCATAGGGTTCCAGTCAGTGTGAGTGGCTGAATAACTGGTTGGAGAGGAGAGAGCAGAGAGTAATCGTGAATGGCGATATGCCGACGGAAGCGGAGGCGTGTAGCAAGCGGAGTCCTCCAGGGCGAAGTGAAACGATCACCCTTATTCCTAATTCACGTCAACGAATTGGACCAGGGGCTCACGAGTAAAATTATCAAATCTCCCTACGGCACGAAAATACGTGAAACGCTAGAATAGTTTTCCTTATCTCTCCTGCACCGCTCCCACTGCTATCATTCCCATCCCCTTCCCAGTCACAATGTCTTTTTTTCAAGTCCCATTCCACTCTGCAACAAATTATATTTTCCCATTCATTCCCGCTACCGTTGATTCCAGTATCATGCCGCTCGTTCCCAAAGTGTACCAATATACGGAGAAGACCGAAACCTGTATTTTCAAACTCAACCCTTAAGGGATGGCACAATAGCAAGAGAATAGGAAAAAAGTTGAAACTAGGGGTGGATTTTTGAACAGAGAATTATTCGATAATGCTGCTTTATTTCTAGGAAATATCATGTATTTTCCCTTATGTTGCATTATCGGGTTCAAAAATCCACCCTACAATATTTATTGAATCTTCCCTTACAAAACTTCCACCTGCGTCCACCTGGCTGAGCAACCGGGTTGATAGGAAGTGGATTTTTAATAAGGTGGATGTCGCTCCAACAAGTAGAAATACGCCTAAGAGGACATCTACGTGGTTCCAAATCCACCTGGACGTGGATGTTTTGTAAGGGTCCGGTGAAGAATGCACAACTGATCAACAGAAAAGAACAACTGGCCGAGAGTTTTCGGCCGAATCAGAGTTCTTCGCTTCCCAATGATGCGTACAGCAGAACTAAATCCTCTCACAGAAGGGGTTGATGAGGCAGCGACAGTCTGCTTCTGAGCTTGCATCCTGACCTATGGCAAATGTGTGTTCCCCCCCCCCCCCCAATTTCCCAATCCATTTTGATGTGCTTGGAAGCCAAACTGAGCCACTTCTTCAGCTGGGTCCATGCCTTTACCAAACTTCCTAATCTTCTGAGAAAGGAGTCCATCAATTGTTGATGTATTACGAATCCCTCAAAAAAGGCTTAATTAACTCCTTAAGTTTCTCGGGCAGAAGCCTACCACCGGAGTCAGAAATTATTTTCGTGAGAATAACAATTTAAGTTTATGTAAGAAATGTACCACTCTTTCTCGAGTTTACGCTCGAATTCATAACTAACTCGAAATATACGGGACGGGAAAAAATGCCGAACCCCTGTGAGGAGAATTTCACCATGACGGATATACGAGGGGTGATCAAAAAGTTCCGGGATTTAATTTTTTAGGACGCTGTGGTGACTCTTTCCGACTACTGATGGGTATATCCTTCAAAGTAGTCTACTTCGGCATCTGCACAAATTTGTCAATGTTTCTTCAGCCGCTGGAATCATTGCTCACACTCGTCTTTTGGAATCACCAGCAGCGCTCGTGGGGTGTTCGTAACGCTGCTTTAAATGTGCGGAAATGTCCTTCCTATTTCAGTTTCAGCGGTTTCTGACCTACGTCTGATCTACCTTCCAATTCCCGTGCTTCAAAAGCCATCCAACTCATCGGACTTAGGTCCTAGTAATTTCTTCTTGTTCCCTAAGCCAAAGAGTTAGCTAAAATGAAGGAGATGTCAGGCATCCAAAGCAAAATTGCAAACACAACGTGAGCACTGCTAGTGGTTTCAAAAGATAAGTGTCAGCAATGTTCCAGCGGCTGAAGAAACACCGGAAATTTTGTGTAGATGCCAAAGATGACTAGTTTGAAGGATATACCCATCAGTATCGGAAAGATACTGATGGGTATATCCTTCGCCACAGCGTCGTAAAAAATTCAATCCCGGAACTTTTTAATCACCCCTCGTATATGTCATATCCAATGAAGGGGTTAAATCAGATTGTGTACTATTTCATGTAGAAAATAGCATAAAAGAAACGAAAAGGATAGGGTTAGGGCATTCGTTTCCTCTACTAGAGACAGAACAGTATAGATTACAATCTTAGAAAAAGGGGAGCGATTTTTCCCAAAAAAGAGAATAAAATAGCTAACTCCAGTTTCACCCCCCTTTCACTCTGGGAAAGGAGCGAACTTACACCATCACCAAGGAGTAAAATTGCTCTCCTCCTCCGTGAGTAAAAACGCTCTCATTAGAAAGTGATAGGGATGTCATGCAAATACGAAAGTTCTCATATACTGTGTGTCGTTTCGTTCTCGTACAGGCTTTGAACTACCTCTGCCTGTACTGAATACAGCACATGTCAGAGGGTGGACGACCTCTTATAGGTTCCGTAGAGTGTCCGAGATATCAGTTCCTTATTACCTCATTTAATTGAGGTGTGACTGAATGAAGTTCACGGACACTGTATATTCTAGATCTCCTATGGGGATAAAATCTTACGCGTTCCAAAAGGGTTCTCAATAGGAATATGAGCTTGTTTTGATTTTTAGGGAGTAAAAAGTGAGCACACTGTGAACTTTTCAAATGTACTCTCTTATTACTCACCAAATGCTCCCTCATCGCTCGTATTGAAGTGAACACCTTGAAGTTCTTCATCAGGCCACCAGATGGAGGTGAGCGTCTCGCTTTTCGCACAGTACACAAAAGTTCCCTTCCCTCTTTCCCTGGAATCGTCACTCACAGGATTGTTTTGTACCTCGACATATGTCTCGCCTAGTCTCATTATACGAATCAATAAACACGAACTTTCCATCATTTGTTATCCACATATTCAAGACAGATTCATAGAGCCCAGGCCATAAACAAGCTCATATTCCTGATGAGAACCCTTTTGAAACTCGAAAAGGGTTTCATCCGTAGAGGAAATCTAGAATATAGAGAGAACGTCCGTGAAATCATTCCTATCACTTCCTCGACGTGATGAGAGAATGAGGCAAATGAAAGATTGACATCGCGGACACTTCATGGAACCGTAAGAGGTGGTCCATCATCTGACATGTACTGTAATCAGTACAGTCAAAGGTAGGTCAATTCCTGTACTGTAGAGAGCGAAAGCGACACACTGTATATGTCACAGGTTCGGTGTGTGCGGTTACTGTTTCTCTCTTCGGAGGCTGGCAACTTATTTATTCTAATATGAGACCGATCCCTGTGCAATAAGGTTAGGGGATGTCAGTGGTAGCGGGCGATTCGGACCCAGGCGGTCTCGAATGTGTGCGGTTACTGTTTCTCTCTTCGGAGGCTGGCAACTTATTTATTCTAATATGAGACTGATCCCCGTGCAATAAGGTTAGGGGATGTCAGTGGTAGCGGGCGATTCGGACCCAGGCGGTCTCGATCTATCTATCTCACGGCCTTAGTGTTTCACAACAAGGAAGGATTCAGAAGTCAGTCACTATACACCCTGAGCCTTTTAATCACTGAGTATTACATTATATCAACAGAGTGGTTAAACAATATTAAGAATCCTGGAAACAATGCACGTCTCACGTCCTTGGTTGTAGTCAAGGGAGTCAGGAGCATTATTCTTATATGAGACCGATCCCTGTGCAATAAGGTTAGGGGATGTCAGTGGTAGCGGGCGATTCGGACCCAGGCGGTCTCGATCTATCTTTTCCACGGCCTTAGTGTTTAACAACAAGGAAGGATTCAGAAGTCAGTCACTATACACCCTGAGCCTTTTAATCACTGAGTATTACATTATATCAACAGAGTGGTTAAACAATATTAAGAATCATGGAAACAATGCACGTCTCACGTCCTTGGTTGTAGTGAAGGGAGTCAGGAGCACGAATATGCCCCTCACGAAGGGAAGGCTTGTCTTGGAAGGCGCGTTAGTCTTCTGGAGGTACGCCCTGTCTGGGATCCTCCGACACAACTGTCCTTGTCGCTGTCTGGCGTGGAATCCCGACGCAACTGGTCCTTGTAACTATACACCCTGAGCCTTTTAATCACTGAGTATTACATTATATCAACAGAGTGGTTAAACAATATTAAGAATCCTGGAAACAATGCACGTCTCACGTCCTTGGTTGTAGTCAAGGGAGTCAGGAGCACGAATATGCCCCTCACGAAGGGAAGGCTTGTCTTTGAAGGCGCGTATCGCTAGGCTTCTGGAGGTACGCCCTGTCTGGGATCCTCCGACACAACTGTCCTTGTCGCTGTCTGGCGTCGAATCCCCACACAACTGGTCCTTGTGGCTGCCTGGCGTGGAATCCCCACACAACTTGTCCTTGTGGCTGCCTGGCGTGGAATCCCCACACAACTGGTCCTTGTGGCTGCCTGGCGTGGAATCCCCCTTTCAATGCGGCTTCCGACCCCTTTTAAAGTTGGTCCATGCCCTCAGGCATATTTTAAGCCCATCACAGTACGACGTGGTTTAAGAAGCACATTCGATCGCTTAATGTATCGACACGGAAGAAAAGAATGAAGTTCTCCGGCAACCGAAAGAGAATTGACTTCTGCAGAAAGAGAAGACGCGAGCGGTCCTTTTAGAAATGCAAGCATTTTTTTCCAACGCTTCCCCCCTACACAAGGCTCCTAAATTAGGCATAATCTGGCTCCTTATTCATGCCCTTTTCTCTCTTTTTTTTAAAAATAACTACTAATGGGACTTAATTTGCATTAGCAGCACTACCATCCTTGCCTTAAATAAACCAATTCAATTCAATTGTAACCTCTGCATTGGGAAAAACTTGTACTGTTCATGTACTCCTTTAATGGGTCATCTATCGAAGTTGAACATTGGCAAGAAAATTCATAGAATAAAAGGTTGCATGCTTTCTAAGGACATTGCGGACCGGAGGTCAGCAATTTCCATAGTATTTGTCTTAAAAACTCACTCTTGTTTGGTGAAAAGGAAGGGATGTATTATTTGCTTGATCGCCAGCGTTGCATATGTGGCATAAAGAAGTAAACAGGGATTCGGTGCTGCCTGCTGTTGCAGAAGTCGCCGATGGGTAGTTTGAGACTGTGGGAGGTGAGGGTTACAGAATATCCACGGACAATCTTGGCTACTTCCGTGGTTGTACAGCATCATCAACAGAGTGGGTCTTGTCTGTGTTGAACTTACGAATTATTAACTGTGGTAGTCAGGCAGTAGGGTGCGTTTTTGTAGTACAAGAGCGAAAGCTGGAGTTTCCTGGCGCCAGTCATGGCAGATGTGGCGCCTTTCTCATCGTGATAACGCTCCAGGTTCATCACCATTTTTGCCGAGACGGTCTCCAACATGAGAGAATTAAACCCGTCTCCAGATGATATATTAATGTCTCCAGAATATTTTAATGCTCCCGTTTTAGTCGTGTTTACATGATGTTAAGGGGTAAAGAGTTTCTTGGTCTATTCCCCGCAATGCTAAGTTCGTGAGCTTTTCTTATATTGTGTTTCAAAAATTAAAGAAAGGAAAAAACTTGATGCTACCCTGAGTTTTTAAGAGATAGCCCTTTCTTTTCCCTTTCGTTGCTCGAAATTGCATGTCACGATCTTGGCGAATTCAATATTGTTGGAAAACTCTTTTTGTCGTCTTTTGGTTCGGTATACAATGCAAGGGGATTATTATAGGAGGTTCTACACGACGACGAAGAGAAGGTGAAAGGGTCCGTCCCGCCCACTACTGCTCCACTGATCAGTTTTTTTTTTAAATGGTTGTTATCCTGCTCTAGATGCATGCCGGTTTGCGGAGGGAAACTGGGTCAATGCCAACGTATCGCGGTCGACTAGCGCCCGTAATGGCTCAAGGAGATTCCCTTCCCAACTGAGTCACATTACGTAATCTCTTTAATCTTGGGACAGTTTCTCTCATTTTTTTGGAATAAAAAACCCAGAACGACATTGGCATTTTCTTTTCCTCCTTCAGGCACTAGCGATAAGTCTTTGCGGTAAAGCATCGCCTTGGTCCGGATATCCTTTCTGTCGACCTTGGATGAAAGGCGCATTGTGCAGCATGATAACGCTTGAAATTCTTCTCCGTTACGCTTCAAGTGGTTTCTCGTTCACTCATCGCTTCCGTAATCCTTCATGCATCCTACTTGGTATTTGCTGGCGAGTCCCAAGAATTTCACGATGTGATTGGAATCGCAATTCACGAAAGTCCCGACTCGCGGTTTGCACATCTCTGGTGTAGGAAAAGATTATCAACAGCATCAAGTGTCAAGGTCATGCTCATGATGAATATGCACAAATTCCCATCGTCTCTGCTGAAGTACTCGATGTAGCAATGTTCATGTAGCAATTCCTGCCCTGTAGGCTTTCCTGAATGGTTTCATATACCTTATTTTGCCTTTAAAGGGCTGAAGGCAAAGAAACCAGCGATCTTGTGGACCATCTTAAAGAGTTTCAAAAGCATTCACTTATGCATTATTTTGAGTCTCCTTGGTGAAGTTTTAGGTATCGGTAGATCCCAACGTATTGTGAATAACGAAAGTTGTGTCATACAGTCATTAAATTTACAGTTTCAATTATATATTTAAAATTTTTCCCTGCAGGACGGAAAAGGAGCAGTTGGAGGAAGCCTTTGACTTCTTATGTGTCCTCTTTGGGTGTGAGATTCTCAACATCATCCCAGGAAGAGTATCGACAGAAGTTGACGCCAGGTTAGTCATGTTTACTTCTCTGCTCCTGCATGCTAGTCACAGGGTTTTGAGAATGTCTCCAGTCGGAGAAATGAGATTTCAGACAGGTGGTGCTCGACCATCTTTGCAAGAAAAATTATGAGCCGACATGCTTCAGACGAAACTCCAGAACTTACATTTTTGGACTTCTACACCGATAAGTTCGTAGGATACGAACTTTCATGGTTTTGGCTTCTGGGCACCTATGACCTCCCCTCTACATTCCTTCCCGATTCTGGAATTAATCGAGCTAGAAATATATATTGTAAAGGTAGATTAATATGCGATATACGAATACTACGATGAATGCTTGATAACAATGCCAGACCCCATTGCAAAGACAGGTTCGTCAATCTGGTCGAGTCATGATACTGGGATATCCTTGCGCATACTCCGTATAGTCGAGATCTGAGTTTGCTTCGAGCAATTTCAATCTGTTTCCTATCATGAAAGAATCAACCAGAGGAATCAGATTTCATTATGTTGAAACGATTGATTCAGCTTTGACCAAGTCATACAAGGGCCTACTGATGAATGGCCTGCAGTGTGGTATTTCTTGACGGAAAAGCCGATGGGAAAGGTGTTGTGAAGTATAGGAGAATGATATTAAATGAACATGCAATTTTCCAGATATGATAGAAAGCTGGAATTCGGTGCATAAGTAGTTTTCGGGGTGCTGATTTCAGGAAAAATTATACTTTCGAAGTACATGTACCGGGAGAGCTTTTTCGTATTTTCCCGAAATAATTTCGCTTGAGCAAAACGTTTCATACAGTTATATTACCAAAGGCACTATAGCAGTGGTTCTTAACCTTTTTTGACTGCGGCTCAAATTCCGGTCGCGGGGTTAGCTCGGCGACCCATCCCTCAAAGAGTGATAAATGATATGTGAAAGTTCGGAAAGTCTCTGAAGACCCTTTGAACCCAGAGTTCATGAAGAAAAGAAAACCTTCAGTGGGGCTGAATGCTCTTAAGATAATTTACGAAGTTGACGATGCATTAATAACCATCAAATTTACTTACACCTAGTATTATGGCTAGTGAAAATCGCAAAAAAGGAAGAATCGCCTCGAATTTACTCCCTGGTACAATTGAGGAGTTCTATGGAAAAGGGGCGTTTGTGTCCATACGTCCTTTTTCCATATCCATGTCCATGCGCTGCTTTAGGTGACTAGTCACAGGACAGGGTGGTCAGCAAGTAGTTAACATGCGTATTCAGCAAAGGGGAAGCAGGTTTTTCTATGCCCACAATCTATAGCAGGCCAACTGCCTGGCTGCCTCATATTTTAATATGGCTGCCTCCATGAATACTTTTTATTAGCACTTGCATGCTGAACGATTTTTGTAGAATTATTTTGTCCAAATAAACAAAGTGAAAATGAGGAAGAAACCAAACACAAGGAAAGTCAAAGAGGCCCAGTCATTCAAGCCTCTGTAAGAATGTGAGAAGTTGGAGATATCCATGAATAGTTGCAGATTCAGATGAGGAATACATTAATAATGGATCACTGCTGAGTGCTTGGTGAATGAAACGTGTCCTGAATATTCACATTTTCATTGCTCTTTCTTCAAGAAAGAGTTTATTTGAAATTTTTAGATGCATTTATTAATTAATCATTACTTTTAACTGGAAAGGAGTTGTAAAAGACTCGGAAAAAGTTTCAGCAGTGCGGATATGGAAAAAGGACATATGTGCATAAACAATTTCTGCCTGCATCCCAGTAATGTGCGATAAAGAAATTCATTAAAACCCCAAGTTCAATTGGAAAAAGGTTTAAGATACCATTTTACCAATAATTAAGTTTTGACCAGCTTCAGATTAGCCATGAGAAGTTTTTATCGTTCATCTTGAATTGCATCTTTTGCACATACGCCCTTTTTCTAGAGAACTCCTCAATTAATGTACCACTTGTTTATGATGTTGTTTTGAGTCAGCATGGTGGTTTATTTCCAAAATCACCTTGTATTATATTACCATTGCTAGTAGTTGTTTCTCGCTGAAAAAAATGGCAGGAGTATTTCTTAAATGAACACCAATCATTATGTCAAATGTATCTTATTACAAATTTTTTCTGAAATTAAAAACACACACAGCAAGGTTTTTTTCCCCCTGAAATTTGTGCATGAAAGAGTTGAACTCTGCATTGCCATTTCAGTTTCATTATTATTATTTTTCATCAACGCCCAGGATGACATAAGTCACACACATGCTCTGAAGGAAACCACATGAATGTCAAATTTTACCAGATCAAGTAATCTTATAAATAATAACAGAAATAGGGGTCTTATAAAAACTTTATCAAGTTTTTATAAGACCCCTATTTCTGTTGTGATATTTTAAATACCATTTCAGGCTATTCGTATGGATATTGAATATCAACGAAGCAAAATATCAGAATGCCGATTTTATCTGATTAGTAAATATCAACCCGATAACCGATACCGATATATCGTTACATCCCTATCCCAGAGTTATAATAAATGCCTTATGGGGTCACATGTGCGCCAAAACCAAATCATATCTGATATCATGAACCATTTGGTGCAGGAATTTAACTTTTTGGGGTTCTGGGGTTTCTTTTTGGGATCTGCAAGCTGTGAGTTTTTAAAAATTTTCTGAGATGATTGTGAATCAAATCTCTTAATCTTATCAATTGATATGGAATGGCCCTTTTCTTAACAGGCTTTCATTTGACAAAGAAGGAAGCATTGCTAAGGCTAAGAAGCTCATAGCCCTATATGAAAAGTCTGGCATCAGTAAGGACAGGATCCTCATCAAATTGGCCTCAACCTGGGAAGGGATTCAAGCTGCAAAGTAAGCTTTCCTTCCCCTCTCCTTTTGCTAGACAATGTTGTGATTAGTGAAGTCATTTGTTTGCATTCAGTATGGACTGGTAGGATGATTTCTTCCCACATAAATAGTCTAAGTAGACATTGCAGGTTTGATTTGGACATGTCTTTGCAGGGCAAACACTGAAGTATCAGTTCACTTCTTCTTTTTTTTTTCTATTGTTTAACAGAGTCCTGGAAGAGGAGCATGGAATCCATTGCAATCTCACATTGTTGTTCAATTTTGCCCAAGCAGTGGCATGTGCTGAAGCTGGTGTCACTCTCATCTCTCCTTTTGTTGGCCGCATCCTGGACTGGTAAGCTGACTTCATTTCAGCCTCTTTTCATCTTAAAAAGTTGCAATCAAACTCTTCAAATCTGAGAAGTGCTCTTATAATCATTCTTGTCAGGCACATAGCCCACTCAAACAAGAAAGCCTTTGAGCCACTTGAAGATCCTGGTGTGAAGTCTGTCACTGCCATTTACAACTACTTCAAGAAGTTTCACTACAAAACTGTGGTCATGGGTGCTTCATTCAGGAATACAGGTGAATTTCGTCCTTTTTTTAAAGTTTTATTCTTGATACTGCTGGTTTGGCAAGATTTGTTGTATATGTAAAAATACATAAACTCTTTGGCGCTAAATTCCTATAGGAGAAATCATGGCATTGACGGGTTGTGATTTGCTCACCATTTCTCCTCAACTCCTGGATGACTTGGCCAAGTCATCAGAGACTGTTGTCCGTCATCTTGATCCAAATGCAGGTACAAAACTTTTTCCATTAAAAAATACCCAGGAAATTGCATGTTCTTGAGATTGATATTACTAGGTAGGATTTAATGCATGCATCAATATTAATTTTTAGCTGAAGTTTTACCCCTGGAGAAGATACATATGGATGAGAAGACCTTCCGTTGGATGGTGAATGAGGATCAGATGGCTACTGATAAGTTGTCAGAAGGTATCAGAAAGTTTGCTGCTGATGCCGTGAAGTTAGAGGGGATCATCCGCTCTCGTCTTGGTGAAGCCATCAATGGGAAATGATGAAGGATCTTCTTTGTGGCATACCTGTTATATCCATGTTAATGCATTCCATATCATGTGATCATTGCACAACCTGGGTTTCTAAGATGAGAATCTCTGAATACTCAATAAGCATTCCCCTATCACGCTGCTTTCAAGCAGACAAACCACAACTTTTTGAGTTATGATACTGTAAATGTAGCAACTATCTGGAATCTCTCCAAACAGTGCACAATATTGAGTTCTTGCCAAAGATATTACCCAAAATAGTGATAACTTACCTAATATATATTGTACCTCTGAATGAAGAGTCTCTGCTTTACATTGATGTTGGATTTGTTCTTGGTGTGTTTCATGTATGAATTGGATGCGGATTGTAGCTTAGATATTTTCTTAGAAGGCTTTGCTGTAGAATTTATTTTACTTATTGATGCTTACTTTTTATATTGAAAAAATATTGATATAACAACTAAGAAGAGCTTATAGCAACAAAGGGTTTGTCTTTTAGCTGATATTGAAGATAGATGAGCAAAAATGAAACTGGCCAATCAGTGTTTCTGCAGGGTTTTGGTCAATAAATGCTTTCTGTGCTTTCTAAACTCTCTTATTGAATGAGCAATAAAACTGTTCTGGATGACCATATGAGTTTGAACCCTGTCTTTATGTATGATATAGCTTCATTATGCTTGTATATCTCCTTTTGCCTTTCTGGGGAAGTTGAACCCCTCCTGGGGCCTACTTCCCATAAGATTTACAAGTTACAAGTAGTTGTAAGGGTCGTGTCTTCTTTTTCAACTCTTCTAATAGGTCCCGCTGGCACTTGATCAAGGCATGACCCTTGCAACTACTTGTAACTTGTAAATCTTATGTGGAATAGGCCCCTGCTTGAAACTGGTACTTGCCCCTGTTAATTGCACATCAGTGCCAGGTCACAAGGAGAATGTAAACATGTTCTTGCTCAACAGATGAGCTCCCATGCTTGCCTAGCTAAATACCAATGCAAAACAATATCCACATGTTTTTTTTTATTTATAATTTATTTGCTGCTATGACGTGCAGAGGCTTCAAAACTCCCCTGTGGCCTGTAAAAATTCTTGCACCTGGTGAAGGAACTTCGGAACAAGGGAGCAGCTGCTTTATGTACAGAATTTTATGTGGAGAAGTGGGGAGTAAATTTAACCTTTGCCAAGGGAATAAGTATTGCAGTATTGCAATCTCTTATCGGTGGAGGCAGGCTTGTCCCAATACTCTTGGTAATATGGTGTATATTGCTACGGCCCTTATGTCTGAATGGATAGGGCATTCTGAGTAAAACATCTCAGTCCAGTATATTTAATCGTGGAAGCATGGCACTACAAAAAGAGCATGAACATGCATGTTCTGCCAGACAAAATAAGTAATCCTAAAACAGCTGGAAGAATACACAAAAAACTCGAGGTTTTGGCCAGAATTAACAATGAATTTTGGATCTAGAGTACATAATATTTGGTTGCAGGAAGATCTTGTTACCTGTCACATGGCAAGACATGCAACTGCTTCCTTGCATGGCTCACATGGATCAGCGAAGATGGAATAAAACAAGAAATCAGCTGTGCACTAATCATGCTGAATATATATCACAATGAAAGTCTCGGTTAGAAGCAGGGTGCACCCTGGAAGTAGAAAAGTCGTTGCATGGAATGGCAAGGAATCGTCATCTTCCCCTTGACCCAGGGTGGGATACGTAGGTACGTCTCATTGACGAGAGAAGCACATGGACATATGTAGCACCACCGACACTGGGAACTGAGTACAGGCCACTCTCCGAAACTTTCTTCATCGTTGGAAGAGAGAGCTTCACTTTTTTCCCCCGACCTTCTAATCTCAGCCAAGTTTCTGTTAAATGACACCGGTAGTGGAGCTGCTGGGGCAGAGAGGCACGGTGGAAGGGGAACAAGGTGGCATATCCCAACCGGGATACTCCACCATTGCACTCACTGTCCTCTTGGGATTTTCTTCCGAAGACGAACTTATTCTTCTCTTCTCTTCGGGAATTCTGATTCCATTGCTTTTCAATGGACGCGGGCTTCCCAGTCCTCGACTGATGGTCTTCCGGAATTCTCGCCTCTTCTGTCGTGCCCAAACGAGAAAGGAATAGCAAGTCAGACGGACATTCTAAACAACAGCAGAGCACACGCAAAATAATCTAGCTTTTCATATCGACAGCAAGCAACGTCGCAACAAGACTAGTGATGTTAGTCCGCATTTCAACGCTCACCACGAGTACGAATCCGATTAGCTATTTGAGTCGAGAAGCGTCTAAAGCAGAGGATTCGTTAGTGCTATTCTCTTGGGTTAATACAAGTATTCCTGCTGGATGGTGGTTTCAAGGCGAAGGTTAGCTCGGCATTAGACACGTTCAATCTGGCATTATTCAATTCAGGAATCTTCTTACCTCCCGGATTCGAGCCACAATAATTTTCCCGTAAAAATGAACCAACCAATAAAGGTAGTTTAAATAGTTTTTTTTTTTTCTTTTCGGGAGAATAGAATATCACTCCATTCCTAGTGGGGATCCATCATCTCCGTCGCCCAAGAGTCGGAAGTTACCAAGGAAAATAAAGAAGAGAAAAGCGAAGACGATGAACACAATCAGGACCAGGCATGCCACCTGTTGAGGAGGCAGTAACATGATCAGCCGTTGTTAAGGGAAGGGCATGGGGGAATAACTAAGGGAATCAAGAATCCGTCTGCGACCTGGCACGTGTGGAGGTTATCCATAAAATGAAACCTATGCGATTCGTGAGGTAAGCTTTTATCGTGTGCTGGGATGAAACCGAAAAGGTCTCGTCAAGTAGAGTAAGAAATTTTTTGTCGGAAAACAGAACCGACCTCGACGAATGACCTCCACTTCTCGACGGAAGACCTGGCGAGATCCATGCGATGCTGTTTTTTGATGGCGTGTTTCTTATAGATGATTTCGATGATGATCAGTCCGACCCCACCGACGATCCCGGCGGCGACGAGCATGAAAACCCCGGCCATATTTCGCAACTTCAGCGTGGCCGGCGCCTTTTCTTCCACTCCGCATTCCGATCCTTCGATCCCCTTCATCACCCAGATGTCATCCAGGTCTTCCATGAGACCACCTGGATTCACACCAAAGAATTTCACTCTTGCTAATCGTGGAGATCATGAGGAAAGGCAAGCAGATTCCAGTTCCGAAGAGTAATCATTTCATGCCATACGTCATACAGTACTATAAATCCAAAAAGGCCCACTTGTCAAAACCTTTTATGGTCTTAAGTTTTCCATTGCTAGGAGCACTTCAATTAGGTTTCTATATGATGTCCTTCATTATCGGAATATTTATGTGTACGAATCTGAAATTCATGGATTACATGTAGAAGTCTTTCGGCATTTCTTAAGAAGTCGGAATCATTAATTCTCGAAGTTTTCAAGATTCCTAACTCTCACTCCGTACACGAACGATATTACATGACACCACGCAAAAATTTGGTGAGATTAGGTGACCTTGGGGCCAATGGAAATGATGGAAGTGCGTCATCCCTTTCAGGCCATATCTCGGGGAACGTTCGATCGAATGGGCCATCGTTCGGGGAAACATGCATCGAGGTGAAATCAAACTCTACTAGAAAAGTGTGAGGGATCCCCATCTTGGAACGCTGCATTTTCAATGAGCTTCTTTTCTTCAAGTATGAATATGAGAAGGATAATTTGGTGAAGTCAATTTGAAACACCCCTACTTGCACCTTTTCTGAGCCATTAAAAAATGGAATCAGCTGTTATGGGTATGTTTGAAATGTGCAACATCGTTGAGGAAGAAACAAAAACTTGCGACCCTTGACTTCAATCCAATGTAAGTTGGAATGTAAGTCTCTTGCGGTTACCTTTACGAATCAAACTTTTTTTAAATCCATTAAGCCTTTCGTGTCCACCCTATTTACGTCGTGTGTAATTCGATTTCAAATTCGATTAAACATTAATCTAGACATTCCTTTCAGTCCTAAAGACCAAGAAATACTGCATTTTCAGGCTTGGTGTCACCTTGGAGCGCTTTCGAAAATCATTAAACAAAATGTTTTCACCGGAGCCTGACAGGTTTTCATGAGATCACGCATGAACACTACGAAAGGGGCGATTGGGAGAAGTTCGGCTTTTCGTGGGCGTCAGACGCGAGTGAAGAAAGCGAAAGGCAAAGGATGAAAATGAAAAACAGGCAGGCAGAGCGTTTAGAGCCGTGACGAAAATATTTAAAAAACCTACGTTCGTGGAAGTCGAGAATGGCGAGAGTGACTCGATCGGTCCAGGGCGATCCTTTGCGAAGCCCGACGGCGTACCCCGAGCGACCGAACAGTTCCCCTGCCGTGATGAGTCGACAATCCCGAGCTGCCTCGAATTCCAACCGGGAACTATCCCAGATGAACGCGTTCAGTCGCCTGACGGAACGAGGCATCGAGAGAATCGTTTCTTGGACTCCACCGCGACGAAAACTGGAAACTGCGTTTCAGGCGAGGCAATCTCCCTGCAACTCAAGCTCTTTCTTCGAGGGTTTTTTTTTTCGCTTTTCTCGGTCTTCCTTTTGTAGGGGCGAGCTCAAAACAAATTGTATTCTTTCTCTTTACCCCGCAGCATATCACGAGCAATTTCCTTCTCGTTCTTAAGGATCTTATTCCCGATCTCCGAGACGGGTCTGATCCGACAGAATGATCGGCTAATTAGGATCAGATATCTCGGAGCAAACCCGATCAACGTACACATCATTTCATCGCAAGGCAAGAGTGAGAACGGTTATAGGATTCCAGACAAAGAGGCACCGAATAGCAAAGGAAATATTCCAAATTTCGCAACTTTTTGAGTTCCACTCATGGTGTACCTTGATGTTCGACGATCGAGAAGTTAAGGTCTCTATCGTAAATTTCAGACTCTATGCTCTCCTTGGTTTTTGGTATCATCAAGTATCGGCTCGTGTCGCGTATGCGATTGCTCTAAATTTTAGCTCCTACCTGTTCTTTCCCCATTCACGAACGACTGCTTTTTTCCTTCCAGTTAGAATTCGAAAAATTGCCTGGCCTGAAACGGGCTTTATACAGCTGGATCGAAGGGTGCGTACCCCTCTTTAACGGAATCGATGGCTTCTTCTGCCGTGTCGTAGTTGTTCCCTTCCATGGTTCGGTACATGTTGCTGAGTTCGACCTGTCGACGAAAGTACATGTCCACGGCCGACCCCTTCACGGTCGCGTACGTGAAGTTCTCCATCGGGTTCCGCAGCTGAGAGAGAGTCACGATCGCGGATGAAGCGAAGAAATGCCGTCGTCGCTTCCGCGACGCACATGCGGTGCACGTACCCTGGCATCGTTGATTCCGGAGAGGGAACTCTTGGGACGATCCAAGACGAGGAAAGCGGCCAGGTTGGCGGTGTACGAAGCGACGATGATCATGGCAAAACCGGCCCACACCATTCCCAATACTCGAGCCGAGAAGCTCCTGGGGGTCCCTGTACATAGACGCGTCATAGACTCGACAAGAGCACTCACCCTCTCTCTGTCTCTCTCCGTGCAAGTGAAATCGATATACGAGGTGAGAACCTTCTCCGATGCCGGAGTTGAGAAGGACACCCCAGGCAAACCAGATGGCGGAGGAGAGATTGAGGGCATCTTCGCCCATTTCCTCCGTATTGGGAACCCGGAATCTGCCGAACGGGGAAAACCGGTCCAGGAGATACAGGACCAAAGCCACGACGTGTACCGAGACCATCACCAAGATCCACAGGTTCTGATGGAACGGTTGCAAGAAGGAAACCAGGGGAGACGTCTTCGGTTGCTGGATTCATCGCAGAAGAACGAAATTCCAAACGATCGCCGTCTCGACGAAATGAAGTCGGAAGTGCACGGAAGGGAAACTTGCCCGTTTTTCGAGGATGGCGATTCCCTGATATTTGAAGGGTTTCGAGAAATCGATCACTTGAGCCCGTTCTGGATTGATGGTCAACGGAGCCACGATCATATCCGCTCTTTCCGTCACCAGTTCACCGATCAACCCCGTCCATTCCTTCTTCCCTGTTTATTTATATTAACGCGGAGCATTACGATTTTTTTTTTTAGCAAACTTTTTTTTTCTTCTCCCCACTCGAGTCCCAGAGCTGGGATCTCTGCCAGGCCTTATAACCCCTCCCATTAGGTGTACCCTCGGTGGGCCATTATTTTCGCCTGTCACTGTCACCTGGGATTTCCAAACGAAGGAAGTGATGATCCCGTGACGCACCTGTGTTGTTGTTGAAGACGTTAGAGCCAAATACTCCGTCGGGGCTCAGCTTTAACGAAAAGGTGAAATTGATCCGATGGGACAACTCGCGCAGCAGGTCCATGCAGTACCCTCGACAGCAATACGAAAGCACACCTATCGGGAACCCAATACTCGTTCGAAAGCCCCTCACACTCCGAGGATTATTTTATTTGGAATGCCGAAAGAGACCACTCACCGGTATCGTTCGTGAGAGGAAGTCCCTGAAGGAAAGAGTTCTCCTGAGGAGGCGGGGTTTTATATTCGGGACAGACGAGTTCATCATCTTTACATTCCTCGCCGATGTCCAGCCGAATCGGACGGGCATAAACGAACGGTTTCTCTCGGATCGTCAAAACTTGTAAAAACGTCGGGAGATATTTGCCTTCCGGTTTCTGACGACTCGGACCCGGCCACGTGATGCTCTCCTCGTCCACTTTCAGCACCATCTTCCCCTCCTCCTGTCGACATCACGAATTCCTCTTTATTTTCTCACCCGAGGTCAGCGAGCGATATCTCACTCGTCACGGACTGACCCTCGAATACTTATAATTCCCGACGGGGACGGAGTGGCCACCCGACTGCACGTTGACGACTTCGTATTCGGCATTCATCCGATCCCCGTTCTCGTCGAACGCCACTTTTCCCGTATATCCATCGATCAACTCCTGTTTCTGGATGTATCTGCACGCACGAAGAATTTTCGCACGATTTTCTACCGTTTTCTTTTTCTCAGAGGGATTCGATGGAAACTTGCCTGAAGAAGGTATCTCCGGTTTCCCAGGCTTCTCCGGCGTTATCGCAGTCATCGGGAGCGTCGGCGATCGACTCGTTGTTGAAGTACATGTCCTTCAGGGCCATGCTCAGCACGAATCTGGGGCAAGGAAAAGGAAAGATGTACGAGATCGGATCGGCTTTGAAGAGGAGACGATTCGGTGAATGAATGGGCGGACAGGCTGTCGTTGATGTGGGCCTTCTCATTCGCGGCATTGATGAGTCGAAGTCCGAGGATTCCCTCGGGAACGTCCTGGGCTTCCAAGGCCTGTTCCGATACGATCCAAACATAGCCTTCCGTCGTCATCTCCAACGCAACTGCGTCTCGGAACAGATTCTCTGCATCTTTCCGACTGTCCCGATTAAAAAAAAATTATTTGTATGGTTTATTCACGTCTCTGAATTCTCCGTTCGTGGTCTCACTCCGCTCGAATCACCTGGCATAAAGGAGGATAACCCTGGCTTGTGCACTCTTGGCTTCCAGGAGGTGTTTCTTGAAATCATGATGTCCTGCTTCGTACTCGATCACTGCTTCTATCTATGGGCAAATAAAAGAGTCGTGACGATGCAGCCATTCGTCGATGAGTCGGTAGACCATTAAAATCTCCAATGTCTCTGCAGAGTCGTGATACAAGCACAAGCACGTACAATGCTTGTCGACAGACAGCATTGCTGAGAAATTGGGAATTCTTTACGGTCCATCACCCTTGCATTGAGTATCGAACCCAGGTAAGATTCTTTACGGACTCCAGATGGTCGCGTACTCTGTCAAATTACTTCGCAGGATCTGAGGTAAAGTAGAGACGATAATCCCCCAAAAGTATTACAATTTACAGCATAATGAGGCTAAAAGACCCTTCGCAGACTCTGAAGCTGTCATGAATCACCAAGCTTGTTGCGCAACAAGAGATTGCCGTATGGAATATTAACGTAAATTTGGAATACAATTTCCCCTGTCGAAAGAAAGTTCATACTGCCGTTGCAGCAATAAAAGGTGAAGTGACTTGTTACGAAAATCAACGGTGGCACCCCGAAGCACGGACTGGTAATTTACGTTTTAAGAAGTACGCGGCTTTGGGTCTTCGGGGGTGCCACAGTTTGACTTTCACTTGTTTCTTGTTATGAGCACCCTTGTATCAAGGCGGATTCCCAGTCCCCCGAATGTCGCGGTTCGTTGTATCGATCTCGACGTTCTCAATCATCCGTAATAATCTGCTCATGAAACGTTCAGTAGAAATATGGTCTTTTGACTTGCTGGTGCTCCCAGGATCCAATATACCCGCAGGAGCAAATGTAACACTTTCAGGCCTGGGCATTTGAAAAGACTCTTGTCAGGGCCTGTTTTTTCTCCCGAAAAATACACAATTATTTTTACGGACCCAAATAAAATCCGATTTTCATTGACTTTTTTTTTAATTTGCCGGTCTTTCTTCCCATTTCTCATAGTATTTTTTTTTTACATCTCTGTATCTTGTGGATAACCATTACAAAAGTATTTTGAACCCGGAAAAAAGTCATATAACTTCTATGTCCTGACGACAAAAACGTACAACTACAAGTCCTAAACCTAAACATTACACATGCCTAGGTATATACGATCAACCTGGCAAAATAAATAGAACAATTCACATACTTTAGGCAAGACCTGCCATGAATCGCGTTTCGTTTGTTTTTCAAGTGTAGTTCGCGCAAATGACAGTGCAGCACATAGGCATAGTGTAAATTTAGCCATTCTTTTTCCCGACCCGCGGTCCCGGTCTGCAAGACTGTGGACGTCGCCATATCGATCATCGGCATTGTTTGGTTGTGAGATAATGCATTGGTTAAGTTTCAAGCATTGAATGATTAATATTGTAATACACTCTATGTAACTCTAAAGCAACCTTTAAACTCATGTTATGAAGTTGAGAGACCTGAAAGTTAATAAGTGCTGGTGAAAGCGAGAAGTGGATCGGGCAACCGGGGAAGGAAAATCGAGGAAGCCGGAGAGGAGCTTTTCCGGGGGGAGTGTGTTTTGGACCTGCGTGGAGGCAAGAGGACTTGGCTTTGTGCTCGTCGGCCGTGTGGCGTGAGACTCTTTCCTCAATCTTCCAGCTAGACTCTACAACTACATCTCTTCGGTCAGCTACCACAGAGACCCTTTTTTTTTTATAGAACTTTGAAGTGCAAGGGCGACCGGCCTATCCTCTCTGCGGCCCAACACCTCCCAATATTTTATGCCTTTCCCTTCTTGCTCTACCCTCCCGGGGTAAAGAGCCCAGCTGCCTTATCGGCCGGACTCTCCCCTAATCCTGTCAAGTTAGGGTTAGGTGATATGTCCTTGTGATTTTTTATTATTTTGTGATGCACCTTTGTGGTCTTTTACTTGGTGATCTTAAACTTTTACAACCTTTTTATAGAAAGTAATTTTAATATATTCTCAAAGAATCTAATTTTTATAAATCTTGAAAGAGTAAATTTAGAGTTATTTATGGGCATTTTTATCTCAATTTATTTGAGTTGAAAGTAAAGGGCCTATGATCCTTTAGTGAAGGGTTCCATAGGAATCCCAGGCCATGTAACTTGGACACTCCACTTGCCAGATACTCCAGGGATCTGAGCCTACACCCTCTCAGCTCCCACCAGCGCTTCTACCATTATGTCTTGATAAGGAAAACCACTAGGAAGGAAAGGAGCGCTACAATAGGCCTTCACGTGTTAAAATCCGTTTTGATGGTTACCAACACAAGGTCTCCCGCGCTATCGGCTAAGTGTATCCCACTGGAAATCATCCAATAACCTTTCTTGCACCCCCTTAGCATCATACTCCCCCCTTCTCATCGTCAAGAAGGAGACATCCTACCTTGATGTCAGTTTCATCTTCGAGATTGTGAGCCAAGGATTGGAATCGACCGAGGATGGCTCGTCCGTCGGTGTCCGAGCTCTGAATCACGAGGACCTGGTTGGAGAGAAAAATAAAAAGTTCCAGGTCGCAATCGCTAGAGAGAAATTGGACTCGAAGGGTGGAAGAAACAACGAGGAAAGGGTTTCCGGCTCGTCTCACCTGGTTGTATCCCAGGTAAACCAGGAGTTGAACCCATACGTCCGCTTGATGGGAATAGGGAGGTACCGTCCTTAGGAACGACACGTGAATGTTCTACACGTCGCGTCCAAGCAAAGAGAAAGGAGAATATTACGCCGAGAACGGATAAGAGAGAAGTAGTTCATCATTCAAGAAGATAAGAACGTCTTTCGTTCCTTATCGTTCCTTGATAACTAAGAAGATTGAAGAGGCTTCCTTTCCTCTCTTAAAAGCTCCATCACAGAAGGCAGGAAAGCTACTTTGCTTTTTGCATACTAATGATGAGATGAGATCGAGAAAAAGTTTTGCAACGAATTTCGAGAAAAAAAAAGAATGCAGAGAGAAAAAAAAAGTCAATTGCGCAGAAACGTAGTAGTTATGCAACAGGGCCCGAACGAGTTCCAATCTGTCACTGGAATATATGCCTGGGGATTGGGCAATCCCGTCTCGTTCCTAGGAACCGCGGGCTCAATACTTTTCAGGCTCCCGAAGCTCAAGCCAGTTTCAGACCGTGACTTTTTTCTCTTGGCTACGGGTAGATCGATCTGCTTATTTGAACCTTGTCGGAGAAGGCGGAATCCCTGGAACTGATCCCTATGACGGGGATGTGATAGAATCCAGCCGTGTACGAGACAGCAGCAGGGCTTAGTTCCCCCATCGACGGATGCGACACCACGATAGCATACACCTGCAACGCCCACGATACCCAGTCTAATGCACTCCGCATGTATGCGATCTCAGAGGGTTTTTCCTTTCCTTTTACCTTTTCTTTGATGAGTTTGGCGCAGATATCCAAGGCAGTTCGGATGGGATTGGGGTTCATGAGCATGACAGCCGAATAGAGAGTCACCCCCGGCAGCACTCCCGCCTCTCCCCCTGTCTTATTGAAGTTCAAATCCTTTCGGAAGAGAAGAGCAACATTTTTCGTACATCTCCTCGATTTCACAAATCGATTCAAGTAAATAAAATTTTCTCCACTCGTTCCTTAGTGCAGTAAGATTGACCAGAATCTCCGGGTCGTACTGAATGCATCTCTCGAGAATATATCGCATCGAGGCCGAGTAACTCGAGTCAACAACCCGAAATCCCCAGCGACTTAATGAGAATTTCTCCTGTTGCGCTTAATAACCTTCAACAACGGCGACCCGAATTGTTTCTCTGTACAGTGTGCAGTCCTACGTGGAATCCAGTTAGAGCATAACGTCCCCTTCCGACAATTCAAATCGATGTCAATAGCGATCATCCGTGGTTGCCACTTGCGAAAGTGTCCCGCGGGCCAAACTCACGAGATAAATAATATGAACTGGAGTGGATTCGACATCGATATCACGCTCACCCTAAGAAATTTACATGTTTTAATTACAGTAAGCGCACACGACTCACGTTATTAACGATATCACCAATTAATCCTTTCCTTGGGAAGCTTTCCTAGGGGATCTTTTCACCTCCGAAAGGAAATAAAATACATGAACCTGTAAATGTAATTCATACTCTAGTACAACGTGTGATAAGCCAGATTAGTAGAGAGGAAGGGGTTGCTAAATCAGCAAATGTCAGTGAGTAGGCCGGTTGCAGCATGTTTTATTCTGTTACCGCATCAGTCTATCATCCCTATATTCATTTTTGCACCAAACAAAGCAGCTATATCTACCCTCGTATATGTACATCATATCATTTTCAACGAATTCGTACCATCGAGGTGACGACTCTATCGGTGTTATGACGTGCATGATAATATGCTACGAACTGCCTACGTCGCTTCGCAACATTCCGCCAATTCGTGCGGAAGTCATGAATGTACGAGGGAAGATTCAAAAGTTTCTGCTCTGAGGTATCAGGGAAACAAATAAATTCATGAAACGAAGTTTCATTTTCGACGCAATTACTCTTGAACATCAACATGCTTCATGTATTAGTAGGGTAAGGCAGAAATCTCACTGAAAAATATCACTTTTTATTTCATTAAAAATATGCTTTGTTGAGTTTATTGGAGGCTTTCTTTAAAGTTTAGAACATTTGCGCAGCATCATTTTTTAAATAAAAAAATGAAATAAATGCCTTCCTTAAATAAATATAGTAGGGGAAGATGGTGTAAAATGGGATACTCGGGTAAAATGGGACACCAAGGGTTTCGGTGACTGCATTGCTGCCATCTATCGGCAGTGAGGGCATGAGTAGCAGGCATGATCACAGACCATTTGCATATGACGGCCTCCATTTGAAGCGAAATGCCAGTGGATCAGGGGAGAAAAACTTTTTTGTAGGGTTCTCTGTAGAAATATTTCTCAACAAATGTAGTGTACATGTCTGTTTTAAAAATCCAGTTTATGATGACATGTCTATTAGGGATCCTAATGACGTTGCTGCTCGACATCATAGTGGTTTTTTTTGGCACAGAGTCACTTAGTTTCGTTTTGGTCTGTTTCAAAACGGAGGCATGATGCTGGGTAAAACGGGATAGCTCTCACGTGGGTGAAATGGGACATATCCCATTTTACCCTTACACGAGAAATCGTTTTGCAGCCTCGTGATTACGAGATATAACATACTTCACCTCGACTTCCACACTGTTGAGTAGATGACCATCAAAATTGATGAACGTTTTCTTAACTATTCCAGATTTATAGCTAAGAATGCCTTCAAATTATAAGCTCAAAACAAAGCGGCCGCCATGGAGTGAAGATGCCACGAAGAAAGCTATTGATGCGATTTCCAAAGAAGATTGTGTATTCAAAACAGTTGCTAAACCCTTCAGAATCCCTAGATCAACACAGGAAAGGCGAGCGAAAAGAAAAAACAAACATGCAGTTGGAAGTTCAAAGAGACTGTGAAGTGGACTGCCAACTTTCCCCGTTGAATTGGAGTAGCAACTTCTTAACTATATTAAAATCATGGAGAGTATGCTTTTTGGACCAAGGACTTCTGGTGTTCGTAGTCTAGCCTACAAACCTGCTGGAAAACTGCCTGTGTTCGCATGTTTGTTGTATCCCAATTTACCTCAATAGTGGATTCCATTTTGCCAACATAGGGTAAAATGGGAAACTGTCCGAGGTTTGGGGAAAAAAAAAATATTTGAGCCCCTTAATATAAATCTTTTCTAGAATGCTTTCATTTTACAGGAGCCAGATGCATTTTCAACCTACGTGACAATTTTCGAAGCGTTAGATGCAATTTCCAGGCCTACCGGTTTTAAGGTAAAGGTTTTTCTAAACCTTAGGTATCCCGTATTACCCCACCTTCCCCTATCCCCTAGAACCACTGTTCTATATTCAAATTTCACCGTCTTGCGGTGGGGTTAACCGTTCTTGAAATGCCATTGATCCAAAGAGAAGAAAAGCAGTTTGGGTAACTGTTGACACTTGGAATTACCAAACGGGAGGAAGAAGTATGGCCGACAACTTTCAACCTCCTCGATCATCAAATACAGATACATCAACTCTTGGAACCTCCCTCGTATTTCCTAATTTCCTCAGTGACGCACGAAAACCAACACAATTCCGGCAGATGCACGAGAATTCCCGAATCCGAACGATGTCATCCGCCTGCGACCTTTCAGTCTTCTGCATACCAGCAGGCCGACGACGTCGGTGCATCGTCAGCGTCTTTTGGACCTGGGAATTGGAATTAAAGGCCTACCTGGAGGACTTGGGAGAAGTGCCGCACGTATTCCTCGTCGCTGAGGACACATCCCAGGTGATATAACTCCGGGTTGGAATTCGTGGAGTTTTCGGACTTCACAGGGAAGAAGGATAAAAGCACGAGGACAGGGACCATCCAGGCCATCTTCATCATCGTCCATTCTCGCACGGAATCTCTCTCATTCTCGTCTCTCCGCCATCCTATCCAAACAAGATCGGATCTCCTGCATGAAGTCGATGGAATACTGCATCGTACAGCATTGTACTCGACTCGGCACGTTGCCAGATTTCAGGCTTGGCTTCGCCGAGAAGAGCACGATCGATTCCCATTCCCTTCTTTTCCTCGTTTCTTTCGGGGTGGAGATCTTTTTTCTGAATCGCATGGTATGCGGACTATTCGCGGGAGACGTCTTCTAGACGCTTAGATTACTTCCACGCTTGGATGCTTTTCAAGACGTTTGCAGAAGGAAAAAACCTAACACCAACTCCGGAAGTGCGGCATGAAAGTCCCCAATGAACCCAACATGTCACTCCAGTATGAATGAGGGTCACAGTGCAGTACTGGTCTGTGCAGTCTAATTCGAGGAATGAAGCGAAATAATTCAATCCGAATACAAACATGAAGGAAATTTTACATGCTATTAAATCTGAATGAATACGTTGAGACTGGAACTAAATTGGGTTTAAAATATCATTTATGGAGAGGATGAGCACTCTATCAAATCTCGAGGGTATGAGACTCTCCCCCGATGGGATTCTTTCCGCAAACGATTTAATTTCAACACTTGAGTGACGAAAAGCAATGTTCTCAGTCTCGTGTTAAAGAAAATATCAAATTCGCATGTTGGGGAGGTTAAGGATAATGCATCGCGAAAAACGGGACCTCAGGAGCTCAAAATGGGGAAGTTTCAGTTCTCAGGGGATTCTGGTGGGAAACACGAGTACAATGAACGGTGGAAGCCGTTTATTTCTACCTGCAATTGTGAAACATTGTGGCTTTTGTTCACCTTGTAATAGTAGCTTGAAGTCTTTACGTCAGCTTCGAAGTCTCGATATTAAGGCTCCGTTCCTAAGGGTCCTTTCTTCCTGTGGATTCATATGAAGATTCATTGTCACAGGTCTCAGCAATCAAGAGAAATAGCACGAAGAGCCTTTCGTTTTTCCATTCCATGGATGTTCCCCTCCCTCCCGGGATACTTAATTATTTCCCCTTTTCAAGCTTAAAGGCGTCCGTTCCTACAGGAGTATGATATGGTCCTTGGTTCATCAACTCACTGGTTTCATAAGATCCACACTCGACACTCTCTACGAGCTGAACTGAGAACTAGACACGGGTTTTGAGCGAAGCCGTACTCGGATAATTTAACACTTGACACAAATAACTCGATCTTCCCACACGTCATCACCGACAAGATGTCACCCGAAGGGAAAGTCTGAAATTGTCACTGCAATTAATATGTGCAGATCTTTCGCCAAGCAGAAACTCACTGGAAACGGAGAAGTGGATCGGGGCGTATTCTAACGGTGCGTCGAGTAGGAGAACCCATGCACGTGGTACGCAGACTTGGAGAGGATGGATCCAGGAAGAGGACTGGAGGAAGACTGGATGGAAGAAACCAGCTTCTCCCACGGTCTCCTAGATGGCCAACTGAGAAAAGAAACGGAGGAGAGCCCGTGACGTCATCCATATCGATCTCTCCTCTCCCTCCTCTTTTCCTCCTCCTCGTCCGCATCCGTCTCATTCCTCATCGCCTTCAAACATCCCCCTCTTTTCTCGTTTCTCCTCCAGCTTTTGTTCCTCTACGGGGGCGATGACTTTAGGTCGTGATGACAAATCTGACTTTCCCGTCTCACCGCGCACTTACAATGACTTTTTCTTCGATTTTTTTGCCAGAATTTTCCAGCTTCCAAAAACTTTGGAAGTCGTGGAATCTCGGCCTGAGCAAGCGACAATATTGTTTGCTCAAGTTCTTCCCGGCATCGATCCCATCCCGTTTGATCTCCGGCCGAGTCCAAGGTCAGCTGGATTGCAAATCATTCCCTGGAATGAAGGCAGAGATTTTCTTCCCGGGAGTTTTTATCTGCCTGTAGAAGAGCTCCCACCGGTGTAAATTCTTGTCCGTTTGTTAGCTCCATCTGATTTTTAACTTCGAGTCCATTTCCCTCTTGTCTCCTTCAGGCATGAGTTTAATCGATAACAGCTTTCCAGTCTGAAATATATGAAACCAACTCGAGGAAGAGTAAGATCTTTCTTCTATTTATGTAGAGGAAAAATCACAATCAATCTTAGCTTCTCCGGTTATAGCTTCTCCTTCGTGGAGAAACTCAAAATGCTTTTTTTTTGTCCTAGGGACTTCTAAACATACCGAACTGAAAGAAAACCCGTCAAAAGAAGCACAATGTCAGGGGAAAAAAAGAAATGAGAAGGAAAATAAAAGTTGAACTCTTCGGACCCTGCAGATGTTCCTTTCGGCCGACGGTGGACAATCTCTTTATTTTACGAGGGTCACTCTGTCACTCAATTTTCTTTCTAGGACATCGGAAGATTGTTATCTGCCATGTTTACCCCATCAGGAAAACAATCGTAGTTGGTGGGTGTAAGATACATTTTTGCAGCCGTCCAAGGCCTACCCGCATTTGCGTGCCTTGATTTTCTACGACCCTTAATTGGGGCTCGTGGCGGCTGAGAGCCATGCCCGTTTACGACAAGCATTTGGAACATCTGTTCCATCGTCTGCTTTTGTTTACATTGGTTTAATGAATTTCGACGAGAGAGAGCTAGCTTGGAAGACGAGCCTCGACGTGAAAGACATCCAGTAGCATTCACTGCCAGAAACATAGCACGTGCCGCGTCTCTGATACGGGAAAATGGGCGAATCAACTGTGAAGAGTTGGAGCAGAGTCTAGGCCCCGTATCTGCAGCTATTTATACTACTTTGCCTAACATCTTCATGTGAGAAAAATTGCATCTGTCTGAGTGCCACAAAAAATGACAGAAGTCCAGAGAGGAGCCCGTGTGGATTTGTGTGAATCCATTATAGAAATGAGGAGCGATTTAAGGAGCTTTCTCAAGGCGTGGCAGGGGACGAAAACTGGATACGTCATTACGACCCTGAAACGATGCAGTGATGAACTGCGTGGCTGTTGTGAGTGCAAGGAGGAAGATGGTTGCAGTGCTCAGGTCACGATCGGGTGTGGTGAAGCTTGTCCCATCCGAGGAACAAAAAAACAGTTACTGCTCTCTGGTACACCACAGTTTGCCTTGATGAAGTGAACTACGCCGGCGGCGTCCAAAGTCATACCTCCGTGGATTCCTCTTCCACAACGGCAATGCCAGTGCGTACACAACAGCCCGCACGTGCGACTTCCGGATCAACGAAAATGTTCAGCTGCTTTCTCACCCTCCCGACTCGCCCGATCTTGTCCCTTGGGATTTTTTCCTTATTTCCAAGGACTAAGAGGGCACGAAAGGGAAACGATTCCGTGGGGGCGACCGAAGTCCTCAAAAACATTTGGTAACCATCGCTTCAGACGAGAGGAAGACGTGCTTCGAAAGGTGGTTTCATCGAATGGTGCGTTGCAGTTGATGGACGACTTTTCGAAGGACTGAAGCGTTTAATTGCCCTGTAACTACTGCAACTGCCTCATAAGATCTTTCAGAGTAACCCTCGCACAGCCTTTATGTCAAGACTCGAGTCAGACTTGAATCGTCCTACATAAAGGGTTCACTCGCCATGACAGATAACTATCAGCATTTCTCGTTTCATCTTCTGTCTGCTGGCGATTCTAATATCTTTCAAAAGTTTCCATTTGCCAACCATTTGGAGTTTTCCTAGTCTCGTTATATGTAGTTTACTCTTCCCCGAGTCTAATTCTTATTTCGCGTCAATGTGATAAGAGGAAAAGGGGTTTCACTCTTAGTTCAAGACAAAAGATAAACGTGTGGATGGCTGAATGAATGTATCTTACAAAAAATCTTGGAAACCTTTCAGAGTTGAGTGATAAAAGTTGGTATTATGGTGGTAATGCGAAGTCGTTTGGAAGCTATTAAATGCAATTCATTTTTCACATTTGCCTTTATCATAGAGACTGTGAAGAAGCCACATTATCTCAACAGACGATAGATTCTACCAATCGGCGAGAGTGGCGCCTAATCGCCGATTCGGCAATTCTCACCCTGTCGCCATTGGAATGAGTCCCCTTTATGTTTCAGACAGTATCCGATGGTTTTAAAGGAAGGCATTGGAATTCCTAGATAGATCCGTTGAAGGAAGTAACCAGGCAGAAGGAAACTCCTGGTACTTCTGACCGAGATATCGAGGAGACGTTTCGAATTTTCCTACTTCACTACATGGCATATATCTATATACTGACTGAGGCACTCGTATCTCATTTGAGAATGACAGGACGTGTTAATCAGCTGGCGAGGGTATGTCTGGCACTTCTCCTGCGAAAGAGAGAAATCTGGGGATGATGCCAGACACGTAACTCCTTTGCCGGACAGAATGAGTCGTGCTATTCAAGTACAGGGTGTCTCAAAAAAAAAGTTAACGCTGCAAGGATTGATTTTTCTTGTTATATTACAATTGAATGAAAATTGTTGTACCGGTTAACATGGGAAGTGATTAAGCTTTCCAATGGTGAAGACTTACGAAGATCGATGAACTCAGAATTGAGATTTGGAAAGATAAAGTTTACCTTTTCAGTTTTCAGACATGCTGGTGAACCATTGCAAACAGCCTAAACAAGAGAATCCGGCGAGGGAAACACTCGAAGAAGCTAGTGAGTCACAAGTGTACTGCCGGGAGACTCTTCACTCTATTGCCGGTTCTTGGGCATTTGTCCGGCAAAAATGCCGCAGGATCATTGAATGAAAGAATCTTCTTGGCGACCCATCTCTCTCAATCTCTAAAACCAGAGGAGTCAACAGTAGAAAACCTCACTGAGCGTCTGATGGCGTGTTGGCGTCGAGGAGGACAACGCCTGGAACGTGTCCTTTAATAATGGTGTGTACATTTTTTTAAGTCTAATTTTCACTGTTCCATGTCTCGCTTCCGAAAGAGTCGATTTTCATGTCGTTTTCAGCAGATCAAAACTTAACCTCTTTCTAACTAACGCAACATTTCAGAAATAAAGTTCAATATACCGGGGGAAAAAATCATTATTACAGCGTTAACTTTTTTTGCCACACTATGTACTAAACTCGGACTCTGATCCAGAAAGGAAGTTACAACCTCATAGACTCCTCTACGGGGTTATAGGGTGAGTGCTGCGAATGTCGGCACTCTAAGCAAATTCTTCACGGTGGAAACCTTGCTTGCTGGTTTTCGTAATGGAGCTTCCTCGTTCATATCTGGTCTGGTGATACCTTTATTATAAACCTTGTCGTACCGCAAAACTCGAGTGCCCCATGCCTTTCATTTCCGAGGGCCTGGGTCAAAGGTGAAGTTGGCTCAGATGTTGGCAATCTCGGCACACTTGCTGGTATAGACGGCACCACCCTGTCGGGAATCACGGCACACTTATGTACCTCTGTCGTTTACAACAGATCGACTCAAAAATGAATACAACGACCTGATAAAACAACACCTAGTTTGGAAGAGAAGAACAGAATGTGCAAAAGCTTAGCAAAATCACAAGTTTTCGCAGGATTTTTGGAGTGCGCTTAGAGAAATTGGCCACTGCGAGAAAATTGCAACAGCAAATATGGCTGTTCCAAGCACATGTTAACAGCATCAGCCCTATCATCTGAGAATACATGTCTACCCGTGCCTAGGGGACTAGTAGCGGAAGCAGAATTTTGGTGATTGCAAACTGCCGAGATTACCCCCAGTGCCGACATTCACAGCACTTACCCTAGTGCCCACTAGAGTACATTCAAGCTCAGATCAATAATAGCTCATGTTCAAGCTCAGGAAGGGGAAGAGGTAATGCTCAGGCGTCGACTATTCAACGCCCGCACAACGTGACATATGAGCGTATTTTCAAGGTTGAGCTGTGATTCATTTCGATATTGCGGCAACATTGAATCCATCTTTTGCACACCGTTGTGGCAGCATTGCTACGTTGAAAAATCAATCCTCGCTCAACGTTGACACGACGTTGTCGTGCCGAACGAGAAGGGAATCCCTAAGGACATACCTTGCCAGACCTTTGCCGCATTATTATATCCGCAGTAATCATTAATCCTGGGGGCATCGCGATATCTTGTCCCCGAGACGACCCACGATCGTCCCTTGCAGGACCATTGTACGTCCCGTGGATTCATTCATCAATCCTTGGTGAGTCCTCCAGCGTCTAATACCTATCGCCGATGGTCTCCCTAAGAGACTTTATTTATTACCTCTCGGAGGAGATTCTTTTGTGGTACTTTTCATCACCCATCTGGTTCTTTCCTCGCCCCGATATTGCGTGCTTGATAAGATTCCGAAGTTCTTCTTTTCTTTCACACCGGAATCTTCCTCTTCTAGGAGTCTGAAAGCCTACGCTGCCAGATAAAGGCCAAGTGCTCTTTACTGTTTAGCGTGACCGAGCCTTTTCGCATCTCCTCACGAGGTCCTTCCAGCTTTTTGCTTTATTCATTATTAGAGCATCGCAGTTTTTCTCGTGCTTTCGTCTTCGAAAGAACGACCGTTTGTGTATTTGCTGAAGTGAGTCACTCAATATCGATTGCCTTCTTTAAGTTGCGACTAAAGATTTAATCGATCAATAGAGTGAAGTCAGCAGACCTTCTTATGGACAACCTGCATTATTCGCTCCAATTATCAAAGCCTGATCGAAGCTGTATTTATATACCGTCAGATAGGTTGTATGAAATATTAATGCTTTATCGTTATAGCGTAAGTTAATATCACTGGGCTTTTGCGAAGGAATAATATAGCGTAACGAGGTGCTGGCTCTGGAAAGCTAAGTGTAACGGGATAAATTCCATTACCTTGGTATTTTTATCTGCCGACTTGCACAGCGGAGCAGATAGACCCCCATGGCGAAATGACAATTTTCTTTGGCTATAAATCATTTCATTCGTGACAATATTCCATGGCTATATTTCATTCCATACTTGTAAGGAGTCAACTTGGAACGAATGATTCGGTGCAAGATTTATTCAGGCATATGTTGGCAACGATTCAAAGCGATCTGAGCATGACATAAAATGGCTGACTCGTCTAGGACACTTTCTGCTTTGGCGAATTTGACAGAACCTTCCATTCGTCTGGGGAGGACCCCAAGAAAATAATCAGATGATGGCCACTCTTCACATAAATTTGGTTATCCACTGGAAGCGCACTATCCCCTAACACATACGAGTACTTTATCCCATTGGAGGGCTGACGAATACAATACGTAACTTGCATAACTTGTAGGGGAAGATCTCAGGGACTCCTCCGGTTGCAGCAGCTTCCTTGGATCAAATTCTTCTTCGTACTCGTTCGGTCGTAATGCATCCAGATGGCCCAAGAGAAATTCCCAAATTAACGAAATCTTTCCGCACAGGCACCGCAAGGGAAGACATTTGAATTCTTCGATAAACTGGTCTAATGAGGTAACCACAGTCCAAGGAGTCTCCAGAAAGCTCTGGCATGGGGGCTGTAAGAAGGATTGTTAGGATGGTTCAACTTCCAAGGTGACTCCATGGGGTAGATTCGAATGTAATGGAAGATTCTATTTTCAGATTCTATCGCAGATCCAGAACAGGGAGGAAACTGATACTTGATAGAGATATAATAAAAGATTCAACAAACACTTCTGTATAAAGATTTTAATTCGTATAAAGAGATGGCAATACTACCGTCCTACACGATGAAAGGTAGAAATCCCTAATTCCACAGGACGTTTATGGAATATGGGCATTATCTTAAGTGAAAGGTCCATTCCATATTCATTAAACGATCCGGTGCTACTTGAACTGCCATAACTTTTAGGCATGATTCTAATTTTAAATGTGACAAAGGCAGCAAGGATAACTTTTCAAAAGACAACTTTTGGATAACCTTCATTCTGTTACGTTAGAAGTAGCTTTGATTTATAGGGTAATAATTTTTAGTTTTCTAACCTTTAACTGGTTACTCAAAGGTTACATGTTTAAGAGTGTACTTCCGCTGTTCCTGTCAACAGCCTACATGCACAAGAAAATTTGGCATGTAATTATACCAATTCTAAGTTCTTGTTCAGAGGCAATCGACATTGGACAAACAGACTCAACCAGCCAAATGTCCACTTTTCTACTGCTTCCTCCATTTGACGGTGCGTGCATGGAACGGGTTCTTTTAGGGAATATGAGCTTGTTTTTGACCTGGGCTCCATGTATCTGTCTCGAATATGGGGGTAAAAAATTATGAAGTGTTCGTGTTCATTGATTCCTATAATAAGACTTGGCGAGACATATGGCAAGGTACTAAACACTCCTGTGAGGGACGATTCCAGGGAAAGGGAAAAGAGCACATTGTGTACTGTTCGAAAAGCAAGACCTACACCTCCATCTAGTGGCCTGGAGGACATCTTTACAGTTCCTTAAAACTTCTAAGTGCATATTTTATCAGAATGTTGTCGCTACGTTGCCAATATCAGTTGTGTCAACATTCGTAAAAAATAGTGATGGCAATTGTTGCAATAACATTCGTAGAAGTGTCAGTAACTTTCCAAGCGCTCAAAAGTAAAAAACGTTGAAGCAATGTTTTATCAATGTTGCTCCTCAACTTGCAATATAGAACATTAGCAACATTTCGGAAAGGTTCTATCAACACACTGCGTTACTTGGGATGGGACCTACATCGATTGGGGAATAGAAGCCGACCCAACCTTGCATAAGCATCGCCGACCTTCAGCCAAGTTTTTCCATCATCGGGTGCTATGCCACCTGGGAAGTGCTAACGTAAGGTACTTACTTAGTAAGGTAAGGTAAGGTGCTTGGCCGAAAATGCATGCTTTTCATATTTATCTTGTATGGAGAAATAAAACTCAAAAGGATCCACATAAAACATCGGTTTAATATCAAGACTTAGCTATGAGGCAGAGAACAACCATCGCCTTGCATTATTGTTTCATAGGTGCCCCGGAGGGAAGAGAAGACAAGAACTGCGAAGAAACAAAAAAAAAGGGAGACGGAAGCTCAAAATGAAAAATACATGGAAGGGGAACTGCATGGGGGTTAAGACAGGGAATGCCGCCAAGATGTTGAAATATTGTCCTGCGCTCGAAATGACAACGAAAAGTAGAAAGAGGGATAGAAGAAAGAGAGGGACGTGCTGACTCGGGCTGGGTTCATCTCCCTCTTTCTGCTAGCCTCCCTTTCACACTCACGGACCATAAAAACAGGAACATCACAATCCCCGGTTCATGAATCTCTGTCTTGCAGTGCACAATTGCATGAGATAGAAAGTGAAGAGAAGAAGCAGGGAGATGTATTTTTCCTTGTTCCAAGCCTTGACAGGAAACGACTGAGAAGCGAATGTTCGTCCATTGATTTCTGGCACTGCAATGTTGGTCTGCAGCGATCAAAGAGGAAGAAGACAGTTATAAACAGGACAGTCCTTAAGGGAAGTCCGACATGGGACATGAATGGGACTCACGGATGGATCAAAATGGGTGGGGTGAGGGGTGGGGAGGGTTATAAATGTATTTGCTTTATTCCTCTTCCTCTTCCTCCTCTTCCTCCTCGGCTTCTTCTTCCTCCTCTTCCTCGGCTTCTTCCTTCTCTTCTTCGAGCTCATCCTCGAATGGGGGAGGTACCAACTCCAGATCCTCCTCGTCTTCCTTCTTCACCAACTCCTCTTCTGGTGTCTCTGGCTCATCCTTCTTCTTCCCAGGTCGCTCACCAAACCATTTCGGGAGTCTGGCTGCAAATTATATGCAGACACCGTCATACTTGCTCACTCTCTATCAGTACCAGCTACAAACATTTCAAAAGCAGATCAATTGAGCTATTGTCTTTTTTCCTTCTAAGAAATCCAACTAATTTTCTCAAATATCAAGAAAATAGAATAGGGGTGCAAGATTCAACTAGATTCGAGAAAACAGAATTAAAAAAAAAACCAGGAAACATGTCAGTGCTTCTTGGAGTTATGGATTGAACACAGAAAGAAAAAACCAGCAGTAAGAGGAGTCACGAAGTCAACTATTGGACAATGGATCCTCCAAAACACATTCATCGACTTTTGGCACCATCTTGTCTGTGGCATTGAAAAATGGCTAAATCTTCATTGCTGGAAATATGGAACACCTAATCTAATGACCCAATCAAGACCAAGCAATATTAGTCTGGTGGGGCTAGGGAAATAGTTTATCAAATAGTCCAACTGAAATGTAACCAAGAACTCCCAGCACTGCCATTTCAATGTGCAAGTTGGCCTTGTGCGACGTCATCTCTCCTCAAGAATCGTCAGGAAACTAACACTAGTTTCACAAACCTGTGGTAAGCAGTACCACATACATAAGCATGCAACAATCGCAAAGAAGACAGAAACAGAGAATGAATGGAAAGACCACAAAAGAAGATGCCTCGTTTCAAAATAAAAATAGCACTTGACGTACCAATACTATTCGATGACTTTCTCACTCTCTTCATGGACACTTGGAAGTCAGAGGTAGGTACTTTTCTTACCTTTGAGTAGTCTTCATTGTAAGTGAAATTCAATCGTAATGCAAAGAAAAGTGAAGGTTTGGATCTATTCACATGTCGAGAGAATTATGGAATAGGCAGGATGTTCAAGCATAAATACGATCGTAATTTCGCTCAATCTTTCTCAGGAACCTCTGAGACTGAAACTAATGCTACAATCATTATGACTTGAGAGAAATTAGCTCGATGACATTAACGCTATGAATACCGGATTTTGTTTTTATTTTCCCATAAGAAATGAGAATTTATTTTAGCACTTCAAATCTCGCCAACTATACGTAATAGAGTTCCTCCATGTATCTCATTGAAAAGCAAAGAGAGAGCTCTGCATGAGTACGACATCTGAATTTACATACATAGATTTCTAGTGATCTGCTAAAGATGCCAAAAAACTGTCTTCATACATACGAAAAGATAACCTGATAACTCTCACGTTATCATGTTATCGTGTTATCTCTTTTTTGTATTGTAAGGGGTTGTCCTCCCTTTTCAAGGGAAGCATATTGATAGTTACGGGAAATTTCCTGAATCTCATTCTTCTTTAAGAGAATGTGAAAAGAAAGATCAAGTGTCTCCAATGGTAGAGTTCCATAGAACACTATAGAAAATATAAATGCCGTGGAAGTCTTATATGCCTCTGCCGGTATCCAAAGGATTAAACCTTTTATGCAATATGAGATTTCCTTGAACCGTCCTCCTTGGGAAAGAGTATCCAAAAATGCAATCATTCAGGTTTTTCAACGGAAGAAAAAAATTTCCCGTTGCATTTCGATCGGAAGCGTGAAATTCATGCCGTTTGAAGCGAATAGCGAGAAAGAGACAGACGTGAAGGCTTGGAAGGAAGGACAATACAAATGGAGACATCTTCAGGGTCGGCAAAAGTTGTTAAAGCGGTCTTCGTTGTTAAGCAGTAGACGACGAGGGAGGAACGACAACCTAGGAATTGATATGAACAATTGTGAACTTACTGCGAGGGCGTTCCCCGTAATCTTTCATCCTCTCCTCCCAGACCTTCTCTTGGATCTCCTTGATTTGCTTCTCGATACCCTAGAGTACATCCCACGGGAAAGCTAAAATCATCCACGCACACAAACACACTCAAACCGACGAACTCTCTCCATACAGGTATCTGCATTTCTCTATGATTTCTTTGTAGCTGCCAGGCAATCATTCCAAAATGGATGGGAAGATGCAATCAAAACTGCAAGCATATATAAATGACTCCATTGCATTACGTGTAGACTTACTCTTCGGTCTGCCCATAAATTGTTCAAGTCTTTCCTTCCAGACTTTTTCTTGCTCTTTTGTTAGTTCCTTGTCCCAGCCCTGTGCAAACCCACAACGTAAGGAAAAGGAAATAAATATTCATGTTTTGCCATTTTTTATCATTATCATTTCATCACGATATTTGCAATCTTACTTGATTCATGAGTGCTGCCTATTCAACACTTTTTACTACGTATAAATCAAATCTAAAGCATATACGTTTTGCAATGTTGCTGAACCCAGGGAACAAAACAGTAATTATTATTTCAGGCATGCAGCTTCTCAGTTGAGCTACTCCTGGCTGGTTATACGAATCGTGCGATATAGAAGCTACGGATAAGTAGAGAAAACTCAGAGAAACTGAGAATATTTATGAGAGGAAAGGGTGATAGGAATATGCATGCACGTATAGCAAGCGGATGGGAACCAGGATAGGAATCGTTTCAAGGATATCTGTGTAAGCATCACATCGTAGGATATCTTGGTGATGCTTTACGCTATTTGAATGATCAACACATCGTTCAGACGGTCAGGTTTAGCAGTTTCGTGAACTCAGTAATCCCTCCCACAAAGACAAGACTTCCATGACGTCGTGATGGGATCATGCGGGATGAAAGATGAAATCCATCTTGCTTCACGAACAGAGCTACGTGCATGATGTGGAGAGGGAACACGGAGTTCACGCCTTGTTTGACACAAGTTACGACGGTGAACTCAAAGAACAATAACGTCACAGGGGATGGTAATGACTCGGGAAAGATGCCACGAAGACTTACGCCTTCAAACATGCCTTTCTTATCGACAAAAGTCCGATGGTCCACCTGTCGTTCGAACTTTGAGGCTACACGCATCTTGGGCTGAGGAAAGAAGTTGAATAGAGATTTTTTTTTCTAACAAAATGTGCTCTATGGTGTCATGTGATTTTTCAAGCACAGGCCACAGCCCACGAGGTGGGAGACTGGGTGACGGTGGAGAAGGTTGGAAAATGAAAGCAAGGGGAAGACAACGGCAGGAAAGAAGGAACACAAACAGCAGATGCAGTCTCTGGGTGAGTATCTCTGCTTCCTCTACTCGCATTCGTTCCGCATTTTATCCATTTTCTTTGTTTTAGGATTTATGCCACTTACGCCAGTGAATAGATCCTTTTTATCGCCAAAAGTCCGTCTGTCCACTTGGCGTTCGTACTTGCTCGCAACTCGAACTTTGGGCTGAAAAAGTGCAGAGCTTGAACCTTGGACAACAATGGGATTCGTGCATTAGTTCGGCTCCATCTAGTTGCTGTTCTAGTAGGAGCCGAGAGAAAATTAGATGAAGAAAATCTCTCCAGTCTGGCAAACCATACAGTTTAGATCCATGGGGCTCATGATTTCTGAACCTGAGTATCCATTCCGTCATTCATTCATGGAGCTTCATTTACCTCTTCCGCTAATATTTTTATTTTATGTCTTTTCTTCGTGATGGTGCCCAGCTGCAGAAGGCAAAAATCGTGTTGGGGAAGGGAAAGAAGAGAGACAGATGGAGAAGTAGCGTCACGTAGACAAGTAAAATCAGGATCCAACAAGAAGGAAAGATGCCGAACACAGTTTGAAAAGGGATACGAAGCGTCCTTGTATTGTCCACACTGGACTAACACAAAATAACCTCTTCGAATACATGAAATAACTCCATTATCATAACAATGGCTTCTCTCAAATTTCCCTTCGTCTCAAACTGTATTCTTTGGATAGAAGGTTGCAGATAGGTCCCTTTGCGGTAAAGAAAATGCCAATATTGCTGACCCGTAAGGGACGGAAAAACTGATGAAAGTTTCATTATCGGCATCAAAATGAGAGGTGTAGTTCGTTCTGGATTGTGATCTTTATGTGATGATGTTCTTTGGCAATTATCTCTAGTAAAAAGGAGATAATGAAGATTGCAGAGGTGAAGACAATATTGTTATAGGAGATATGATATATTTTTTTAATAGATGAAATGTACACGAGGTCATGATAATTAGCAGAATCATGTATTTTTGTCCTCATCGAATCATCGCAGAATTGCCCGTGTTAGGTTTACAACAGATTTCTGAGATGTCATCCGTCCCGTATGGGTCATATTGGAGAATAACACAAGATACAAGGTCAAGCAATATTTGTTCTTTGACCTTGAATTCGAATGAAGCGAAACTTACAGGATATTTGCCCGTCAGAGCCCTGTAAGAAAGATACGAAAGAGCATATCAGTCACCATTCTCAGAAGTAGAGAATAACCAAAAATCAACATAAAACCTCTTTTGCATTTTTTTTCGGTATTATACCATAAAATAAATATTATTCTTCCTTGAAAGATTCGAATTAGTTCAGTAGTTCCCGAACTAAGGGGAGGGTTCAAGACCTTCCCAATGGAGGTGCAGAAAGTCGAAAAGGAAAGTCAAGGCAATTGGTTTTTTTCAACTAAGATCAAAAGGGAAAATATCTCCCGGGATAGTTATCCATAATTCTCGAGAAGCTCGCCTCCGTCATAAGCCTGCCATAAGGTTGAACAACGCAGTTCTTTAGGTAGACGGCAGGCTAAGCCATAGTCACTGAGGGAAGTGAGAATGCTCATAGAAGTTGAGTTAGGGAACCACAGGAGTAATTCGAATGAAAACGAACAATTTGACATTTGAACGATCAATTGAGATTATATATTTTCTTATCACCTAAGCTGATGAAAGAAAGGGCAATCTCACCGTAGGATGCATACATGTCATTTTTCCATGCACAAGGCAGCATGCATGATTCTAAACGGCAACAAAAGGACTCGGAAGGAGAAAAAAGAAATTATGAATGAAAGCAGCGTCATGAACGAAATCAACCCATCAAAAGCTCTAATGGCGGTCAACGCAAGGGAAAATTGTACTTTGTGAAGGGCTGAGTAGTGTTGTGAGTGTTGATGGGAACCTACGATACGTTGCATGTAAAGTAGGGCTGCCAATTCGAGTAGATTAATCAGCCGATTAATCAATTAAAATTTTCATTGCGACGATAAATATATCAAGATAAGTCAAAATTTAATTGATCACCCCATGAATTGATGCCATTATAGCCGGGCAATGAACTTAGTTTTCAAAGCTCATGAGATCGACTGGACGGGTAAAGTGATGATAACCGTAAAGTTCTGGAGAAGGCATTGGCGTTAGAGATTAACGTTTCTTTCGCCAAGTTAGAAGAGGAACTATTAGATGAATAAAATTTGATTAATCGGTCGATTAATTGATAGGCCGTAATTAATTCGATTAAAACGATCGGTTTGATCGATTAGCAGCCCTAATTTAAAGGGCTGCAGCTGAAGATGCGAAGCGGTCCAGCGGATCAACAAAAACTGAAGCAATAAAAAATAAATGAACAGAGAAAGTAAAGGGAAGATGAAACAAGACGAGGGAATGGCGACCACATCGATACAGGATACATGAGACAAGAAGACATCAAGAATGACAGAGAAGAAGATTGCTTCACCCTGCTCTCCTTTTTTTTCTCGGCAAATCTAAATATCAAGTAAGGGATGGAAGAAGTAGGGGAATGAGGAGAGCAGGGCTCGATAAGGAAGAGAGATGAAATTGGATGGAAGACGAGGACGACGGAGGGGGTGTGTACTTACTCCGGGTCTAGCCCTCTCTTCAGCGCTTTGTTTCTCAACGACTGTTTCTGCCGCTCTCCCAACTCTTTCAGCTACAATAACAATATCCAATACACCTTCACCTCACGAAAACGACCAAGCCGAGGCTAGGAATCTTGATAAACAATTTTTTTTTTAATATTTCCCACGGCCGCTGGTGTATTTCGCGAGACACACAGTACAAAACATGGATGGAAGAAAACACAAAAGTTCCTTCAGTGCGAGGAAGACATAAAAAGAAGTAGAGGAAACCGAAGGAGGATAATGTGAAGGAGCTTTGGATTTCACCAATCACGAACGGGAGGAGAAGTGATCTCTCAGGATTCATCTACAGAAGATTAGGATTGAGAAAACTGCTCGACACGAACACAACAGGGATCAGGTTCGTCCATGCTGTAGACGTAGCCAAACAAAACGAAGCGATTGGTAGCAAAGGATGGAAGGATTCCTGGGAATCCTTCCATCCTTTCCTTCCATCCTTCTTCTACGGATGAGCGGGAATGAATTAGTGAAAATAGAAGTCTGATTCCAACGATCTTTATACTGGATATAAGGTGAATATTGTGAATGTTGTGGAACGCCTACTCACTCCGGTTCCAATCCCAGCCTTACAGCCTTTTGTCGTAATTGCTGTTTCTGTCTTTCATGCAGCTCTTTCATCTGCAGGGACAGGAATAAGTATAGATCCATTTGTGTTATATTCCTCTGACCACATCTCTCTGTCTCACATCATCTCGAAGTCATTCTAACCCAGGATACCTCAGGATGTTGATATTGCCCTAATATAAGTCTTATATTAGGGCAAATCAATATCCAAAATTACATTCCATTTCTCCTTCAAATTTCTAGTGTCGCAATTATAAGAATCCAGGTAGAAGAGAGATCTGGCACAATGACCGAGATGACGTGAGTGAGTCGTCCATACGTTATCCACACTACAGTACAACCACGGGATAAATGCGACCGTACATGCAACAGCCACAAGTGAAAGAAAGTGGAATGAAGAAATCAATGAAAAATATAATTTGAAAAAAGACGGAAATGAGATGAGTTTTATACTGTGTGTATCACTTCCGTTTCCTTTCCAGCGCAAGAGCAAGACGTTCATATATTTTAAAAATCAAAAGTCCGTCTGGCTGCCATGAGCTACGAAAAGAAACTAAGATCTAAGCTAACGAAATTTTGCATCAGTACTCACGAAGTAGTCCTGCAATATATACAGTATACTCTATATTACCAAGAAGTTCCATGAAACACGCTCTATGACGATGAAATACATGCTCTTCCACGCCATTATCCAGCTGCTTTTATACGCGTGGCTTACAGAGAAGTTGCTTAGAAAGAGAACTGGTAAAGACTGTGCAGTAATACTGCTTCATCTACTCATAGACAGTAGGTTACCTTCAGCTATTGTTGTGCAGGGAAAAAGGAAACCCCCTATAGGCCTAAGGAGACGAAGGACTTTGATGAACCGGCACGCCACATTATGCATGCAAAAATGTCATCTCTTTCTAAGTTTTTCTTCTTCAACTTACTCAGGGTCCAAACCTAATTTAAGGGCCTTCTGTCTGTTCTGTTGCCTCTGTCGCTCTTTCAGTTCCTTCAACTGCAAGCAGATTCTGCATTAGCACAACTTTCAAGTTTCCCTTCCCTTCTGACTTGCAAATGACGTCTTTCAGCCTGCAAAGTTACTCAGGTCAGGAGCAGTCAACCGAATTGGTACTGACGATAAAGTTTTCGATTGAACCAGGGAATCAATTATTTTAGTAAAATTTAAAATAAATTCTCGATTGCAACAGACACGATACACTTCACAGGCTGATGGATGTGGCATCTTTCAAATGAAACTGCTTCCTTAAAAAGAAGGAAAGGGAGAGAACTTACGTCGTAGTCCTGTCTCTTTTGTCTCTCTTCAAGATCGTACTTCTCTGTCTCTAGCTTGATAATGGCATCCCAGAGTTCCTGGGCTTTCTTCATCAAATGTTCGTGGTTCAAACCATCGATGTCCAACGGCTTGATCCGAATCCCCAAAGAGATCTTTTTCTCCTCCTCCAGCTGCTCTTTTGGTTTGTTGAACTCCGCCCTCGGGTCATCGAATTTCTGAAAATTTTAATGCGGTTGTCTTTTTAATACAGTGATCCTCTTTGACGAGGCATGGAAGATGATAAAACGAACGGTCTTTGAAGCTCCCCGGGTGATGGTGAAGTTGGGACCGCGAGACTTCTCTTGTTGGGCCTTGAGCATGGCTTGGCGCTTCTTCTCGGCTTCTTCCAATCGCCTCTTCTTTTCGGACATTTCCTTCTGCCGTTTGTCTTCATACTCCTTCTGTTTTCGGATCTCCTCCTGCCTCTTCCTCTCCGCCAACTTCTTCTCCTCTTCCGCTCGCATCACCTTCACCGGAAAACACAGCAAATTCGCCGATTCGCTTAAAATGAAAGGTTCCCTTTACGATGGCAATGGCAACAGACAGTCTGTACTCACCCTCCTCTTGACCTGCTTCTCCTTGAGTCTCTTGAGTTCATCCTCTTCCCTCGTCCTCTGCTTCCTCCATTCCTCGATGTACTCCCGAAGCTGTTCGTCCAACTCCTCCATCTTGGTCGCTTGTCTCTGAAATTCCCATAAAATTTATTCATTTTCTGTCCTCTTCTCATAATAATGGACTGTTCTCGGAGGGAAACATTGAACACACCTTGACGAAATCAGGCTGCTGCTCCTCTGCCTTTGGCGTCTCCTGTCTGAGGAAAAGAAGAACGGAATCAGGATAACTCTCTTTCAAGGCATCATTGGAATAGTTTTCTCTTTCATTCTATGATACTTATCCCACACTACACAAGAGAGCAGGAATATAACATGGGAATCTCTGAAGAACATGGCAAACTCATGCATTGTGCAACATCAACTCACATCAACCCATTTGTTGAATCAAGTCTATCTTTACCTATTCATTTCGATATAGTTACCTTCACATTGAAGGTCAAGCAGACGTATCATTCAAATCCCAATGTGAAATAGAACAAGGAAACAATAATTTTATCGACGGATACTGTTTTCCATAATGTGGTTTGATTTCGTGATTTACGCTCGCTATTGCAAGCTTCTCATTCAGCTATAATTTAATATGCAGGCAGGGGGATTTCTCACTTTTCATGCACTCTGATATGAACTCAATAAATATAGGGGGAAAAACTGTCAAAGGAGAAACATGCTAAAACGAGGACATCGAAGGTGATTTGGAGCTAGGGAAAATCGCCTGGGCCCAAAAAGGTGTGAATATATACAGGTAGACACGCAGATGACATGGATCATTCCAGAAGGCTCAACGTCAACTGAGGTTCTGCAAAATGAAGTGGTCCGTTTTAGACAAGAACACACGGAATACAGGTGAGGGGTATTCTTTTGTTCGAACCCTTCTTCCTTTGGTTGCAGCATTTCAAAGCTGCAGGTGTAAAAAATTATTTTCACAAAAGTTCCCCAACAATTTGTTTCACAAGAGGGGTTTGAACAACTGTTGTCCTGAAAACCCGTCTCACGAACAAGGTGAACATATCCGAAGTGTCCAACGGGTTGCAAAAACTCGCAAACTTGGGGCTATTAATTCGCACAGCACAGGTTGGCATGTCACCACCAATGTTTGAAATGGAAGTTAAAAATAAAAGAATTATTCATTCTCCCATTCGGAACAGTTAAGTTATGGTTAGGACATGGGAGGAAATTAGGACATAAATTTGGGGACATGAGATGGATCGTATAGATCCAAACTCACTTGGGCCTCGGCTTCAGCTGCCTGCATCGTTCCCCGAGAATAAGAAAAAGAACATCGTTTCAGAGATGACTTTTACACGATTTTCATTCTGTACCCATAGGCCTAGATCTTGTTATGGCTGGTAGAGCTGAACCCCAAGTCGGTTTCTTCTGCCTCCTTTTGTAACCCAGTTCAGCGATTTCCTATGATCAGCATGCATTCCAGATGCCTTCCTAAATCGTATCCATGCTGACTAAACTTGATGGGATTCAAAGCGAAAGAAAGCATCAGCTATGGCAACTGACTAGAGCTAAGTGGAAACCGTATGCACTCCGTCTCTCTGCTAAGAACAAGATTGGTACATACTTCTTTTTGTCTGCCGGCGTCCTGCATGTGACAAACCAGCCAAACGCATGGAAGCGAGAAGAAACAAAGAAACAAAATCAAATCATGAGAGCATTCCCATAGAAACTATTGAACCAATTTTTGGGTATCGATTTTTAACTTCTTCAACATGGGCAACGGAGATATTATTCCATGTCATGGAAGCTTTCCCAGCCTGAACTGAAAGAGACTTATTTCTATTCAAAATCCTAAATTATGCATATGCTTACGACTAGGCTTATTCTACTAATGTAAAACTGCAGATGACAAACATACCAGTACATGCTGTTAGTGCGTAATAGAGGACACCGTCGGGGATTAGTTCATTGGGTCAAATTCATGAACCCCCGCCGGTTATTGATACTCTAGCTTCTTCCGTCACTTGACAATTGAGTCATTGGAGCAGTAAGTTAGTGTAGACTAAAAATACAGCATCACAGGAGAAACTTCAGTCATAGAGGGTGGATTACAGAGGCAGAGCAGAGTGGCGTTAAAAGAAATTGTTAAAAAATAACTCGAACCTTATGCATTTTGTCTTGACTCAATTGGAAGGCGATATTTCTGAACTTCCACGTTTGAAACTGTTGCCAACAAAAGAAGTTTGACCGGACGGGATCATGTTTCCAAGGGAGGGGGAAGAAAGTCCAAGAACGAAACAGTGGAGTTCAAAAAGAAAGAGGACAAAGACATCCGAGATGTCGACATCATTCGTGTGAAAGACGTGAGCACAAATAAATCCCAAATCGGTTATTGAGAGGCGTGTGTTTGCTTATATCGGTCAATCAATACGAGGATTAACGATTGAGAACGATCGAGTTACGGTGAATTATTCTTTCTCTCTCTGTCTCTCACCTCTCTTGCGAAGGGCGGAGATCCACCTGTTTCTCCGGTTCTTCCCTAGATTAACGATAATGAAAGACATGCAATGCATCGAACATGAAGCAAACAGCATTTGGAGCTAAGGCGTGCCAGGAGTGCGATTGAGTCAAAGCTGCGAGTGGTTAGCCTCAGCTGCTAGAGAAGTCTAAAGCCCTCACAAACTTCCTGTGATTCCCATTCGTAAGTCTGAGAAATGGGAAACTTCATAACAGTTGTGGGGCTGGCTCTAGAGGGAATTTTAATAATGAAACTGTTCTAGAATGCCGGAGCCATTCATGACATGGAAGAGAGAAAAAGAAATAGGCCATTGGGAAAGAAGACTCACTCCTCCTCCTCCTCCTCCTCCTCCTCGCTGAAAATTAAAGAAAATAAATTCCCATCAATAAGTAAACCAAGACGCACTCCCTACTGAGCTGCAAGGATTCCGTCTAAAAACCTTTTCGCTGTCTATGCGTTCAGTTTTACTGTGCTGTTATCAATTAGAGTCTCTGAGAGAACAATGATTCAGTAATAATTAAAAAATCTAAAGAGAAAAGGTTTTTTGTGCAGCTCACAGTGTTGTTCAATACAGTCCAACAAGAACTCAATATGTATGTACGTAGAGCCAGTCGTGTTCATAAAAGTCGCTGGGATGGACTAGATGTCCACAAAGGTGGAGGTACCTTAATCCTTCGATGAAGAAGGATCAGCAACCTACCTAGGTGTACTGTTATGCCAACACAGCGACAATTGCACTGAGATTTAGATACATATATTCTCGGAATTGAGATGCGTGGTGAAAAACTTGATAACTGCGAATGATGTTGGCGCGAACTGTTACGTTTCCCGTACGTAGGCATCCTTCTCGCTTCCACTCTGGCGTAAATTTTGATAGTAATTATAACGGTCTGATTGGAGTCAGTGAAATCTTTGTATCTTTAACATTTTCGTTTAACTATTCTAGATTTTTACCATTCTGTGACGTCTGGGAAGCTTTACTCCTCTGGTGATTCGTCGCCTCATTTCTCAGGATACATCATATGAGCACAAGTACAGCTGATTGCGCGGATCATAGGTCCCCATAAGTAGTTGTTAAGATTGACGTACCGTATGAAAGGGGACAAGGTTAATCCATGGCTTCGTTGCCCTAAGCTATACATGCTTGAACTTGAATATGAATAAATACGAGGTTCCGTTCTCTCATTCTCGATCGCCCAAACTGGACAATACCAGGTGGCGCAAAAAAAAGTCGTGTTTGACGCCTTATAAAATCCGTTATGGATGATCTAGGTTCGTGATATTTCATATTACGTTGGAAACACCACAAAATTTGTTTTCTGAAAGTTTCATGTACCTAAGTTGTCTGAATAAATATCGACAGTCGCTGAAAGTGGAGTCATAAAATGAACCTTTCCGCGCACGTGGATGGAGTTTCAGGACCACTCGAAGGATTTCTCTACCTTGACGTCATAAATACCGCTTTTATGCCAGTTCTCATCGTAGTATTCAACACATCGTAGAATAGTACTACTGTCGTACATCGTAGGATCAGAATCGATACCACGCAGATGATACGATGAGAACTGGCATAAAAAGCGGTATTAATGACGTCAAGGTAGAGATCATTGGAGCAGTCCTGAAACTCCATCCACCTCGTGCACGGAAAGGTCCATTTATGACTCCACTTTCAGCGACTGGCGATATTTATTCAGACGACTTAGGGACATGAAACTTTCAGAAAACAAATTTTGTGGTGTTTCCAACGTAATATGAAAATCCCACGAACCTAGATCATCCACAACGGATTTTATAAGGCGTCAAACACGACGCGTTTTTTTTTTTGCGCCACCCGGTATAAGTTCCACCGCCTCATTCATTTCGAGCGATCTCGACCGCTTTCGCCCATGTTAGGGCTTACGAGGGTAGTTTGACATTGAGTGAGATCTCAAGTACGCGTGCGTCCACATTGCTTTCACTTCTGAGGTTCTCGCTCATTGTCAAACTACCCTCGTATGTCATTGGATGTGACAGATACGTGAACGGACTCGGCTTCATCTCCTTTTTCCGCATTCTTCAATGCAGCCGGAATGGCAGAAATTGTCATTAACGGAGCATACGATCTTCGCGATTCGGATTTCACTGCGGAGCTCTCATGCCGATGAGATGAGATCTCACGAGGAAATAAGCCTCCGTCTGGCCACCCGTCCAGGGTGCCAAACTGCGTTCTCCTGCAATTAGTTCAGGACAAAGGAGAAGGAAGAATCGTCGCGCATTGCACCGAGGAAGTGAGCGGACTCCGCCACGACTCCATTACTCCACGACCCTTTGATAACCTATATTCGGTAAATAAGTGAAAGGAAATTGCCATCGGTATGGTTTCTGTGGTCACTGCGATATATGCACGACCGGCTCGCGTACGAAAATGCATTTTCATCTTTTCGCAGGTATACTGAACACGTGACAACTACGTTCCGTTATTGGTCATCGATATGCTAACTGCCTTCGACGCGACAATCTGTATTGGCATCGTCGATCTTCAAGGTGTTCTTCTTCGCGAGTAACGCAAGGAAGCATTCCCTTGATGGCATCTACGTGCTTCAACAGTACAAATGAAATTCCTTCGATCTCCCTTGCAATATTCGCACGGCTGATGAGCAGGGTTCAGACGCTCGAACGCAGCATTTCAGATTTCTGTAATGGTTTATTGTTGGAAAGAGGATACAGTAGACCTTCCAGTCTCGCGAATTTTGCAACCCCTCGAAAACAGTGAAAGGAGAATATACGATATCATAATGTATAATCTAGTTACTTTTGCTTAACAGTGTACTTTGAAACTACACACAGACCAACAAATAGCACAGTACTGTTCGATAGAATTTTTACAAACCCCCGTCCTCCCCATTTCGAGGCAATCGATCGTAACCGGTAGGCGAGGGGTATATGTACCCAAGGACCCCGTAATCCGATCCGTATGGAACATTGGGATCAGAGGTGTGTCCTGCTTGCAATGAGTCCCGGCTCGCCCGAAACCGGAACTAAGCTGACACTACTAATAGGTTTATTTCTTTTTCTATTCTACCACGCATTGGGGCATACTGGGCCAGGCATAGCAATCGGATTTCTGCGTTGGGCATGCTAAGTCCAAGAATTTTTCCCCTTGGTCAATCCTGTTCATTATTTTCCCAAAATGACATTCACATGGAATATAACATATTATGATGAAACCTATAAAATTCATAATATTCATCCTGAGTGCAACGACCGACCTCAGCATCACCACACGAAGAATAGACGAGTATAAAAAAAGTGAGAACTGCTAAGTTCTGCCTTCTCTTCCTACGTATCAGCCTAGGGTGAGTTGCTTTATCAATGCCCCACGTTCAACTCCTCTCCTGTAGGGAATTGTGACTGTCAGAGGAAATGGATATTTGTAGCGACTCCCTTTCCGGGCGAGCCGACTGTATGTTTTTTTTTTCTTCAAATGATTGATGATTTTCATAGCGGCTCTGTGCGACTGAGTCGTTTTGAACAAGTGTTGCCAACCTCTGCTTCTGTTAATACCAAAAAGAGAGTGCGCTGTGTCTACAAGAAAATAGCACGTATCCACACTTGATTTAATCGATTCCTGAGGAACCATCGGAGAAACTTGCACGGGAAAGCATTGAAGAACGTTGGACGTACAGAAGCCGAGGGTAGGAAACATCAGAGACATGGTCCATTCGCTGTTCTCAGTCTCAGGCATTCTCGACCAGCAGTTCCCAACTTTTTTTTACATGGCTACCCATGTTTTGCACTTTCAAATCTCAACAACTCGTAGGGATGGTTGCTGATATGGAAAATAATGCAGGTGGAAAGACCATGTATGGCAAAAACGAATCATTGGTTTCTTACATCACCGGCTCCAGGCGATCGAAACCGAATTCCCTTATCGACCCAGGAGTGGTCGCGACCAATAGATTGAGAACTGCTTTTACTGACAACGTCCTCAACTTTCGGTCATGTATTTTAATGGATCAAACTACACGTAGTGACTACGGTAGATTACGTAGACGCATAAAGAGGCCCATGAACTGAAATTCCTTTCGATTTGCGGGTATCAATGCATCCCTGTTTGTGGAAGCCTAAAACAGGGTGGTTCCGCAAAATTTACCCCGAAGAAATCTGCAGAAATAAGTCATCCTCTTTGGAAGAGTTTTGTGAGACAGATGACACACACGGGGCGAAAAAAAAAGTGGTCTAAATTCGGGTCCACCGTGATAAACATGCGAAGGCGGAGAGGAAAATTCCAGGGCTCTCAAATGGCAAACGTGCACATCCTAGTCTGGGGTGTGCTAATCTTGGAAGCTTCTCGCGATCTCATCCAACTCTTGCCAATTGGCAACTTGCTGCACGCGCATTTCATTCATATGACTTCTCTTTCCATATTCTTCCTGCGTCAGGACACTTTTCCCGGTTCCGATAGCAATCGCGCGTCTTTTGTGACGTGAAACGTTGGCCGACTTCCAAATCGGAAGTGGAGTGGAAACGAAAAGAAAAGCAAAACTTCCGCTCCAGAGAACGAAATGTTTCTAGCGAGTTGTCACGGTCCTACGTGTTTGTTTCTTTTCATTCGGCGAGTTGCAACCGAGCAAGAGTAAGAACGGCGCAGTCGTAAGCGAAGAAGGAGAATGAGCGCAGAACTCACGAGTAGACTTCCTCCTCGTCCGACATCTTGATTGGTGTGTCTTTCACAGACTACCAAAACAGGTCTGGAAAAAAAAGGAAAACAGATTATTGCGATCTCGGGATGGTCTCTATAGGGCAGTGATGAACAATCTACGGCCCTTGGAGACTTTTTTGCCGCCCCTTGGATGCCTCCAGTCTCTAAAGATCCATATTTATATGCGGCCTATTTCGGCTCGTGTTCGAGGGCCCTCGGCCCTCGGACTCCTCGAACATGAGCCGAAATCTCAATTAAGCCCTCTAGGGGGAAAAGGTTGTGCACCACTGCTATAGGGGATCAGGGCAGCGAATATCCGTAGAACAGGTGGGGGGGACACTGAGAAGTGCAGGGTTGGAGTAAGATCTGCCAAATATTTCTGGAAGCTGATATTCGGGGCGGTAAATGGGTTGTTGAGTGAAGAAGTTGTTCCATTTTGGCAAGGGAGCCCCCCACTTCTCCTCCGTTCAGAAATGAGTCACCGGTGCACACAGATAAACGAGAGCAATCTACTGGGATTCTTTATTCGATCAGACAAGCATTTAACAGTTTTCATAATTATATAAATGTTGAAATAAGGCGAGAATGTATTGCGCAATAGAACGCCTAAGACCGTGCTGAAGGTGTATTTGGAGCAGCTTCTGAGGTTTCGATAAACTCGAACGCAAGACTCAGTTGGACTTACAGATAGGGCATCTACTTAGAAATATTATTTTTTAAATCATGAGAGAGATTTTCCCCTGAGAAAAAATTGCATGCATTGACATTCACTGGAGATGACGAAACTTGAAGGCTCGTGGATGCACAACAGTTCCTGCACTTCACCGCGAGACGATCAAACGCAGTCCGACACTGATCTCGCACTGACGACCGGAAGATTTCCCGCGTTATATCACCCCCTCGTTATCGCGATGAGACGGGGAACTTACACAGAAAGCGAAGAAGGGGGAGCGAAGCGTGAGTGCGTGCGTGTGTGGGGGATCCGAAGGGAAATGGAGGGAGATGAAGGGAAGGACTCGGACTTCTTGGCACGACCTGCTCCACTCTAAAAATATTCTCTAGCCCGGAATGAAGAGAAAAAGTTACCTGCCTATCGGAGTCCCTTTCCCCGTGGATCCCTTAGGTCGCATAGGCCTTACACTCTCGTCTTCACGCGTTCATTCATTCCATCTCACGTGCAACGAGCCGATTCCGTCGATCAACTGCGCCGTGATCCGGAGCTGAACATAGCCGAACAGAGACCGATCGGGATCGCTTGACTTTTTTTGCCTCTCGCTTCGTCGAAGCAGGAGCTCGACTTCTGCGTCCAATTTCCAATTATTACAAAAATGCGTTTTACTTTTTTCATGCCAATGCCTCAGTTGGAGAGCTCCATTCGAGCTAAAAGAAGACGGGCTTGCTCCTAGACATGAGCGTAATTGGGGCCACCTTCTGGGGTAAAAGGGGGTAGAGAGAGGCTCTCAGCTATTCTGTTTCTCGTCCCTTTTCTTCTTTTAGCCAATCGGGCCGGGTTTGAGTATGCGTTGCCAAAAAAGGGCGAGGAACTTAGACGTTTCCTGTGATCTTCACAAGTCCGACACGATGCGTGAAATATATACGTGCTTTAACAACACGGAACCAGACATCGTTATTTTGATTCTACGGGCAAAACTTGAGAAGGAGGCATTAGGAGAAAAGTTCTATCGAGCTTGCTGATCGAGAACTTTTGCTGTATTTGCTGAATCCGAGGACAACGTAATGGGTTATAGCCATTTCAAGTCTGAAGCTGTAGAGCATTCATATTGGGGTGTTTTGCTTTCAATAACCTACAGCATGAAATGCGGATCGGTACTGTTATGTCTCCAAAGTAGACTGTAAGTCAGCATCGAAAGTCGAATCAGATCCAGACGACCCCTAAAGAGGAATTCTATTCAAGAGACGAAAAAAACTACGACATCGAAGTGCTGAGCCCTATGATCCTGCTGACTGCTGCAGTCTTTCACGACTTCACAACTTTCATGACCGGTACTGCAAGTCATCGGCCTGTAAGAGTGTTTCTAGGAGATCCAGAGTTCCCCTGCAAACGATCTATATTGAGGCTATTAGGCTTGCTTGAAATTGATCAGGCAGGATATAAGGACCACCCATGACTTGGAAGGAACGTGAAATGGATGTCTGATACACGGTAAGTCGTAGGCAGTGGGGAATGGAGGTTGGAAATAGCCTTGCTTCGCACTCTCGCTCACTCTCTCTCTCTCTTTCTCTCTCTCTCTTTCTCTCTCACACTCCTTCGCTCTCTCTCTCTCTAGCTCTGTTCTGGTTTCCAGCCTCAGCTCCTGCCTTTTTAGGCCTCTCCATCTGGATATACGCCAACCTACATACTGAGGAGCATCCTCCTCTCCGTCTCTACATTCCCCCGAGACCACCTTGGAAGCATATTCGGAAGTCGCGGTCATTAACCATTCAGGAATAATTATATAATTATTATAATCTTGCCAGCAAAGTCAAGCTTCGACCTGACTGATACGAAGACTAAAACAAGAATCCAAAGCATTTCATGAATCGATAATAAGAGCTATGAAACAAAATACGGGATTCGATCAGAGCAACATTCCGCATTCGGGAGTTAAGACATGCTGACAACGCACTTGTCCAGCAACGCTGTATAATCCAATGATTTAAAAAAGTTTGTAAATATGCCAGGATCAAGCTACTGCTACGCAATAGCAGGTTTTTCGACAATTTTCTTTCGAAGGAATTGGCAGAAAATAGCTATCGCAGATCAACAGTATTCATATTTCAGATTGCCCAAGAAAAAACTCCATGTTAGAATACGAAAGATAAAACCTGAGAATGTCGAAGCAAAAATTGTGAAATCTGAAGTGAATGAGTACTCCAGGTCAGCGTATCGCAGACAAGTAAAACAAGGAAAAAGAAAACATCGCTTCTGAGAAGCCTGAGGCTGAAGAGTCACGGAACACAAATGATCAATTTGCCTCCCAGGAGTGTAGCCAGGATTTTTTTTTGTGCGTGTGTGTGTGTGTGGGGGGGGGGGGGGGGGGGGGGGGGGGGGGGGGGCGGGGGGGGGGGGGGGAGGAGAGGGCTGTAGCCCATGAGAACTGCAATCTGCAATGTCTAAAGCAATCTTTGCCACTCGTGAGACGACGTTTGGTCGTGGTGTACGCGATAAAAGCCTGAGATATCTCTGGGGTCACGGTCCCCAGCCGCAATGTTTAAGTGTATCATGCAACTGACAAATATTTTCCCTGGATGGGTCATCTGTCTCACTCTCTCGGTCAAAGAATCGATGGACTTCCGTTGCGCTAGGGGTGGCAGAGCCCAGACACTTGTGGCCTACATATCGGGCCTCCTACTTATTCCTACTGCGGAAGGGATGCCAAGAGAGGTCGAAGGGGGACAGGGTCTCCAACCCCCTTTCTCTCTCTTTTCCTTTTTCTCTCCCTTTTCCTCTCTTTCTCTCCCTTTCCCTCTCTCCATCTTCCTCCTCCTCCAAACCCTCCCCTCCCTGCGGTTATGCCACAGTTAGTTACTTTACTCGCGTCAAGACCGAATTTTATGTGCAATAATCATGAGCTGAGAAAATCGATCGATGGCCTGTTCTGCGTCACAGAAAGAATCCTTTTGCGTTCGGAATAGATTAGGTGTCATGCGAGATGATCTATGAAGCTTGGAGGGAAGGAAAGGGATGAACTTATTCTTATACAATTACACACACCTGAACACGGTAATAAGAAATGAACAACCAAGAAAAGCATTTTGCGAAGTAGTACCTCACGAGCAATGATGTCAAGAAAGCTGATTGCAAAATGGGAATCTTTCCTCTCATTTTCTTTAACCCTTTCAAGCATGATGCCCACTATAGTGGACGGCAAAATTGTTGGCGATGATGGTGGTTTTTTAGCCATGATACACATACCTCGAAACTTTTGGCGCATCAAGTCAACTCAAGTGCACGTAATCTCTTCAGTGTTGCTTTCTAGCGGTGAAACATGTGACTATTACGGTTGAGTACCTCCTTAAACGTTAGACCAAAAAAAGGCATATTTTTCTTTTGCTCGAAAAATTCATACGTGAAAATGATAATGATAAATAAATTATATTTGCTGGCCTACCGGATATTAGGGGGGAAAAAGTATTGGAATGGGCTAAGTCAAGGTCGATATCTATCTGCGCGGTTTGAACTTTCGCTATTCCTCGAGTACCTGTTGTAGACATTTTCGCCCTGGAATTCGACGTCTTCACCTTTTTTTTTTTACTTTAGGGTCTCTCCATGTGTGTCGATACAGAAATTCCGGCGACATCGAATGGCTTTTTGCATCACCTTTCGGAATTCTTTGCAGAGACAATGTGAAGACATGCGATGACCCTCCTCGGGAATAGCGCGTTCGATGCGGGAGAAATGAAAACCGGAAGAAAATTTTCTGGGATGTTCGCAGGACTCGGAACTCGGGTTTCTCGTTCATTTTTCACCGACCTTTCCTTTTCTTGCTTTGTCGTCCATCTGTCGTCTCTCGATCCTCTCTCTTCGTAATGACGACTAGACTTGGCCCGAGCGAAGATGCTTCGTCTATTGCGCTCCTGTGTCGTCTGATCTCACGGGAAAAGGCTGTGACGCTCGAAGCACCGTCAAAATGAGCATCAGACTCGGGTGCATTGTTCGCCGTAGTTGAAATCATACTACCAAGAGCATCGAAACTTGGGAGTTTTCATCGACAAAAAAAATAAGGGAAGCTTGAAAAATTGCACAAAAATTGATTTATGACGTGAATGATGGCATCAGCTGCCGATGACATGCACCTTACCAAAGACAGCAGCTCAAAGAAATTCTTCGATGAGGAATATCAATTACGGGAATTATCATACCCACTCTTGACTGCTCTCGACGATCCGAGCAGATTGGGGATGCGGAAACACCTATTTTCAGTTCCATTCAAATTAGCCTCCTTTGCGCTCTTATTTTCTCGCGAAATGAGGCGGAATTCCCAAGTTTACATGAAGTTCCCAGACTAAAACTCTGTGTTCGCCATATCCACCTCGTTCGGCGCTGGTTCCATGCTGCTTTTCTCTAACCCTTTGCGGACTGTACGTCTTCCTCGTATGCGATCCGTTCCGAGAAAAATGAAATCAATGAAAAGCGAACTTTGACACCCACATAGGGGAAGAGTATAAAATTGCACAATTGTGTGCTCCTCGTTCCCTCTTCAAGGGATGAGGATTTATGGGAAACACGTGAAAGGTTGGAAAAGTCTCGCATTCTTTTCAAGACTTTCCCGTCCGGGATTCGGCCTCTGACGTCACTCTCGGCTGACGCTGTGGTCGTGTGCCTGCTGCTAAAATGACAGAGTGGGAAATTTTCAGATATCCTGCTTTGCTCCAAAAACCTTCACGTTAAGGCAATTACAATCGTATTCTATTGCAAAGAAAACATTTTAAAATTTTGATCATGCCTTAGGCTTCAAAAAGTTGAGCGAAAGGACATCCGTCAACGGCAGAGGATCACTTACACCACGGAGATTTCCCTTTGCAGCCTTAGCTGAGGATGTCGATTGTTGGCTAGAATACATCAGATGTTGGGTGAGTGCCTTTTAGAGGTCTCAAGGACTCGACTTTTAGAGACCGAACAAAAAAAGGGTGCCTGTGGATGCCAATGGGTCGATGGGTCCAGTCTTGGCACACAGGTCTGCCAAGACGGGACAAATCACCGACTGCTTAAAGCGAAACTTTGAGAACCTACTCCGAAGAGTGGGATTCGACTGATCGCTAGTGTGGCAGATGTCTTTCCGTGCTCTCCGGGATGCGCGGCACCACAAAATACTCATCGAAATATTATGCATGACTATGTATCGCCGAAGAAAGAACAAAAAATGCAAAGCCTCCACGGACGTGCAAAGTCAGAGTCGTACTTTTTTGTGTTCTCAACTATCGAGGTATATGTACCATTGTACCAACATGGAGATGTGCAATATATTGATGCTACAAGAATTAGAACGATGAGACCGATGTCCTCTACCGTGAGCAAACGCCAGCTTCAGACTTTTTATGAGCATGGCTCGGGCATGGCTCGGGCACCTTTCATGCCAAACCCAAGCCTTGACGAAGGGCATTCATAAAGTTGCCGGACTCCGTCACTCCCGAACTGGTGTTACTTCTCGAGGGAATTTCGTATTGGGCCTCGGGAGTGCTTGGGAGAAATATCTCGTTCGTTTGTTTTCGTTTGACTTTTCCACATTTTTTTTGCAAATGCCAGGAACTACTTGATCCCTCTGATGAATGAACTACGAATTTTTAAAACCAAATTTGAAACTCGAAGTGCCGTCAGATTTCGTGCGAACGTAAGCAATTGCATCACGCTTCAGGAATCTCTATGGGATTCGTGTGGGAAAAAAAAAAAACATAAGAAGACAAGACTGACCTCAGGGATGTCCGAAAATCAATAACTGTTGAGAAGCGAAACTTGGAAGAAATGGCTAGCATGCTGTCAGACGAGATGTGCGAGTTTTCCGTGAACTTATGGATTGCCACTCACTATGATCTTCCTGAAGACTTCATTGCACTTTTCCGATGTCTTCCTCAACTAGTATGAATGGCCAACCTGACAGGTCATCCCGAATGGAAGTCTTGTTTTCTTCGAACACTTTGTGCCATTCGAATACAGTCATCCCCCGAAGTTACGTCGTAATTGGTTCCGAGACCGGCGACGTAAGTCGAGACGACGCAAGTCGGGGGATGGCTACCATGGAACAGACTCGAGCATTGTTTTGCTCCACAAACAGCGAGACGCAACATATAGTTTCTTTGAAGCGTTTTCTCAATGTCACGCGAAACTTGATGTTACTCTGACAGGATCGTAAATATGGGTGGAAAAGGACAGGCTCTTGGCCAGAGGCGCCGAGAAGGGAGGAGGGAAAAGCATGCAAAAATGCGAAAGGCAAGGGGCAAGGTTGGTTGGTCGGTCGAAATCAGAAAATCTGGTGATAAAGTAAACGTGGCGGAGTGCTAGTCTCCTTACTGAGACTTTGCTTCTCCTGCCATCACCTCCTCTCCCATCCCCATCCCCTTCACCGAACATCACTGAAATGTTGGCAGCCGAGCAGGACCAGATTAACAAGTTGCGAGGCCCGGGGTAAGTGAATTCTTGAGGCCACCCCCCCCCCCCCCCCCCCTTAATCCGGCCCTGCAGCCGAGGGAAGGTCTGGCCCTCCGACTGGTGCCTCGAGGAGAGAGGGAGGGCACAACCTTCTTGACCTGCCTTGGGTCGCCAAATAGGGTCATTTCAGCCCTGTGCTCTGAATCGTCTATTTGGTTTCATAAAACTCCTCATTCACTTTCACCCGGGAATCAGAGTCCCTTAGATAAATAATTATTGAGGAAGAAATTATAACCAGGCATTCGTGACGTGATAAGTGAAATCAGTATGACTCGCATGGCCGATCTACGTCCCAGAAGAGCAATAATCATCATTTTCATCGCGTACTTGGACAACAAGACTAAAACTTGCAAATGTCAATAAGGGTGGAGCAAAAAAAAAAACGCTTCCTCTTTAAGACCTTACAAAACCTTCTGTAGATATGCTAGATTTTCTTTTTTTCTGTATCTCAGAAAACACTAAATTTTGTTTCAAGAGTATGAAGACGAAGTCGTTTTGGCAAGGAGCAACAGTCGATGGAACTTGAATTCGAAATTCCGCTTTTCCACGTATCGATAGGTACCCAGTTTAAAATCCCGGCTGGAAACAGCTATAATTTCCAGCTGGACTCCAGCTGTAAATTCGGACCCATTCTAACTGGGTTACAGCTGGAAAGTACTAATCTCCAGATTTGTTCCTGACTGCTATATCAATAGCTAAATGAGAATCTTTTTGTTGACTATTTTTTCAGAGGTCCATCAACAAGAACAGCTGATTTTCAACTTTAAATGTGGCTACATTCCTGGTGTAGGGTCCTCTTCATACATTTTCAACTGGAAAATTTCCAGCTGGAAGAAGCTATTAAAACCAGCTGCATTCCAGTTGGAAAATTCCAACCACGAAACAACTGGTACCTACTATTTTCCAGTTCTTTGCCAGCTGGAAATGGTCCGAATTTACAGATTTGATCCAGCTGAAATATTCCAGTTGGGATTTTAAACTGGGTAGTGGCTTCAGCAATGCTCTGCAGATGTGTCCTATTTGTCGCCACAAAAACCCGCTTCTTATGGCTGCTCTCTCACTATTCTCTCTTCCTCTCTCTCCAGTCCTTCTGCTCTCAACGCACCATCAAACTCAGACCTTATCTTCTCATCTGAGGCCTAAAGAGTAGACGCAATCAAGAATACGATGACGAGAACACGACATTTAAATAAAAAATAATAATAACCTTGATGGCATCGAAGGAGAGAAATATTTGGGGCAGAGTGAGACTGCATTCACCCCATGTGTGAAAAAGTTACATTTATGACTGCTCTTTGCATGGCTGTCGCTTTCAATCCAAACTGCGTAGACACTTTAGGCTTTCCGGAAGCAAATATTGTAGTGTTTCCAAAGTGATATTTAAAAGAAATTACAAGCCTAGAATTCCCAGTCAGTTTCATAAGGCGTCAAACAGGACAGTTTTTTTTTTTTCACCACCCGATATAGCTGTGTAGACTAGCTGCAGATTCTTCTCAACTTCACGGTGTTTTAGCATACAAACGTTCGACTGCTTCTGATTGTCTCGACAATTACCATTGCAAGTATAATCGAGGTCTTCATCTGCCAATCTGGTACAATTGGTTGGAAAAGGCTGAAAGCCACTGTTCGAGACTAAGCCTATGTCTTTCTGAAAGGGGATATGTTGGGGGAGATCGAGCAGGGGACGGCGAGGACATACTACGTAGCTCGTACTCGCAAAGTAGTGTAGTGTTTGGAATGTCATGGGGAGGTATCATCGAACGGCCTGGTTTCAGTGGTGTGGTGTAAACACATGTGACCGTCTATCAGGAGGTCAAGGTACTATTCACGGCCGTTCCTTTCATTTTCTCGTACCATCCTACTCTTCCCTCGACAGGTCGTCGGCCAGTACAGTGGTACAGCCTCTGAGCCTTCGCATGTTTTCCGACAAGTCACCGCCTATGGCTTTACCGTAAATATTTAAAGGAAACCTTTCTCCGAATCCAGTCTTCGAGCTGTGCTTATGTCAATTTTCATCGAACAACTTTCCGAAGATTTAGAAAGTCTTTTAAACAGCAGACCGGACAAAAATAAAACCGACTGCGGCATTCATTTGGTTCAACTAATTAAAACTTGTATGTGGAACTTTTATTTGTCCTGTTGCTGCACAATATCAAATGCTATCATTCAACTCCTCATAGTATCTGAGGCTATTATTGACATACTTCTATCAATCCTTCCGAAATGGTGAGATTTTTGGGGACCTCTGACATGATACTGCAGATACGGAGCTTTAAAGTAATTGCGCTTTGCGCTTTGCACCGAACAGGCTTGGGAAGAAGGGAAAGGAATTTATTTTATATGCCAGAATTTATTTTATATGCCAGAATTTATTATAAATGCCAGAATTGATGGGGCGTGTGCTTGGAGCTCCCTCGGTCTTGGATCGGAAGGGAAATTAGCTGGATCAAACGATAGAGGAGGAGCGGCGAGAGATATTCGAGACTCTTCTAGGTTTTTTTTTTTAAAGAGGATTTTATCGCAAAGAAGCCGAGAAGATTGCTCTGTCAGTCTGATCTAGACGTAACATTTAAAAGTCATTGACAAGGAGCAAGAAGCAGAAATGGAATGCGTATAGGTGCACGGGCAATCTAGCGGAGTAAGAGGTCTATTCGGGTCTCCTCGAGGTCGTTGAAACGTGAAATGAGGGTAACCGAGCGGAAGGTCGAGGAGCGGCTAGCGATTTATGACGTTCCTTTTCTCTCGCCATCCTCAGAGAGATAGAGAGAGACTTCTCCTTCGTTTCTGTCTTGTGAATCTGTGGGCACCTGTTCCGCAGTCCTTACTCGCCAGTTGCTCCGAGTTCTTTCGTGAGTGCATGGAAACGTCCTTTCCGTTGCCGCTCCGCAATCCAGAGCTTACACCACGCATTTCTCGTCTTTCTGTTATTTCTTTTATCCCAACTGGCAAGTGCGAGTGCCACCCGGGAATCCATATTGGAATTACGTAATGCACCCTGGCATCTCTTCGAATGCCGTCCGATCGACTTACCATCAGAATTGATGCTCTGTGTGAAACAGGCATCTAGAGAAAGAACCGCATGAAAGATGTGCATAGCTCGAAAAATTGCCTCATCGGAAACGGGCCTCGAGTCCACCAGCTATAATGCGTTAGGATCCAGCAATTTTGGAGATGCGAAAGTTCAAACAACCCCCTCTCCTCCTGGCAATCGCATACGGAGATACCAAGGAAAACCGAGCGTATAAACCGAATTCGACGAATGCGGTACTGGTGGATTCGTCTCCGCCTGGGGTGCACCTTTTGGAGCCTCAAGTACCTATCTATAGCTGGAAATTGGCTATTATCTAAAACGTCCAGACTGGCAGATAAGTTCTTGAACCTATTTCGACAAATATCTGGACGAGTGCCTTTAGTTTTCTCGCCACGCGAGGAATGGCAAATAAAAAGAGAGTGAGGCAACATGGGCCGCGGGGTCCATGATTCCCCATCAAGAATGATGCGAATAATAATTAAAAAAACTAGCCCAAGAAAAGAGGGAGGCCACAAAAGTGAGAAAAGGTAATTTTAAAAAGTAGGCGTTTTCCTCCCTACTAGTGATGAAACACGCTTAGAAGTCCAACATAACATAATGCCAGAGATATTAAATATAATGAAACAGAGATCAAAACAATGGACCATTTAAGCATTAAACTTAAAAAAAAATGTAGCATGGTTTTAGACTTAACTGTAAAGTTCTACATATGGGAGATGTTGAGGAACATATCAAGCATTATATCATTAAATTTTTGGAGAGTTGGCGGCAAAACATAATCCTTGTGGAAAAAAAATTAAAAAAATGGTCCATGGTGCCCTACCCTCACCTCTTGATGAGACTGTGCCATCCCTATACCTTTCATCTATTTCGGCATATGACGATGATCTGAGTTTCCAATGACACGAGATCACATAGAACACAAATTCATGGATGCGTCATAAAATTAAAATCAAGAGACTGTTCACTTCATACATTCGAGTATTTCCTCACTCGCCTCTCGGGAAATCAGCAGTAACGCGTGAAGTGTCGTTGAGAAGCACGATGAAGTAAAAGAACGGCTACAACAGCGTAATTATTTCCAGGAATGGTCTTCACTTGACCTCAAAACCTCGTGCCAGTTGGGTTCAGGCTCCAGCACAAGAATGGCCATCGATACGAAAAATATGAAGTCAAGCTCTTGTATCAGATATATCTATAATATGGCGAAGCAGAAGTCCAGAAAACGTCCCGTGTCACCTCGGTCGACAGACGGACAAGATCTGGTGAATATTCGATGTTCCCTCGCATTAAAGCAAAATTACACAGTCGCCGATTTGAAGGTGATACCAAGGCGAAGATCGCCACTGCTGCAGGTTCCTTTGTCGCAGAAAATAGCCTCAACCCGGCATTCCAGTCTTGGATGAATCGTGTTAGCAAGCGTATAAAATGTGGGGAATGTTACCATGAGAAGGAAAATTGTTACCAAGAACACAGGTTGATATTCATTCGTTCATTTGTAATGCCGCTCGTACTAATTTAATGGAGTCTTCGGCCGAAGCAAGCGGAGGAGCATCGTCAGATGTTCCGGATTCCTGAACGACGGACTCGAGCCCGGCAGGTCGAGCCTCGAGGAACGAAGCCGAGCGATATACGTCCGCATCCGTCCACGTTGTACGGGGCCTACCGACTGGCATTCTGCCGCTCATTTTGGATCGAGAAACCCTTTTTGGAGTCTCTGGGGGCAGAGGGAAGACGTCGAAACCAAAGGGCTTCAGATCTCTCGATCCGAGAATGAGTAACTGATCGACTTTGTGGTTCTCACAGATGGCGGTATTCCACATCTCACAACGAGCAACCCTAACAGAATGTTCAACCCAAAGGTGGATTTGGAACCAGGTGGTTCTCTCCCTCTATGTGGTTACAAATTCTTTCATGATTCTTTCATCATACGCAGCTCATGGTCATAGTGAGGGTGGAGAGGTGAATGTTTCACCTCCTTGGAAATGCCAGATTTGTCCGATGTTCCGATATTGACCCCTTCGAGGCCCATGGTACGCCTACACTGTAAAAAAAAAATAATGGTTCAGACTAGAACCCTTAGATCAAATCAAATCAAATCAGTTTATTCAGGCAATTCAGCACATGCTATAATACCATGATTTCATATCTCTACATCATCTTTTTATTTATTTTATTTTATTTTACCCTTCAGGAATGATCTGTATTTGCTGTCAGCATGGGATGGTTTTCTCTTTTTTCTAATATTTCTCGAATACATTTAGCCAGTGAGCTCCAAATCCGTGCACTATTATCCTTAGCAAACAGTTGTTTCAGTTTATATTTACTTGGGAATTTCCAAAAATACTTGCTCAGATAGGTTTTCCTCATGCTCACATATGCCTCGCACTCTAACAATACATGGTAGTCATCTTCCACTTTCCAGCAATAAGGACATTTGTATTCCCAATTTCTCGTTCTCCATTTATATATGCCTAGTCGAAATACAGCTAAGGTTCTTCTATCCCTTTCTGAGACTTTCTCTAGATATTCTGCCATACCAGGAGTTTCTTTTACTTCTTTGTACAGGCTTAATGTCCTCTGCTGCTTTATTATTTCGTACTGTTTTTGAAATTCAATATCTACTATCCTTCTCTTTGCCGTCAGCAAAAACCATGATCCCCCTGGGCCATATCTCCATGCAAATGATAGTCCAACTTCGTTAAATAAGTTCAGCATATACAGCCCCCAGCTGTTTTTCCCTTGCAGTGCCCATTTTTGCTGTACCTGGAGAGCAGCCCTTACTAAGAAAGCATCAAATATCTCCATGCAAATGATAGTCCAACTTCGTTAAATAAGTTCAGCATATACAGCCCCCAGCTGTTTTTCCCTTGCAGTGCCCATTTTTGCTATACCTGGAGAGCAGTCCTTACTAAGAAAGCATCATCTTTTTCCCATAAACGCTCCCAAAACCTTATCCTTAGTTGGTCCATATATGCTTTTAGTGAGATCCTTCCTAGCTCCCATTTTACAGCAACTGAGCTTGCACTGTTTGGAAGAGCTATAATCCCTCTCAGAAACTTCATATGTGTAGCCTCGATCAGCTTCATTTTCATTTTGCTGGATCTCCATACTTCGGCTCCATAAAGTATTCCAGGGAGTACCAGCATATCTAGCAGCTTCGTTGCGTAAGCTACTTGCTTACTCAACCGCAGATTCTTCTGTAGGGTTAGCAGCTGTATCCATAACTGTTTACCTTTATTATGCATAGATTCTCCCATTTTACCCCAAGAGCCGGTTCTGGAAAAGATCACACCCAGGTACCTATACTCTGGGGCAACTTCTACTTTCTGTCCCTTATAATACCACCTCTCAGTTCTACTTATTGCTCCTCTTTTCTTAAAGACCATAACCTTTGTTTTTTCGATATTTACTTCCAGCTTCCATTTATCACAAAAGCTCTCCAGAGCTTGAAGCATCTTCTGTAGTCCTATCTTGGTTTGAGAAATCAGAACCAGGTCATCTGCATATAGCAGAATAGGGATTTCCACCTCATTCAGGTTAGGTTCATGGTGTCAGACTGATAGTATCTCTTCTTCTATATCAAATGTACGTATCAAAAAGTAAACAAAAATCGGAAGTCGCCCAACGTGGGGCTCGAACCCACGACCCTGAGATTAAGAGTCTCATGCTCTACCGACTGAGCTAGCCGGGCTCACGCAAGTAAGTTGCTTCATATTGATTTTGAAAAATTCGATCATGGGCTCTGCTAACAATGCGCTGCATTGAATGGAACCTTGAATGGGACATTGTCGACATGGGTCATTGACTTGGAACTATTTTCATTCGGATTCAGACCCCACACGTTCACGATTGCGTATTTCTTTCGGGAGGCAAAACCGACATAAATTCACGGCAAGGAGACACGCTGAGCGGTCAGAAATTATTACTTAACTCATGCGAAAACTTGAAAGCTGCTGGAAAGGCATGAGCAACAGATAACATTTTTTTTTACCAAAAGGCGCATGCGCAGCGCTCAGCCTGGGTTGGAGGGTCACTTCGCCTACCAGAGCATCCAGTTCTCTTCCAGTCTTCGTAGCTGATGGATGCATTGCTGTGAAGCGAAGACGGACAAGAAGTACATGTCACAGGAGGCAGGGTAGCTAGACGATCTTGCGCGATGCCATGGGAAGGCGTGCTCTCCTCCCTCCTTCGAACCTACGTGCCACAAGCTTTTCGTCTCCCCGAAGGTAAGTGAAATGGAGGTCCATAACCAGACTGGACTGGCCATGTCTTTTTTTCCTGTGGCTACGATGACAGCAGAGCGCTGCAGGGTCATGCCAATCTGAATGTTATTGACGTGTATACGCGTCCGCCACTTCACATATGTACCATTCTTGGTCCAAAGTGCAGCTTTAGTAAATCTAGTCAATCGGGCGTTCACCTGACATAATACATTACCTTCCTAAAGTATCTACCTAAGGAGAATAAGCACAATTTAAACTAATTACCTCTTTCTTAAAACAGAGAAAAAAAAACTTGAAAACTTGCATGAGGAGTACCGCATAAGAAAAAAACCCCAGCGTTGAAGATTTGCTCTCCTGAAGCTCGCCAATTGCAGGCACTCTGCCGTCGCACCGTACCAGATAGAGCCAACAATGTAAAAGAGTGTAAAATTGAGATGTCAGTCAAGTGTGACTTCTATGGTACGAGGAAAAAAGAACCGCCCAACGTGGGGCTCGAACCCACGACCCTGAGATTAAGAGTCTCATGCTCTACCGACTGAGCTAGCCGGGCTCCTGCAGGAACGAAGCACATTAATATCATATTGTGAAAAGATTGAGCATCAGCTATCTCAACTGAATGCAGTCCTGTTCCCAACCCTGTGCGTCAAGAACACGAACAATCCAGAGTACCCGAGAATATCAATGGACAGGATCTGGAGATCGTCGAGCACTTCGCATGTCTCTTCAGCCATCTCTCGCAGAAGGCCAACAGGAGGAGAGGCCCCGAACGAAGCTCCTTGTGCTCGATGGGACTTGGGTGACCGAACCGAATCCACCCGGAGAGTTTTGGGGCGGCACCGTCAGTGCCGCCTCCGGAGGATTCTCCGAATCAAATGGGTAAGACGAACGCCAGCGTCCTCGAGGAAGCAAATACGACCAGCATCGAAACAGCGATCATCAAGCATCAACTTCGATGTGCGCATGTCCAACGAACGTCTCCCAAAGCAAATTCTCTTCGACCAACTCAGCCAGGGCCGAGGAACACGCGCGGGACAAAGGAAACGCTTCGAGCTCTCCAAACGCATCTCGAGTCGAGCGGCATCGACACCACGAACTGGGAAGAACAGGCCCAGAACAGATCCCGAAGACTCGCGAAAAATTGTGTGTCCCATTTCGAAGAGAACCGCCTCGCCCGGGAGGCCGAAAAAAGGCATAGGAGAAAGAAGAGGGATAAAAGGCCGAGAACATCGCGATCTACTCCTCCCCTCGAGCATCGCCTGCAGCATCAGCCATAGGACGTGATGCTCGAGGATCGGCCTCGAGTCCCCAACCCCGACCTTGACCCGTGGAAGACATCATCCTCGACCCCGAGGCATCCCCGCCGACGACTTTTTTGATGCTCGTAAGCTCCTGAATCGGCATGAGGAAAAAACGAACCTTCGCCCAACGTGGGGCTCGAACCCACGACCCTGGGATTAAGAGTCGCATACGCTACCGACTAGGCTAACCGGGCTCCTACCCACCATTTTAAAGGAATAGTATGAATAAAGTTAATTTGTTCAAAACATAGCATCATCGCGAATTCGGAAGGATGAAAGCTGCAAGAGCATGAGCAATAATTGTGAACCTTCCTTAATCCCAAAGGCGCATGCGCAGCGCTCATGCTGAGTGGGAGGGTCACTTCGCCTGCCAAAGCATCCAGTTCCCTTCCGGTCTTCGCGGCTGAAGGATGCATGGCTGATGGAAGGGATGTCTGAGAGGCTCCGGTCGCGTGACTTTCGCCCCCATTCTCACCGTCTGTCGTCCTCGTCCGCACGGATTGCTCTGCGGCATCACCAGCGTGCTCATGGCGGATTCTTCCTGATTTCTCCTAGGCCTACTACTAGGTCGAATTGGCTGCAGAAAGGCAAACGAACCATCAACGACGACAACTTGTATTCTTCATCAGCTGGCCTGACTGGTTAGATTAAATACTACGTTCTTTAACGCTTTGGTGATGAGTCGGGACCAAAGGTTGAGCTGGTTGCCCATAGCAACGAAGTCCTAATGCGTTTCTTTTTATGCAAAAACCAAGAATGAAAGCTTCATCTAGCCGGCTAGCTTCTTGTTAGACTCTAATGTCGGCCGTGTCCAAGGTCCTACAGTACGATGATACCTGAGGCATTACAATAATCTATTAGAAGGGCTATTTTGTATCGTCTTGAGACACATTCACTCATTTGAAGGAGTGCAACAAGAGGGCCGGTATGAACCCAGCTCCCTGGGCTTGTGCGACAATATCAGGATGGGAAAGGGAGAAGCAAGCTGTCATAGAAAACGTCTCACTTTCAGCGAACCTCTGGTGCATGCCTAAGTAAATGTTGCACGGAAGTTAGAGCTATGGACGGGCTATTAGGCTAATATAGGTGATGGGTCCCAGGCAAATCCAGCATGTCTTCCGCCGGCGTGTCCTGGGTGCGAAGATACGTCGAAATTCCATCTGATGTGCAACGGCACTCAACAGACGTACATGGATTTCTCCCTGAGAAATCTTGCTTATCTTCGACTACACGAGACTGGGATTTTATGATTTCCATGGATGAGCGAGAATTTCTTCCGCGTTTTTGTCACCTTAAAGAAAACTGCAACCGTGAGCTTCGTGCCTTAATTCGAGTGGAAATGGAATGTGTTTGGTGTAAAAATGTCTCATCCAGTATTCCATGTAACATTACTGAAGACAGGGCATTCTGTTGGCAGAGACGATTCTCAAACTTTCCCAATATCATATTAATGTGGTAAGTAAAATATGTTAGGCCGGCCAGCTCAGTCGGCAGAACATGAGACTTTTAATCGCAGGGTCGTGGGTTCGAACCCCAGCTTGGGTGGCTCTATTGACTTCCCCTTTTTTACACAATTTTATTTTCCTTCATATTCTTTGTCTTTCTGGTACGTGCGACGGCAGAGCGCGTGCAGCCGGCGACCGACGCTAGGCGGAGGGCCAAATGTATTGATCACAGATGGCAAAGCAGTGTAGCATTCTACTGCTATCATGGTCACTAGAAAAAGAAGAGGCAAAGACGAGGTACTCTCGTATTACTCTCGCCACAACTGACCTCCTTCAGACGTATCATAACCGAACGTGTTTCATGAGTCATGCAATAAGTCCCTGACAAACCCTTCCAGAAGACAGGCTGGAGATGTACACGCATGACCTCTCCTTCCGCAGGAATTTTTAAGAGACTTACATGGGACAACAGTGAAGGGATGGATATCACCCCAGGAGGAAGGGATAGTGCTCTGGCAGAGACCACTATCTTTTAAGAGGATTACCTTCACATTATTTCCCTGCATTTCAATGGTCAAACGATGCGTACAATTGATATGAATTTGAGACTCGTCTTCCTGCATTCGATTGCAGCTGAGATAGTGGAGAACGCACTCTAGGTGAACTTGACCCTTTCAAGGAACCTTCCAGGAAGTATTTTTTATCCTAGTTAACCTAACACGTTCGGTCCTTTTGCATTCAGAGAGGTCCTCAGGTAATGATGAGCTTGATGTTATGGTTGCTTAAACGTCAATGGGACTCGGATATGTCCTAGATATAAGTTACATTTTTCTATATTGTGGCTGGGAAATACTTCTAATTAGTGGGTGAGTAGTCAGAAAATTCCTTTTCTCGAACGAAATGGAGACATCTTAATGAACAAGGTATAGAGGAAGAGTCGAGGCAGGAAAGAAGATTGATTCAGTTTCACCCTTACCCGGGCTGAGAGGAATTAATCCTGACAAGTGCCTGTGCATCTGCCACCGGATGGGAGCCGTATGAAAGGGAAACGCCACGGGCCGTTTCGGTTGGAAATAGAGTCTCTTCAGCGACGAAGGGAGCTGGCGTCTCCCATACACTGATGGCAGGTCCTCCTTAGATATCCATGGGGCATTCTCTACTGGGAAGAATATCAAGGACGCCTTTTGATAAATTTATATGAAAGTAAAGTCGGTTGCAAGGAAGAAGTATACTCTAGCCATCGATTTCTTTCACTTCCAAATGGGCATTATCGAAACCTTCTCTTTTTCGGAAGCGATTGAAACCATGCCACAAAGTACACGGCCATTCAGATATTATAATTATGGCCCATTTTGGATGGTATCAGTCGCTTAGGGTAGCTCGGCATTCGTAAAATATGGTTTTCTTGGTAAATAAATGTGTCCAGTATCGCAAAGAAAAAAATATTGAAAAAATTGTTACCATGAACTTGAAATCATTACAAGTCGAGCAATTGCTCGACTTAGAAATAATAATATTTTCACAGCCAATGAAGAAACATCAAAATATATGGAGAGAATCGTGGAGAATTTTGGTGGTTGTACCTCCTACTGTCAAGAAATAGAGCAATATAATAAGGGCGAATGCTACCAATTGCGTCAGTTTCTCTCGTTCAGAACAAATTCACAGTTTCTTCCAAGCACAGAAATGTATAAGGGCACTTGGATTCAAATTAGAAAGGGCCCTTGAAGGGATCCCCGAGGGGATGGTCCCTGAAAGGAAAGATCTAAATAATAGCCAAATTGTCCGGCTGTCTGGCAGCGACATGTTCGGGCTCGCTTTTACTCACCCGACCCGATTCGCGTTTATCAACCTGGAACTACCCGAGGATCATGCTTTTGGCTTTGGCAGGTGGTCTTTCTTCGTTCTTGTACCACGAGAATGATGTTTCAAAAATTTCCGGACATCTTTCATGCATATTCTGGATAGTTTTTCTTGACACCTCATTGCATCTTTTTCGAAAAATATTTCCCCTG